>BSBM01000350.1:0-425000 GCA_027924585.1 Larix kaempferi | reverse complement strand
CATTTAATAAATGCGCACGTGTTTTGTGTGTCCATAACACTAGCGCGTATTTTGTGTCCATAACGTGGATGCATTTTGTCTGTGCAAAAATTGAGTAGAATAGTCTGCCTATTTCATACCTAGAGTTTTCATTTTATCACCCGGTCTCCCCGACAGTGCTACAAAAAAAATTCAAACTCTGTGTTCACAATCAACAATCATGGCAATTGAGGAAGCTTGGCACTCTATGTTCACAATCAACAAGCTTGAAGAGGATTCTACCAAGATATTTTTTAAGGATTCTAATATTAGACTTAAGCGTAGTATTCTACACGATTATTTTGGATTGAAAAAAACATGTATATAGATAGGTAGGTGAATATTAAATATTAATCATACAATTTACCCATGAAACTTGTAAAATTTGGCGAATATTATGATAAAAAAAAAACATATTTTATGTAAATATAGGCGATATTAGAGACTAAAAATGACCAAATAACGAATATTATTTTTGGAAAAAAGCCCAAAAAAATTGGCAAAATTTCACCCTTAAAAATTTCCCTGGATTCTACAGTTAGAATTGGGAATTGAGGATTCTACATTCATAATTAGCAAGCTTCAAGAGGATTCTACATTAACAATTTCAAGCAAGCTTGAGGAATCTATATGAACACAATTGAAGAAGAATCTGCATTCACTATTGAGCAAGCTTGAAGAATCTATATTCACAAATGAAGAATTTTCTATATTCACAAGTGAGGTAGAAGTTACTTTCACATTTGAGCAAGCTTGAGGAATCTATATTCCCAATTGAGGAAGTATCTATATTCAAAATTGAGCAAGCTTGAAGAACCTATATTCACAATTGAGAAAGAATTTGCATATTTGAATAGTTGAGCACACCTCTAAAATCTATTTTCTTAGTATTGCTCATTGTGGACATGGGGAATTCACGCAATCAAAAAAGGAAATTGGCAAGGAAAGAGAAGCCTCAAGAAACCATGGAAGAAGTTAGAGAAAAGAAAAGATGGGACATGTGAAATCGAAGAAATTCCATGGAAACTCATCCAATTCCAACCATAGATGATGCCCTAGAGGGGCCCTCAATTTCAACAACATTTGATGAACAAGCACCCCATGGCACTAGTCAAGAAGTAAAATGTAGGTGCTCATCAAGGGAAGTTTCAATTCCCACATCAATTCAACCTCAGACTATGGTATTGAATGACTTGTTGGGTTGTGGTTATACAAGTGGCAAAGTTAGGCAGGCATCGAATGAAGGATTTACAAGGAAAGAAGCAAATTTTATGGAGACCCGTCGAAGAGAAATTCCAATTTCCCACATCCAACTACCAACAAGAGAATGAAAGACAAGAGGATCCTATTCAAACGCCGGAGTGTCCTGGTGATGTTGTACATGCTCCAGTTCCAACACCCTTACCTCCATTAGCAGCTACACCTCGAATAAATCGAAATGTATACAAGTTGATGAAACTCTCATTAGTTCACTTGAAGGTACGTTGTCTAAACGTGCTATTACTTATCAAACTCGAAAAATTATTTTTATCATTGTTAAAATCTAGGTCTATGGTTGTCGTTAGAAGAACGTTAAGGATAAAGAAGACCAAAAATTAGAACTAAGTTCTCATATTGTTAAAATTTAAGTAGATGCATTTAGTACAATTGGAAATAAATCTCGCTCAAAGGATCGCAATGTGGCTCACCATGTGTTGTCACAATCAATCGCGAACAAAAACACTAGGGCACTTCATTTTCTTAAACCTACCACCAAAATTATTAATTTTAATGTGAAGACACTTCGTAGGTATTGTGTTAGAAGAGAACAACTTGAAACCGGTCAAACAAATGTTTGGGTCTTCATTGGCAGGTTGGCACGCTCTGATATGAATCTCATTGATGCAGTACAAGGATTAGTGCAAGATTTTTGGCATGAAAGCACTAGACCTTCTTCCAACCAAAAAGATGCATTGAAATTGAGAAGGGGTTCAAGGGATCCTGAACCACACATTAAAAATTTTCTTGATATGACACAAACAGAATTATATGACAGATTTAGGAATGAACATAATGAACTTAACTTCGGCCAAAGATCCTTTGAAAAATGCAAACCATGGTATGTTAAAATAAACACAATTCGTAACACATGTTGTTGTCAATACCACATTGAGTATGGTTACTATTAGGACACATATACATATATTTTTCGTATATTGCATAACACTCTTGTGCAGGAATGCTCAGCTACATTATCCCCGATGTCATCTAGAGAATTTATTCATAGAATTTTGTGTAGCACGCCAAACGATTGCACATTTTATCAAAAAACTTGCATAAATGGGACATGCCCAAGGTGTGGTGGATTGGCCTTATTGGAAAAATGCATACATGTGACCAATGAGCATGAAATTGGGAGGAAAGAGGTGAAATTTCAATCATTCAAATATGTCACGTATGATATTGATGGAGGGAAGGAAAGAAAAAAAACACAAGTGGTCACTTCTCAAGTTGGTAATAAGTTATTGAATACTATTTTTTCTTCAGATTGCAATTTCATATGTAACAATCTATTGATATATGTCATTATTGTTTATTTACCAGGTACAGGTTTGCGACTTCATGGAGGAATTCTTTGAAAAGACAGAACAATATGTAAATCATGTACATGTGTCTCATTGGCAAGATGAGCAGTTTAGAACATGCAAGGATACATTTCCTATTGGGACTATCCTCTGAGTGGTCGATTTTGCGGAAATACACTCTTCAACCACAAAATGAGATTCATAGTCAATACTATCACTCAGACCAGGTCAGCATAATGGTCCATATCACCTATAGACATGGGGTAGATAGTACTGAAGACAATAGGGTTATACTGAAGGAGTATCACTTCTACATAAGTGATTACAGGTGTCACGACTTGGGTTTTGTAAAACACAACTTTCAAATCTTCTACAATAACTTGAAGGATAAAAGTATACAGATGGAACAACATTGGATTTGGTCCGAGGGTTGTGCAGGGAAATTCAAAAATGCTCGTGTCTTCCAATGGTTGTGTATTCTCCACAAAAGGCATAAGGTTCCACATATTTGAAACTATTTTGAGACCAGACACGAAAAAGGTGAACATGATGGAAAAGGTGCATGCATAAAGACTGCATTACGTAGGAAAGAAATGAATTTCACAAATGTATCACTCATCCGAGATGCAAAAACCATCGTTGAATGTTGTGCTTCAGTCATGGGGGATGGAGTAAGAAGGAAGGAATATCACTCAACCAGGAAAGCACATGTACATAGATATTTTTGGGAGATCGTGGATGTAGATCAATCACAATTATATGAGTGCAATACCATCCAAGGAACTCGCTCATTTCATTCAGTTAGAATGTCGAACAATCCTATACTTGAAATGTTGACAAGGAAACTCTCATGTTTTTGTTCTCCATGCAGCAGTGGTGAATGGGACGAATGTGAATCCAAAGATTGGGTTGATAGCTGGGACCATGTATCACTCCCCATTAGTCGATGGATAGCCACAGAATTATCCCAGTTGGAGGAGGACCAATCAATTATTTCACCAGACTATGACCACATATCAGATCTCGTACAACCAAGTTCAATTAATATTTTTATATTTTCGATATTTTTGACAACTAGTTGTGTCTAATTAGCTGTGTATATTTTTGATATTTTTGACAACTAGTTGTGTCTAATTAGTTGAATGAAACGTTGGCACTATATTTTCTCCAGGGCACATATACACAGTGGTTTCCCCAAGACACAATGCATGGCACACCAACAATTGGCTGGCACATTTCTTAGAGGGGAAGAAAACCCTAAATGTCCCATTATGGGACTCTGAGGCCAATGATTTTCCGATTGGGTCGATGGTTATAAAAGGAGAATATTTGAACCAGGTTTCCCACTCAACAAATAGAAAAGGGTATACATATGAAGATTATAGACCAGGTGAGATTGTATGCCATTATACAAACTTAGTTATTGGCACAAACCTCCAACTGCAAACAATGCCAAGGAAGAACTTATCAAAGGAACGATACTTATTGCCTTACTCCGAGCACGAGAGGTTAAAGGAAACCCTTGGTATTCAAGGTGATCCTGATGGTCTAGTCGAATGACCATAGGTAGGTAATTTCTGGTATGCGGTTTACATGTTTTATTGTGTACTATGTTATAGGTATGTGGTATACATGTATGCTATGATTTTGTTTTGTGGTCTCTTTGAGTATTGAAATTAATATTTTGACTATTGCAGCCAAACATTCATAGCTTGATAGATTGATAAATTGCATCTAGACTTGGTACAACTTGATAAATTGCACAAGTTTCGTCATGGATTTTTTTTCTTTGTTTTTTCTCCCATCTAACATCACCACCGTGCTCTTTTTACCCATGTTGTCACCATCACCATCCCCTTTTTCACCATAAGATTCTCATCCATCATCCACACAAATATAAACGTAGTCCTAATCCATAACAATATAGAAACCTAGAAATCATGCCAAAAAACATAGTCATGATCCTAATATATATGCATGCCAAAAAAAAACAATAGCAACCTAATCCTAATATATGCATGCCAAAAAAACTTGATATATTCATGTGCATCCACTAATATCTAAACCATTGTAATTACCCCCTACAAAGTTCTTGATTTCTAGTTAAAGGACTTTGACAATGCCCTTAAGCTTTAGAAAATTTAATATGATCATAAATCATTTGTTTCATCACTTGATGATGGCTAAGGCCCCACAATGCATTCTTTGTCCTATGTGGAGGTCCAATGAAACATTCATGAAGGTTGAGCCTAAGAAGTTATCTTTAGGGCCTAAGGTGGTTGGTTCCCTCCTCTAAGCATGGTCAAGGACCTAAGTCTATTGTTTCCCTTCCATGATCATGGACAAGGCATGACTACCCATATGTGGAGTAAAAAACATCTTATTGGAACCTGTATCCAACTAGGGTTTTTATCATTAAGCGGCAAAGAATATTTTGCATTAAAAGGTCAAATTCATAAAAAGTTTGCATGAGAGTTTATGGACAATGCGCTCATGTTGGTCTCTCCCAAACACATTTTCCAAAAATTACAACATTCAATTTTGTTGCTTGGTTTGGTTATTATTCCCAAGGATGAATTTCCCATCTCTCCTTGACACACTTAACCTAAATGAAATTGGAGGCATGAAATGAAAATTGTGCATTAAAAGGACATGTCATTAGTTGCAATACATATATTTTAGTAGGTCCATCCTCCCCATTCAATCATATAGGTCGAACACATTTTCTCTGGAGTTTAAACGGGCCTAGAAATCCTAGCCAAACATTGATAGCTTGATAGATTGATAAATTGCAAAGACTTGGTATAGCCTGATAAATTGCACAAGTTTCGTCATGGATTTGATTTCTTTGTTTTTCTCTCCCATATATGTAAACCACAATATATGCATCCTCATGCCCATTTTCATGCTCATTATCACCATCACCATCCCCATGCTCATTATCACTATCCTCATGCTCATTATTATTTTGTTGGATTTTCTCCTGTATAGCCATGTGTAGGTGTCCCTGAAAGCCTTTGGGTGTGAGTTTAAACGGGACATATAATGGTGGTATTTGCTCGGATTGAAAAACCATCGACTTCGTTTGATTTAGGACATCGAGATGGTGCTAGGGGTGCCCCTCTCCTCTGGTCACATGGCCCAGGTGTCATCTTTTAGGTCCATTTTGGAAACTAGGGATTTCCTCAGTAAGGGAGTGCGCAATTTTTGCACATATGGGTCAACTTTGCAAAATCATCGAGTGAGGACTTAATGCTAGTGTTTTCAACTAGAACCTTCCTAGATACACTTGCAGGACTTCCCGGAACCCATTTTTGTTGCACAGTTGGAATTCTATGCCCTGGGTAGGTATCCAACTGGTGTCCCCAAAGGCCTTTGGGATGCGAGTTGGAACAAGCCATAGAATTCCGATCCTGGATCGGGTCGACAAACTGTCGAATCCGTTGGAATCAAAACATCATGATACTACTAGGGTTCCTTTCTCCTCTGGTCCCATGGCCTAGGTGTCATCTTTTAGGTCCATTTTGGAAACTAGGGTTTTGCTAAGTAAGGGAGTGTGCAATTTTTACACATAGGGGTCAACTTTGAAAAATCATCGATCGGGGACTAAGGATAGAATTATCAGCTGGAACCTTCCTAGATACACTTGTAGGACTTTCCGAAACTTGTTTCTGTTGCACGGTTGGAATTCTATGCCCCCGATAGATATCTAACTGGTGTCCCTGAAGGCCTTTGGGATGCGAGTTGGAAGGAGCCATAGAATGATGACCATGGTTCGGATCGACAAACCACCGACGCCATTGGATATAGGACATCGGGATAGTGCTAGGGGTGCCCCTCTCCTCTAGTCCCATGGCCCAGGTGACATATTTTAGGTTCATTTAGGAAACTAGGGTTTTGCTCAATAAGGGACTATGCAATTTTTGCACATAGGGGTCAACTTTGCAAAATCATCGACCTGAGACTTATGGCTAGTGTTCCCTACTGGAACCTTCCTAGACACACTTGCAGGACTTCCTGGAACCCAATTTTGTTGGACAATTGGGATTCTATGCCCCCGGTAGGTATCCAACAGGTGTCCCTGAAGGCCTTTGTGATGCGAGTTGGAACGAGCCATAGAATGACGAAAATGGATAATATCGACAAACCATTGAATATGTTGGATTCAGAACATCAAGATAGTGCTAGGGGTGCCCCTCTACTTTGCTCCCATGGCTTAGGTGTCATCTTTTATGTCCATTTTGGAAACTAGGGTTTTGTTGAGTAAGGGAGTGTGCAATTTTTGCACATGGGGGTCAACTCTGAAAATTCATCGACCAGGGCCTTATGGATAGCGTTACCAACTGGAACCTTCCTAGATACACTTACATGACTTCTCGAAACCCATTTTTGTCGCACGGTTGGAATTCTATGCCCTTGGTAGGTATCCAACAAGTGCCCTGAAAGCCTTTGGGATGCCAGCTGGAACAAGCCATAGAATGACGATTGTGGCTCGGATCAAAAAAATGTAAAATACACTGGATTCAGGACATCAAGATAGTGCTAGGGGTGCCCCTCTCCTCTGGTCCCATGGCCCAAGTGTCATCTTTTAGGTCCATTTTGGAAACTAGCGTTTTGCTCAGTAAGGGAGTGTACAATTTTTGCACATGGGGGTCAACTTTGAGAAATTTTGATTTTGATTCTAGAACTAGACATTCAAAGAGAGACAATAAAACCTACCACACTACACCCTTGGTGGATTGCTGTGTCCTTAGTGTGCCACGTCATTTAACAAATCCTTAGTGTTCCACTATATTTGCATTTTGAGTAATTAATGTCATTTTTAAGAATTCAAAGTTCCAAATAAAAATTGAGGCGATGTTTCATCGTTGATATCCCCTGATCCTTGCTAGTTTTGTTAGATCAAAGTCACCATGAACCTTTTCCATCAATTTATGGGTAATACTTTCCAAATCACAATGAAAAACCATTACATCATCGTTTGTATCAATCAAGTAAACTCAATTTCAAATACATTTTCATATGAGGATAATCCATCCTTTTTACAAACATAGTACTTGAACATCTTCTTTTCCTTAATCAAAACAATATTGCCAAGGAAGATCATTAAACTACTTAGGTATTTCATTTTCCATGGATTTTGTATGATTACTTTTGCATTATGACAAGTGGAAAATGGACATATGAAAGAGGTAAAGCACAAACCAGGGTCTTACATACTAGTGTTTAGTAAGGATAGGGTTTATATCTTCAACAATTTTATGAGAGTGAATTCATGACCAGCTATTGGTTATCATATTGGAACAAACTACGGTCTTACAAACTAAGGTATATTTGTTACCTATATTTGACCATATGTACATGAAGGCCCAATGAATTTTATTACACTTTAGTTATGCATTCCTTGCCATTGTGCTTGATACTTTGCCATTGTTTTTAGCATGCTAGAGTAGGCACACTTCAACCGAAGTTCATAGATGCTCATGTGCGTATCGTTTGATGAAATATAGTAGCATTGATGAAATGTGTAGCATCTATTAGACTTCCTCTTAGTTTGTAAAAATGTTGTAGGCTTACATTGATGATATGCGTAGCATGTTTTACATGACAAAGGTTATTCAAACATATTTTGACTTATTTTGTTAACTTTTGTTTTTTCCTTGCAACCATAATCCTGATCAATGGGTATGAACCCTTGGAGTTGACAAAAACTACAATTTTAAATTAGATATCAAATTAGCATGCATGTACTAAGTTCATTGAACTGTTGAAAGATATTACTAGTTTTTTCCATTAAGATAATGTTTTCATAACATAATGGTGAGATGTTACTTGATCAATGCAATAAATGTAAGAGAATAAATATTGCTTAAAATGTAATTATATAAATTTCAATAACATAATTTATCAATTTGTGGAAGAGATAAATCATCACAAGCACAAGTGGAAACTCAAGAGAAAATATGGAATATATTGTATCATGCATTGATAGCCGAATGTTTGTAATACAAAATATGGAAAAGTAGCCAGCCCTTAAATGGTCTGTCGATGTACATGTATCCCTAAGTACAACAATGTGTGCATGTATGTCAAAACACATATATACAGGACTATGCAACATCAAAAATCAATCTTTCGCTTGTTTCTCCGTGACTTTCCTCTACCGACCATCTCCCTAGGATCGCTATGCATCTCAGGAGTCTGCAAAAAACTGATCATTATTTTTATTAAATAACTGCACTAATACCCTCACTTAAAAAATTAACTTATGGTCAAATTATTTATGACAAACACTCACTGAATCTTGTCGAGGTAAAGATGTATACAGTAAGATCATGGAAGGCCTCTCTATAGTTGTGCTCTACAAATAAAATATCATATCTCAATTAATTCAACAATTCAACATTGATCATCATGTTTCAGTAAATTGAATAAAAATTCTTGGTCATTAATGAACATCTCACCACAAGAGGAGACCCAGAACCATGGATTGAGTAGAGGGGTCAGGCACTGCTGCTGCTAATGGCTACAATCACCAAATGGGGAAATAGTTAGACATGCATGAATAAACAATATAGTAACATGGTTAAATACTATGCATTGTAATTGTTGAAATAATTACCTCTATATGACTTGTGTCTATTGCAGATGTAACACTAACTACAACATCAATGACCCTTGTTAGGTGAGGGGTAGATGGATCTCACGTGTGTCTGCTATAGAGGACATCCACACCCTTTCTAGGAGCGGATCCTCTCTTATACACTTGTCCCTTTTTCACATTTGGACTACAAGGAGTGGCAACTGTTGATTGTCTCTTAAGTATAGAAGCTGGTGGCTACAATCACCAATTACTGATGTAGTTAGAAATGCTTTGGTCGATGAAATAACATGTATTAACAAACTGACAATGATGAAATACATACCAATGTATTGTATACTTCAATCAACTCTAAGAAACGTTCTGCCACCCGTTGTGTCTCTATGTGCACACTATCGCTAGTATTCCAAAAATGGGGGATCTCACTAGATGAAATCATTTATACAACCTAAAATTTAGAAAATTGTAAATATAAGATTGTGTAGCATTAATTAAGTAAAATGTGATAACAAACTAACATGTATTAAAATAATGTCATGTTAAAATAGTTACCTCAGCATGAGTTGTTGTCGCTGAAGATATGACAACATCTTGTACATCAGAAGGTTCTGCTGCATGAGCCTCTTGCCCCTCATGTCCTTATTGTAGCAACTATAAGTTTTGAAATCATTAAAAATATTAGTAATCTATATATGTGTATAGTAAGGAAAAATAATTTACAAATGACACTAAATTGTTAACCATTTACTCATGTATTAAAATAATGTCATGTTGAAATAGTTACCTCAGTGTGAGTTGTTGTTGTTGAAGGTATGATAAAATCTCATACATCGAACAGTGCTGGTGCATGATCCTTTGGACTATCCTTTGCATCATCAATGGAAAATTCTCCCCCCTCATGCCATTCTTGTAGCAACTACAAGTTTTAAAATCATTAAAAATATTAAAAATCTATATATGTGTATAGTAAGGATATAATTTACAAATGACACTAAATTGTTAACCATTTACTTACCTGTGTAAAATACCCAATAAAGGTATCATCTGTTTGGACATGACCAAAGGAAAGATGGTTGTATATTGTGCATGGTTGGGGCTCTCGGCTGTTCTCATCATGTGCAGGTCTGGTGCCACTACTAGATGCTCCTAGACCACTGGAAGGTGCTGGCTCTACCCCACCGGGAGGTGGTGGATCTACCCCACTGAGAGGTGTTGGCTCTACTCCACCCATAGATGGTGGATCTGATGGACTTGCCTGATACGTACCTTGAAGATATGTTCTATGGTGAAAAACCGCATGTGCCAACAATAGGAATTACTCCTTCATCTATGGGACCAACTGATGTGCAGGAGACACATCTAGCCTGGGTAACTTCCTGTGAGGTGGAGCTACTGGGAGATTGGGATCTATGTGCCTCGCATTGGGACGTTGTTGAGGCATCCCCATCCCAATGCCTTGGTACTCCAAGATATCAAAAAAATTAACATGCTTCCCCAAAACAAATTCTACGTACATCTTTCTCAGAAAATATAGAGCCATTTCCCTGTTGTTATGTGGTGGTTGATCAAACACCATGTACCATCGGTCCATCCAATTATCTATGAATGGTTGATATGTACACCAATCAATAGAAATATTCCTTTTGTTTAGATTCAGGATTTCACCCGTCCATGGATCTCTAAGAGGAAAAACATATGTTGTTTTTATATCTTCAACTTCTTAACTTCTTTGTAGCTAATTCCATCGACATATTCTTTCCTCTTTCTATCTCTGTATGTAGCAATATTGTGCAGTGCACCATTAGACCTACTAAAGGTATCTATCATTCTCTCCAAATTGGATGCAAGCATGTGGTTCCTATCATCAACAATATTTATTGAGGCTCGAATTTCTTTGAGCCGCCCATTTTCTCTTTGGATGTCTGAATGTGCATCCATAATCGTCACTGCAATCAAAAAATAAAAAAAAATCATTAGAAACATATACATGTGCTATAATGACATCTCTCAAAAATGAAAAATGTACAAACTTTGTGCAAAAATGAATACATTGCAAACATAAATATCATCTCAAAATACTATAATAAAAGCTACATGTAAACCAAAGTGGAAGGTGAGGATCAACTACATGTAAATCGATTAATGATTGATGGCGGAGAGCTCCTAATTCAATTATTAATGAAGGATCGAGACAATGGGGGCCTTGAAAGCACTTTATGTGCACCTTTCTAGAGCCGAGGTATTGGGGAAGACATTATTCGTCATACTCTACCTTCAAAAATTTATCTTTTGTATCTTTAATTCATTTCATGTTTGTGGCCCTTTCCTTGCTCAGAATCTAGTGTATGATGAGGAAGATTTGGTGGTGATGTCCTCTGCGTCATTAAGAAGGGGAAAGATTTTGAATGTGAGGATTGATCTACCCTTGTTCCATGAAGTAAATCTCTTATCGGTTGCTAGGTATGAAGACCCAAAACCATTGATTGAGTGTCTTGGTGGTGAAGGAGGTCAAAAAAGATGTGGTAGTTCATCTTAGCAACAAAGTAAGCGGTGTGTCTGCAAAGGAGGGGAACCTAGTCCTTTTGGGGTTTGGGGGATGATGTAAAATCCATCATGCCATTGGGTTGGCTTCACAAGCATTGGTTGGACATTTTTAGGGTAAAATAATGTGTGGAAAAAAAACATAGGGTAGTTTATATTCCATAGTTCCTCCTCCTAGCCAAATGGTGGATAGTTTTTCTTTTCCAATTTGCAATAGATGTGGGAAAAATATTGAAGAAAATTTGGTGTTGGGATTCAAATCCCTTATTGCTTAGGTGGATGCAAAATTCATTAAGGGGATTGATAATATGGAGGAATTGCCATATGCTAATTAACAATTTTTAAAATTTCTAGTTTTGGAATTTCATTTACATGGATTTTTAATTTAGGGAAACATAAAATTTTATTTTTTTATTGATGAAAGGATGAATGTTTGGATTCCTACGTTTCCAATCCTCCTTGCAAGATGAAATCACCCTCCTTGCTCTTCAAATTTCCCTCCCTCTTCGAATTTTCCCTCCCTTGACTTCTCTAATGCGTTTTTTGGAAGCTTTGATTGCTCAAGCGTTCCGGTTTTCTGTGAACAAAGAGTGGTCGCGGTCTGCATACTATTTTTTTTTGTTATATTAAGCAAAACGCACGCACGTTATGGTGATCCATAACGCACGCGCGTTATGGAATCCTATTCTACATGTTAACCGACATGGCAGGCTCGGAGCTCGCCCATGCCTAGTTCTAAGAAACGCGCACATGTTTTCGTTTTACTGGATACTCGTACGTTTTGCGAATGCATGCACGATTGCATCTAAAGGGTCCCTCAACTTCGTGCGAGGGCCCATATTTCTTTTTTTTTTAATTATTTATTTTGAATTTTGAAGGACGACCATAAAATCAATCTAGATAGTACAGTTGTCCCATCCTACTTCAATCTAGGAAAAGCATAGATGGTAGTCCACACTAAATTCTAAAATATAAACACCTATCTCTATAATAATAACTAATAAAATGTATAATTATTTATTAATATATAAATAATAAAATGAATTTAATAGTTTCATACATTTAATAATAAAACAAGGTGTTGGACATTTCTTACAATTCCATAGATTAAAAGATTTATAATCTTTGTAAAATTATGAATGTTGTTCCTCTTAAGCAATTGCTTATTTGAATATAAAATGTAAATATAAATATATTTAGCTTTTTAAATATAATTATTTTAAAATAAATATTATTATAAAAAGTATAATAGATACAATTTAATTGAAATAATTGTAATAGAAATTTAATACTATTTAATATTATTTTTAATTAATATTTGTTATGATTTTAAAAGGAAATGACGGACTTGGTTTTGATTTTTTTTTTTTATATTAAAAAGTTATACTAAAAACATTCTTAAATCAACATGATTATGGCTAATTAAACAATTATAAAGATTACTGTTGTAACTAAAGAATAATACATTCTAAAAAACCTGTCATCTCTTATATTATTTATCTTGTTTTTATACATTAAATATGAATCATAACCATACTCTCATATCCATACCTTCAACGACATTATTTTCCATATCAACCAAACAAAACAAAACAAACTTCATTATTTCCATTTAAACTTTTATTAAACACTAAAGGGCTATAAAATGGTAAGGCATCCATGATTACAAAAACCAGGGCTTTTTATCATGGCATGCAAGCACAACAATGCATAAAATGGTAAGGCATCCATGAGTATAAAAACCAGGGCTTTTTATCATGACATGCAAGCACAACAATGCAAGAATAAAATGTAATTCCCTGAACATCAGAATTATGGTTATTTTAAAAACAACACTTCAGTATCATGAAGCCTACCCTAGCTTCAAATTTGCGTAAACGGGTAAAATGGCTCTACAAAACTTGCCTTTTGAAATTGAAAATATACATTAGTCTACATATAAATGATAAGCTAACTAGAGCACGAGATTGGAGATGGTAATGATGAGGGGAAGCTTGATCTGGTTATCAAGTGCCTGAATTCATGAAGATCAACAAACCCATCTCCATTGAAATCCACAGTCTCAATCATGCTCTGGCAGTATCTTACATCCCTCCCTTCCATAAATCCTAACCTACACAAAATATCACTCAGCTCCCCCGCACTGATAAAACCATCTCCATTTTGATCGAACACACCAAATGCCTCACATATCGCTTTATCATCAATCTTTTCACTTACAATATCTTCAGCTTCATCTTCATCCTTCCCAAACAAAACAGTTTGGTAAAATTCCTCAAACTCCATGGACGTGAGAAAATTACCTCCACATTTAGAGACCGATTTCACAGCTGACTCCACGTCTTCCATGGGCATCTCCAGATTTAATATCTCCAGAACTCTCATGATATCCTCCGTGCTAACTCTTTCATCGCCATCTTCATCCAAAACACTAAACATGGCGCTTGAAATGAGGCAATCATCACCCTCAGCTTCATCTTCTACTTCACAATTCTTGTTATCTACAAAACTAGGAGAGCTAACATTGCTCTCTTTATGTTGTGAAGTCTCACCATTCTCTGCAGTACTAGAAGTAGTACGTATTTGCTTCCGTAATCATCATTGCCATCAACAGAATTGTGAGTTCCTTTTTTGCGAGGACTGAGGAGACAACCATAATACCAATTGCGGTCAATGATAGAGTCATCCCCGTCCATCTTAAACTGGGTATCCAGGATGGAAACGGGATTCATGGCCATATCTGACAAGGAAATGATCCTGATTTATTTCTTCAATTCTGCAAGCTAATTGCTCTCCCCTCATCAACCTTGGAAAACCTTTGTTATAGTTTTCTAAGGTTTCCCCTTGCTCTGATCTTATAGAACTGCATCGAATATTCTCCTCGGCCAATAATGAATGCAGTGGAAGCTGCCTTGAAACTTCTTAGCTTTGTTTTTCTCACAGAGTTTGAAAGAAGAAAGAGATCCTTTTGGATCGATCGATCTATCTATAACGCCGTTATATATCCAGGAAGCAACGTAGAAACTTCCCAGATAAACCAATCACTGCATTATCGTTGATTCTAAAAAAATTCCAAGCCTACATACGGACAGATACAAAATTGCATTATTGGAACAAACCTTGCACGGTTGCACCACATAAAATGTCACATGAATGACCGCCTTTTGTTTTACTCTCTGTTCTTGGCCTTTAGCTAAGGATTCATATGTACTTTCTACTGGTACAGAACGACCTGTCATGGATCATAGCATCGTGTATCTTTGGCAATTTGTGGCTTGGCAACCTTTTTTGAAATGTGACGTGAAAATCCCTTCACCATATGTATAGAGCTAAGAGAGCTGTCACATAAGATGACGCTTGTTGAATTTTTAACCTGTATAAACTGTAAACAAAACGTTGATTTTCAAGGAATATGGGTTGAAAATGCATTAAGAAATGGAGGTATATGTGTAATATTATCCACGATGTAAACAGTATCCATGAGCATATCTCATAAGGAACTGATCCTGCTACTCAATTCCGCAAACTAATGGCATTCTGAGGTTTTCCCGTCCTGTGATCTTATAAAATTTCACGAACTCTACTCAGACGTCCGTACTGAATGCAATGGAAGCTGCCTTGAAACTTCCTAGATTTTGTTTTGCTCACAAGTTTTCAAGAAGAAAGAGACCCCTCTGGATCTATCTATAGCGTCGTTATATATTCAAACTTCCCAATTAAACCAATACGAAATATCAACAACAAATTGACATTTAGAATCACTGCTTCCAAACATTCCATGTCCATACAAAGTTGCATTATTGAACCAACGTGGCGCCACATAAAATGACAGGAGCAAAGAACCCAAGAGTGCTCTTTTGTTTTTTGTTCCAATCTCTGTCCGTCTCCAGTACAACGGATCCGTATTGATCTTTTGGAGATGTGTGGAGGCAGTGCTTCCCAAAAACTTATCACGAAAAATCCTTTCGTCTTTACTACAACAATCCGTATGTATCTTTTGGAGGTTGGAGGCAGGTTTTTTCAAAAACTTATCACGAAAAATCCTTTGAGTTTCCGGGTAGTATAAAAACCCACCAAAACGCTCATCTTTCAGCTGTTTTTTAATTAAATCTGGCCAAATTCATGTATGAAAATTGCAGCTTGTTTAATTCTGCAAACTTAGTAATCACAATCATTGTTTCTAGACTAAATGCTACTTTATACAGTCACTTTTGACCTGTTAGATGAAATAAAAAAATGAAAAATCAGGCATCCCTCAATTTACTTGGTTTTTTTGACAATCTTATACAATTATATTTTGCATCGTGTAAAAAAGATGAAAAGTAGGAAATTGAGTAAAGTTTCGGAATATATAAGTTTTAAGTATTGAAAATTTAGATAACTATGTCAAATTTCATGTTTTCTAACAGTCACTTTTTTTCTTTTGGCAAATGATAAGATATATGTTTTTGTGGGTGCAGGCTATTTTTTCAAAATTAAATGTTTAATTTTTAATTTTTTTTAATTATGTAAGTGATCAAACCTGAAAAGTAGGAAATTGAGTAAAGTTTCGGAATATATAAGTTTTAAGTATTGAAAATTTAGATAACTATGTCAAATTTCATGTTTTCTAACAGTCACTTTTTTTCTTTTGGCAAATGATAAGATATATGTTTTTGTGGGTGCAGGCTATTTTTTCAAAATTAAATGTTTAATTTTTAATTTTTTTTTAATTATGTAAGTGATCAAACCTCTAGAGCGATACCTCAAGTGTGCGTGCAGTCTTTGAAGGTCTTAATGCACTTATTTTGACTTGGATTTTTATAGCATGTAGAGGTCCGTGTCTTCTAGTGTAGCATACAATTTTTTTTTTAAATGGTTGTGAAATGAAAAAGTTACTGAATAAACACTAACAAGAAAAAAAAAAATTGACCAAGGGAGTGATGAAACAAAAAAATTAAGAAATAAATAGAAAATCTCAATATTTTTTTTTAAATTACATATTTGGAATCTGCATAAAAAATTCTATCTATGCCTTCAATTTTGTCAATAATGGTGAAAAACATGCATATTTAGTTGCAGAATTGCACCTAAAGGGTCCCTCAACTTCGTGCACAAACCCTATAATAGATTAATCTGGTTTTTTTGTTTGAATTTTAATTGGAAATCTTTAAAAAATCATAGAGTTATATTATTAGTTGTAAAAAATGTATAATTTGAGTGTAGTAAAAATATTTGAAGGCGTTGAATTTATTTATGCATTTAAAAACACAATTTAAGTACTTCTAAATTTGTATTTTCCCAAAAACCTTATTTAATTTCCAACCAAAAATTAAAAAAAAATCTAAAACTTAAAATAAATATAATATGACTCTTCTCTAAAAAAAAATCTAAATACATAATTACAAAAATCTAAATCATATTATATTTAAAAAATTTCACTTTTAAATAATAATAAAACTATAAAAATAATATGTTATTAAAATAATAATAAAAATATAAAAATAATATGTTATTAAAATAATAATAAAAATATAAAAATAATATGATATTAAAAGTAATTTTTTAAAATATATCAAAACAAAAAATCCATTTAACATCAACAAACCTAAAATAAAAAGATAAAACAAAAATCCATTTACTTTAAATAATTTTAAAAAAATAAAAGAAAAGAAAAACAATTAAAGTATTTTTATTTTTATTTTTAAAATTTGTGTTTGTTAAAATTTATTATAAAGTTATATCATTGATATAAATAATTAATTTTTTTAGCATTATTTAAATTTTTTTAAATATTAAAGTAATATGATTTTACATTTTTATTTATAACATGAAGGAAAATAACTCTTAAAATCAAATTTAGAAATATTCCAATTTGAAAACTTTTTAAGTTTAGATTCATTCTATTTCGAAAAGTTGTTATGATTGTGGTTTTGATTTTTATTATTGTTATATTTTTTTTACTTTATTAATTGATCTTATTGTTTAGACACTAAAACCTTTTCGTAGTCTTAAATTTATTAAATGGAAGTTATTTTTTATTTGTGAAATGAATATGCTAATGAATTGTTACAAAAATCCACTAATTTAAGTTACCATGAATTTTCAAAACATGTTTTTATTACTAAAATCCATAATTTAAATACATTTTTGTTCATGAGCCTTGGGGTTATTGAGCTTAGCACCAAGATAATAACTAGATTTAATGAATGCATATATGTTATATTAATTAGGTGTTACATTGTGTATGTGAAACTTTTTTCATTAAGAAAAAAAGGGTACTTTTGTATGTGGAAGTGCAATATACTGCATGACATATATCCTTCCCAAAATTATCAATTAGTTGACAGACACACATAAAGATATGGAACTACCTACTAGTTCAAGGCTACATATACCATATATTTAAAGTTATGAAACCTGCAAAATGTATAAGTTGTATCAAAAAATGTTTTCCAATGTCAACCAATGAATATTCTATATATTCCTCTCAAAACAAAATACCTTCTTCACTAGTCAGGGCCTCTTTAGAGAGTGAATCAACTTCAACTTTATGATATAGAATCAACCACTTAATAAAAACTATAACATGTTATGATATCTCATGAATATAATAATAAAAAACATAAAAATATAGTATTTAAAATCATCAATTATGTAATATAAATCTTATTACCCTATTTTCAAATTTACATAATTAAATAATGCAATATTGTAAACTTTTACAAATCATTAATGAATAGTTAAATAAAACAAAACAAATGATCTATTGATAAATGCTAAAATCCATGATGATCAACAAACCCATCTTCATTCAAATCCATGGTCTCAACCACACTTTGACAATAACTAACATACCCCCTTCCATAAATGTCAATATTCACAAAACATCAGTGAAGTCCACTTTATTGTCTTGGCAATTAAAGTATTTCGCTATGCATAATTCAAACTGTAGATTTCTTTATTAAGAACTGAACCGAATTACCTCCCATAAAATGAGTATGTAATTAGGTGTATTAGTTATGCAAGGGATTTATATGGATGGATTCAAGTAATTATATCAGTATTTATATAGAGAGAGGTGTTTAAATCCTTATTTGGTATCAAATGATGTTGGGAATCCATGCAACGTTGTAACCGCAAGGTGGGATGTAAGAATGATGTCCATAATTGAACTATTAAGCTACAGAGTTAGACACAATTTAAATCATAAGTTAGTCTTAGTACGTTCTCGTGCATTTAATCTCAAGTTAAGGGATACATGTTCCATACATAAATGAACAGGTCAGGTACCTAGCTTGGTGAAGGTAAGTGCCGGTCTTCGACTCTTTCGGCTTGAAAGTATGTGTGTTAAGGATCATTAAAGATTGTATGTTGTGATGTCATCGACAGAGGATGTGTTGATGAATCATACTCATGCATAAGTAAAATGATGTGCCTATGACACTTGTAGAAAAAACAGGGTGTAATCTCCCCATCCATCGAGCTAACCGGATAGAGGAGGATATTAATGATTTATGGTTACTTAATTAAGCCCGAAGGCCATATACTAATTTTATTGAGAATAAACGTACAATAACAAAAAACACAATGTAAATAAAGCTCATTCTTGAGACATTGCTACATGCATTTACAAGCATAATTTATTACATGCATAACTATAATTCATTTCATATCAAATAACAACATATCAGATCAATTACATATCAAATGCATATCAATTACATATCTAATGCATAGAAAATATTTATCTGGAATAAAAATTCAAAAAATTGGCTAAGCAAGTGCAATTTTGCACCCAATCATAAATGCTTTGACCAGCATATAGTATTTATACTAAGACTCCATTCCCAAGTCAGGCTATCATTCCACCAAGGTGAAGGAAACACCTACAATTTTCTATATCTCCTCCCAAAAACCATTATGATATCCATGTGTAGCCAAACAATCATAGAGAGCTCTACAAAAACTTCACTCATCCAACAAACACTATGCTCCACAATACCTACCTCACCAATCCGGGTCCCTTAGGTGATCCATCTTGCTAATTTCTTCTAGTGTGGACATAGAAAGAGTCCATCGAGTCCCTACGACTATGGATCTACCTATAGCTTTCAATCATGGCTTCTTGGGCATGCACGAGTAGCAGAACTTGCTAGGTCCATCTCAAGACTCAGGGCTCACTTATAGGAAACTCTCTCTCTCTCTCTCTCTCTCTCTCTCTCTCTCTCCATTATACAGATTGGGATATCAAAGTAGCAAACAGGTTGGTGTCGGGATACGTATGTGACATTGTAGGCAAGTAGAGTGTCTGCACAAGGGCGACACAACAAGCATCTATGTAGGGTAAAATGACTTGGGAGAGAAGGAATACTTAAACAAATTGGGTGAATCGCATGCAAATGATTCTTAGCAATGGAATAAGGACAAGTCTCTATAGATGCAAGGGTCTGGGTCTACAAAGGAGAACATAAACGAATTATAATGGAATTTAAGTCTCAGGTGATTTTAGGTGAACATGCATGAGTCTCTCATGTTTCTGGGAAAGTATGAATGTTTGAGTATAGTCCCTGAGTCTCTTAAGTTGCATATGTGGGTGTAATAGGTAAGAAGGTGAATCTAACTCTAGGTATGATAGATGGGAAAGCAACAAGATTCCTTGACATAAATTTAGATCATATGGAAAAGGAATCCTACAAATCTACCACAAAAGCACCTATATCCCCATGTTCCTTAACTACATGAGTGGACTACTCCCATCAACCTCTCACATGAAAATAAATTATTGGGTGAAAGCAGTAAAAGGAAATATTTGGCTCATTCAAGGCTCATGGTAGCAATAGGATTGGCTTTATGGATAACACTTGGAAGTCAAGGATTCAACGCCCATATGCCCCCTTCTTCCCCTCTAGTGGAATCATAGCCCCTTTGGTGCACCTTACACAACCATCTTGTTCTAGTCATATTATTTTTCAACATAATATTTACATTGAATTTTGATTAGCTTCATAACCCCATAGGACAATTCACATAAGAGAATATTTTCATCATTTACATGATCGATTCAAGATATATTCCAGGGGTCAAACTAGGGGTATTACAAACCCCTCCCCCTTGGAGCAACATTGTCCTCAATGCTTTCTCAAAAATGGAACAAAAATGGGTATGCATCTCCCATGGCATCCTCCAACTCCTAAGCAGCCTCATCAGGACCGAAGTGATTCCATTGCACCTTTACCTAACTGATGGCTCAATTCTAAAGCAATGTTACATTCTTTTCTAAGATGCATAGTGGCTTGGTTTGTAATTATCCCTCAAGTTACACTTGAATCACATCCCAAATAGTCATATGGATAAAATCATGTACATATTTCTTAAGTAAATAAACATGAAAAACATTATGAGGTCTATTGTTAAAAAGCAATGGAAGTCTATCTGGAATTGGCCCTATCCTGTCTAACACTTCAAATGCTCCACAATATCTTGGTGATAGCTTGGAACAACTCCCAAGCTTCAATGAACCCTTCCACGACCTTACTTTGAGGTAAACATGATCCTCAATAATGAATTCCTTGTGCACTATGTCCTTGTATGCATAGATTTTCTTCCTATCTTGAGCTACCTTTAAATTCTTCCTAATTGTTGCAACCTCTTGCTCCATCTCCTTAAGTAATTATAGTCCAAGAAAAACTTTGATTACTTGAATATCCCAAGTAATTGGTCTCCTACACATTCTTCCATACAGATCCTTGGATGCACTCATTCCCAAGGATGCTTTCTATCCATTGTTGTAAGCGAACTCAACTAAATGTAGGTAATATTCCCACTTGGATGGTTTGTCCATCGTATACATGCAAAGAATGTATTCGAGAAATTGATTCACTCTTTATTTCTACTAGTATGTCTATGGGTGGTAGGTTGTGCTAAAGTTCAAATGAGTTCCTAGATCTTGAAACAATTCCTCAAAAAAATTGGAGGTGAACTTAGTATCCTTGTCTAAAACTATGGCTTTAAGAAAACCATGCACTGAAGATTTATTTCCTAAAAATCTTCGCAGTGTCATATGTTTTATAAGTGGTCTTGATAGGTATGAAATGTATTGCTTTATATAATTTTTCCGCCACAACCATCATGGAATCGTGTTGTCTCACTATCATTCACAACCCTATAATAAAAATACATGGAAATTATTTCCCATTTTCATTCATGTATGGGTAATGGCTGCAGTTGGGTGTTGATGATGAACCTTCACTTGCTGACATTTCACACACTTAGAAATATATTTAGCAATGTCCTTGTTCATGCCTGGACAAAAGTAGTGCTTTCTGGCGATAGAAATAGTTTTATGATATCCTTGATGACCACAATATGGCCTTTCATCAATCTCCTCCATAACATACCTTCTCAAATTTCCAATATTGGGAATATATAGTATGTCCTTAAAGGAAAGAAGCCCTTCTTCTAGCTAGTAACCCTCATAATTCTTCTTACCATTTAGTTGTTTCAACCCATCCCTTATCTATAGATAATGCTCATATTTAATAAGGGAATCAATAATCCTTTTCCTCGGGTCTGAACTATCAATACTAATGGATACCACATGCATTATGTGCGTCTTCCTACTGAGTGCATCAACCACCTTTTTTTTCCTTTCCTTTTATATGCTTGATCTTGAAAACAAATTCACTTGGGAATTCCATCCATCTAGCTTTCCTAGCATTAAGTGTTGGTTGCTCAAACACATATTTCAAGCCACAATGGTCCATTCTAAGCTCAAATTTCTTTCCCATTAGATAGTGCCTCCACATCTTCAATGTGCACACTATGGTGGCAAGTTCCAAATCGTGGGTAGCATAATTCCTCTCATGTTCCTTCAACTTGCACAATTCATAGGTCACCATGTCGTTTCACTACAAGAAATCCTAGAATTAGCATCCCTTTTTAGTGTAATTTTTGTTTTCATTGAGTGGTCGAAGTAGACGCTAAATGGGATGCATCATGTACAAAACATAAAGAGTCTAAAATAGCGCATTTTTTTGCTTCCTAGATAGCATCCTTTCCGATGTCTAAAATAGCGCCCATTTTTTTGCTTCCAGAATAACATCCTATTTTGCTTCCTAAATGAGGTCAAGGTTTTCTTCCTAAATAAAATCCTATTTTTCCTCCTGGAGATCGTCCTCTTTTTCTTCCTAAATGACATCCCCATTAACGCCCTATTTGCATCCAAAGTAACATCTTATTTTGCTACCATATCAATTCCATGTTTGGCTTCCTCATTAGCGTCAAGTGTTGCATTCTTTTTAACGCCTAGTTTTGCATCTTTATTGATGTCAACATTAGAACCATGTTTTGCTACCACTTTAGCACCCAATTTAGTGTCCATTTTTACTCCCACACTATCACCACATTTTGCTTCCCATTTATCTCCTTGAATTCTTCTTGTTTTGCTTCATCATGAATGCCACATTTAGCTTCCCATTGAGAATTTAATTTTGCTTCTTTGTTGGCCACGAGTTTAGCTTATGGTTTGGCTTCTACTTTGACGTCCAAAATAGCATCAGATTTGACTTCCAACTTAGTGCTAGGTATTGCATCCAATGTTGCTTCTAGATCTATGACATAGTGGGCTTCCATTTTAGCTCCTAGTTTTGCTTCCTTATTAGCACCACATTAGGCTTGCTATTTAACACCAACAACTATATCAATTGTGTGCTAATATATTTATTATATCAAATTATTATAATTATTTCATTAATTTCAATAGTTCTCATATATCATTTACTTCATAGTTTTGAAATAACATAATGAAACATTCAAATTAATTGTAGATACCATTATTGAAATTAATTGCATAACATTTATGAAGAAATTTAACACACACAGACAACATTTATCCAAAGTAATAACATCATCATATATATTAATTTTCCATGAAAAGATCATCGACAACTTCCAATATAGATAAATTTACAATATAATAATGATAATATCACCATTATCTTTCTTCAAAAGAAGTGAAATTATAAAACATCATCACATCAATAACCTATCATACATATCATCATATTAAGGTTAAAAGAACAAGTGAATGATATATAGTTAAAGTAATTCAATGGGCTCCCCAATGCATCATTAATCAGTTCCTAAAGGTTGCTGCAACTCACATAAATCAGAGATTTGTAAACATGCTTTCACATAGGGGGAAATGTTAGTAAGACTCCACAACTTGCTATGAAATTTGAGAGACTTGTTCCAATGACTTGTATGATGTTCATGAGACTTATTCAATACATTAATGGCTCTCCATACATCAATAAAATCACAAAGGATGATTGAAACAAATCAAAACTAAGCCACTTCAAGCTCTCACAACAAGATATAGGGGAAAATGACTCGAATCTCTTCCTTGAATGTAAATATCACTTGAAATAAATAATGTTTAGCGTTTTGACTCTTATGATATGGTTATTACAAAGATATATAGCAGATAGCATGTCCACGAAGTCAAAATAGCAATCCTTAACTAACTATGTGCAACCACAAGTGCGCTATGCAAAAGCTATGGGGAGAAATGGAACCATTCATACATAGTTTGGCATTTTTACATAGTTTCACTTTGAATTTCCACCTAAGGTTCTTCTAAGTAGAAAATACAAATTAAATACATCATATTACAAATAAATGGGGACACAAGATCTCCCCCAAAGAGATCAGCATCTCACCATGTGTGCCCTTCCTCCAAGAGCAAGAACATAGAGAGAAAATTCAAAGCGATGTGGGAGCAATTTGAAGAAGACAAGATCATGAGCAGCCATGTATATTCAACTAACCAAAAATGACTCCATTTTAGATCCAAATGAAAGGTCTGAATGGCCTCTCCAATTTCCAATTAAGATGGGAATATTTCACCTTTGAAATTGATACTAAGGCAAGTAGAGTAAACACTCCACTAGTATGGACAAGCTATTCTCTCCAATTTGAAAAATGAGAAATGATAAAAGGTCTCTTTCTTTGTTCTTGTCTTTTATAAACTTCCCAATTCCTCCTTAGCTTGAATTCCATCCAAGAGACTCATCCCATATTTAGTTAGGGAGAGATTCCCATGAATGCCACTTGTCCCTCCATTCCTAGCCTCCTCCTTCACTCAATTCGAATGGATGAATATTTGGCTTCCCTAAATCCCTTGTGTGCCCTATTGGAGGCTATTTTTAGCCCTAACATGTCATATATTTCAGACGTCAGCAATCAAGTCTGATTTGTGTCATAGTTGTCATAGCATCTTCATCATTATTGTCATAGAAGCCAGGGAATCTAGCCCAAGTGTCTCAATTTATCTCAAACGCCTCTTCCTCTTCCATGGGAGTTACTCTTCCACTCCAATTCGACCTTCATTGATTCATTCCAACTATATTGACCTTCCAACTCTCCAATAACATTAGACTCCACCTTGGATTCGAATGGATGAGAATAGGATTCCATGTGGCATGAGGAATCTAGCTTTGTGTGGGTACCACACCACCAATGTGTCTCCATGACCAAGTGCCACCTTATTTTCCTATCATAAATATTTATTTAACCCCTTTTAATATATTTATTTCAATCTAATGTCCATTTGGGGTATATTATCTCCCTTATTCAAAATCCCAACGTTTCCACCCCAACCTAGGAACTAGTAATTTTCCTCCATGATAGTTCATTTGGATGGGAATATTACAACTTTGAATTGGCATTTTTCTCTTAATGTGAAACACCTTGTCCATTTGGATCTAATTTTACATTATTACTAACTTGGACATCATTCTTGGCAATTATTTGACCCTTAGTATCAATTTGACAAACTATCATGAATATGGCCCAGGGGCTGAGGCCATTGTAAACTAATGCAAAATTTGGGGACGTGACAAATACTCCCATCCCAATATGCTTTTCCTAGAGCAATTTCAAACATGGATGTTGAAGAACCTGCTTTCTTTCCAAAACTTTGAGTGGTGGTACTCATGTACTACAATTGTGTATTTCCAAAAGCAAGGAGATGGAATTTTCGTTTTCATATTGATATCCCCTATAACACCACCACTAAACACCAAAATATTAACTAAATCCATCAAAACAAGTTTGAAAAATTACTCTTTACCTCTTTCATATTTTGGAAACCCTTTCTGATACCACACTATATAATTCTTTGAAGTTGCCACTGAATTGCCCAACTTTGAGTCTTCAATATTCCATGAAATTTTTTAGAGAGGAACCACCATTCTTGTTGCTGCACTACTCTGATTAAAATCACCTTATGAAGTGGGAAATCAATCTCCCATACTACTTATTTCCCCAAAATAAATTTGAGACCAATGAGACTAAAAATTATTCCAGGGTCTCATTTCTTGTATTGCACTCCAATAATTAGGATTGCTCTCCAACCCATACCATCAGGAAAGAGAATTCTTGGATCCCATTTCCTTGTATGCCTTATTCCATACATCATAAGTACAAAATATAGATCATCAATGTACATAACAACATAATAAAAATGTACATTAAGGAGATTCCTCATCAAAGAATCATGAAATTGCTTGTACCTCCAGGTAAGTAGACCACCATTTTCCAAGTGCATACAAGCATCAAGTGACACATAAAATATGCTCCAATGAAATAGGTGAGGATCCCATGTTCTATAATGCTGCTCCAAAAGGATGTAATATGCATTGAAATAATCATCCATGTATTCTTTCATCCAAGAAGTGAATGAAGAATCTCTGCTAAAATCTGAACCAAGTAGGGAGCAAAGAAAACAATGAGCCTTCAAGGAGCTCACATAAGTACCATTTATGCATACATGTATATGTGTATCATCAAGAAATAAAAAAGAATGTTGCTTCCAATAAAAAGTTTCTCCAATCAAATATCTCTTCACCCAAGTAGTTAATGAAGTTCCTCCAACATCAATTGAACTAAGCAAGGAGCAATGAAAATCATGAGTCTGCAAGTGACTTAAGTGAACATCATAAGTGCCTCCATGAAGATATGTATCATCATAAGGTAAAAAAATATGTTGCTGCAAATGTAAATAATGAGGTGCTCTAGTCATGTCATAATCAAAAGGAGAGGTAGGAGTTTCACACTCCTAATGTGGCACCATCAAAAAGAAACTTTTCACCCATACTTGATTAGGATGAACGCTACAAAATATGGAAGTGTAGGATGCAGGAGAATGGACCAACTCACCCAAATGATCAAAATATGAAAAAGTGTCATCATGTGTAGCCTCCAGAAGGGTAGAATCATGCACCTCCCTCAAAAGGGAAAAACTTTCCTCGTAGGTTGGTTCCAATGTAGTGGAATCATACACTTCTTCAAAAATTGTGTAACCATTTCCAAGAGGCAACTCAAGTTCCTCTGCCACCACATAAAGTGCTTGGATCTCATCAAGCTCATATTCAAACACATCAAGCACATGTGAATTTCCATGTTTCTCATGATCTACCATGTCATGAGAATCCTCCATGCAATCTACCGTATGACAATTTGCAACATAGGAGGAAGAACAAGTATATTGCAACCTTTCAAGACTCGTTGCTCATTTTTAATTTTGAGTTTTTGAATATACTCATTATTCTTCAAGTATGCATCATGTTACTATTCATTGAACTCAACCAAATTGTTTCAATAAAAAAGCAAAGACATGAAATTACCTTTGATGTTGCACATTGCTCTTTGAATCTTATCCATGTCTTCAAGGAAGGATGTATCCTTCAATGAAGAAACTTTGCAACAATTATTTGACACTAATGCTTGAGTGTCATGGAGCATGCTAAGATTCTCTTGGATTTTATTTTCATTCATCTTTAATGACCCTTCAAGAAAAAGAGGCTCTTGCAAATGAAGCTCCTCATCTTATTCCTTCTTACTTGGACCAACTTCATGAAGCTCAAGTGGTGATGGAGAAGTTGATATTGTTTCTTTTTCAACTGCTACAAGGTCTTCATTTTTATGCTTAATGGAAGTTTGGCTTGCATCAACACTTTCAAAAGTGATCTCTATGTCACCAACATAGAGGTGTGAGAACCCATGAGTAGGTACTCCTTCATAGTTCAAGTATCCATCAATAGATGTTATTTTATTCATGTCCAAGGTACAATATGTCTTGAAATGATCTTCAATATTTTCAATAGAGTCTTCTTCATGCTCATGTGATGTCTCTTCATATTTTTCAGAGTCACTTGGGAGTGAATTTTCATCCTCTTCATGTACTGCTTCTTCTACTTCACCTCTTTCAGAACTAGGTGGTTCATGGGTCTCCTCCTTTTGCTCCTTCAAGCAAGTTGATGCATTTTTCCCCTTGGTTTCCTTAAGATTAATATATTTGGAATCTCTTTTTGAAGAAAACCCAAAAAATCTCTTCAAGTAAGAAATACATGCATTCCATGAAGCATCAGATATTTCACTGCTCTTTTCACTCACACACATATGATTTTCTCCCCAAGGTCTTTTGCAAGAGAGGCATAGACCTTTCTTCACTAACTCCACATCTTAATTTTTAGGCCTATTTTCAAACTCACAATTAGCAAAGTCTTCAAAAGGAATGGCCTTTTTTGTATCTCCCTTATACACATCAAGATATGCATGATATTGTTGGGGCAAGGTTTTACATGTTGCTCTCAATATTTGTAATTCATTCATAGAATTATCCTTTGGTATTGTGAAACACTCATCTCCGTAATAAATAGGGTCATAATAATAACCTTCATTCCTTATGACATTTTAAGAAGTGATGCATGATGGCACCTATTCCTCAAACCATTCACATTCTACTTCATATTTCTCACAATCATCTTCATACTGCTCATAAGAATTGTACTCATAGGAGTCATCATAATAGTAAGACATGGCTGAAAAATATTCTTCAATGTATTATATTAATACAGAGGTGCAAGGGCCATGCTCTAATACCATTGTAATGTCCCCAAATTGAAATTTTACCCAATTTGGCGAATTTTCGATGTAAAATTAGTCACAGCAAATCTATTGAACAAGAATATCAATCACAAAGATGTAAAACAATTTGGAGTAAGAACTGTGCAAGAGAGATGCATCAGTGCTCTATAATCCAGAATAGTAGAATTACAATACAATACTGTCACAATGAGTGAGCAATTCGAATTAGCCAAGGAGGTTATTCGAATATACTGCATGGAATAGCTTGGCTCCAACTAGGAGTCCTCATCATCAATCAGTGGTGGTCATCAATGCACAAGTAACTGTCAGACAAGTGTCAAACTAATTCTAACTGAGTCTAACTGAGTGTAATAAGTGTAACTAATGGTAAGTGGCACTAATGTAGGGATGGAGTCTCAGTGGAGGGTGCATGAGGAGTTAACTACACTCAGAATAGGTAGTCAAGTCTCATCGGAGGTCAATCGGAGTGATAACAGTAGTGAGGAGTCATTCTAGCCTCAAATCAAGGAAATACTGGTGGCTAACTGAAGTAAACTGGACTAGTAGGTGAGAAAAGGCGCCCTTCGGCAGTGGAAGGTGAGAAGTGGGCGCCTCCCTAACTAGGAGGGCTAAATTTGAATGGAAAGTAGCTCCCGAGTGCTGAAAGACTAGGGACTAGGTGCTAGAGGCATCAAACTAGTGACAGGGCAGCATGCGGGTGCATGCAATGCATTCGGAATGCAAAATGCATGCAAAGTACAAAAGTGAATGATGAGATATCCTAACATTCTAACCTTGGACTAGTGAAGCTCCAAATTGTCTCAAATGATCCCAAATGGTTTCGAATTATGTCCAGAGTGGATTGAGGTGCATTATGACACAAGAATGAATCTATTATATGCTTGGAAACTTTCCAAATACTTTATCAACTTGCATTTACACTTAGAGGGTGAAAGACAAAATTACAAGGAAAATCGATGTTGAAACCCCCAAGGGTATATGGCTCCAAAAGACTCCTAAGGATTTCGAATTGGGTATGAGAGTGTTTGAAGGGTATTAGGACATAAATATTAAACTACGGAGTTCTTATACACTACCAAAACATTCATTGAAGTTCAAGAGAAAATAAGGAATTTTGCTAGTAAACTTGAGATTCAAATCCCCAAGGGTAGAGGTCACTAATGGCTTCCCAAATGCAGTAAGAACCTCCCAAATTTCAGAAAAGAGACATGGAATAGTTAAAGGAATTCAATGGGCTCCCCAATTCATCATTAATCAGTTCCTAAAGGCTTCTTCAACTCACATAAATCAAATATTTGTAAACATGTCTTCACATAGGGGGAAATGCTAGTAAGACTCCACAACTTGCTATGAAATTTGAGATAATTATTCCAATGACTTATATAATGTTCATGATACTTATTAAAAACATTAATGGCTCTCCATACATCAATATGATCATATAGGATGACTGTGACAAATCGAAACTAAGCCACTTCAAGCTCTCACAACAAGATATAGGGTAAAATGGATCGAATCTCTTCCTTGAATGTAAATATCACTTCAAATACATAATGTTTAGAGATTTGGATCTCATTATATGGTTATTAAATATATATATATTATATAAAATGTCCATGAATTCTAAATATCAGTCCTTCAATAACTATGTGCAACCACAAGTGCGCTATGCAAAAGCTATGGCAGAAAATGGCACCATTCATACATAGTTTGACATTTTTACATAGTTTCACTTGGAATTTCGACCTAAGGTTCTTCTGAGTAGAAAATACATATTAAATACATCATATTAAAAATAAATGGGGCCACAATATATTCCCCAAAGAGATAATTATCTCACTAAGTGTGCCCTTCCTCCAAGAGCAAGAACATAGAGAGAAAATTGGAAGAGATGTGCTAGCAAGTTGAAGAAAATAAGATCATGAGCATCCCTATAGCTTCAAACAGAAACAAATGACTCCATTTTAGCTCCAAATTAAAGGTATGAATGGACTCCAATTTCCAATTAGTATGGGAATCTTTCACCCTCGAAATTGGTACTAAGGAAAGTAGAGTAAACACTCCACTTGCATGGACAAGCTATGCTCTCCAATTTGCAAAATGAGAAATTATCAAAAGATGGTCTCTTTCTTTATTCTTTTTTTTTATAAACTTCCAAATGTCTCCTTATCTCGAATCCCATCCAAGAGACTCATCCCAACTTGATTTAGGTAAAGATTCCCATGAATTCCACTTGTCCCTCCATTCCTAGCCTCCTCCTTCACTCAATTCGAATGGATGACTCTTTGGCTTCCCTAAATCCCTTTTGCGCCCTCTTGGAGTCTATTTTTAGCCCTGACATGTCATATATTTCAGATGTCAGCAATCATGTCTGATTTGTGTCATAGGTGTCATAGAATCTTCATCATTGTTGTCATAGAAGAGAGAGAATCTACCCCAAGTGTCTCAATTTCTCCCAAATTCATCTTCCTCTTCCATGGGAGTGACTCATCCACTCCAATTCGACCTTAATTGATTCATTCTAAAAATATTGACCTTCCAACTCCCCAATAACATTAGAATCCACCTTGGATTCGAATGGGTGAGAATTGATGCCATGTGGCATGAGGAATCTAGCTTTGTGTGGTGCCCACACCACCAATGTGTCTCCATGACCAAGTGCCACCTTATTTTCCTATCATAAATATTTATTTAAACCCTTTGAATATATTTATGTTAAGCTAATGTCCATTTGGGGTTTATTATCTCCCTTATTCAAAATCCCAATGTTTTCACCCCAACCTAGGAACTAGTAATTTTCCTCCATGATAGTTCATTTGGATGGGAATATTATAACTTTGAATTGGGGGTTTTCTCTTAATGTGAACCACCTTGTCCATTTGGATCTAATTTTACATTATTACTAACTTGGACATCATTCTTGGCAATTATTTGACCCTTAGCATCAATTTGACAAACTATCATGAATATGGCCAAGGGGCTTAGGCCATTGTGACCCAACGCAAAATTTGGGGACATGACAGAGGAGAGGGTGTTAGTTGTAGGGATTGAGAAAGAGAGATGGGAGGTGTGGTTAGAGGTAGGCGGAGGTGTATGGAAGAGAGAGAGACTGAGAGAGGGGGTTAGCAAGGTCTAGGGAGTGGAGGGGAGAGAGATAGAGAGGAGGGGGTTTAGGGCTAGGGGGAGTAGAAGAGAGATAGAAAGAGTAGGATGGTTAGGGATGGGGGATAGGTTAGATAGAGGGATATGAGGTTGTGAGAGAGTGTGTGTGAGAGAGAGAGGTGTAGAATTAGGGAAGAGAGAGTGAGATAGGGGGTTTGTAAGGGTTACAAGGAGGAGAGGATAGAGAGATGGGGGTTAGGGGTAAAGGGATTAGGAGAGACAATAAGAGAGGGGAGGTGGTTAGGTGTGGGTGGGGTGGGGTGGGTTAAGGGGTTATAGAGAGATAGAGAGGGAGAAGGTTTTTAGTAATGGTTAGGGGGGGAATATGAGAGAGCGAGAGAGAGAGAGAGGGCAGAGGGTGTTAGTTGTAGGGAGTGAGAAAGAGAGGTGGGAGGTGTGGTTAGAGGTAGGTGGAGGTGTAGGGAAGAGAGAGGGACTAAGAGAGGGGGTTAGTAAGGGATAGGGAGAGGAGGGTAGAGAGATAGAGAGTAGGGGGTTTAGGGCTAGGGAGAGTAGGAGAGAGATAGAAAGAGTAGGATGGTTATGGATGGGGGAGAGGTTCGGGAGAGGGAGAGGGGGTTTAGAGAGAGAGAGAGAGAGAGAGAGATGGGTGTAGAAATAGGGAAGAGAGAGTGAGAGAGGGGTTTTGTAAGGGTTATGAGGATGAGGGGATAGAGAGAGAGGATGGTTAGGGGTATTGGGAGTAGAAGAGACAATAAGAGAGGGGAGGTGGCTAGGTGTGGGTGGGGTGGGGTGGGGTGGGGTGGGTTAAGGGGTTATAGAGAGATAGAGATTGAGGAGGGTGTTAGGGGGTTAGAAGAGAGAGAGGGGTGGAAAATAGGGGTTGGTGGAGGAGTACAAAATAGATAGATAGGGAGGGGTTTAGTAATGGTTAGGTGTAGGAGGGAAGAGAGTGAGCAAGGGTTAACAGTGACAGGATTAGGAGAGAGTTAGAGAGAGGGGGTTTTAAGAGTGGTGGAGATTAGGGAGAGGGAGATGAGGGGTTAGAGAGAGAGAGGTGGTGGTGGTGGGTAGGGGGGTATTTTTAGGGGTTTTCAAATAGAGAGGGTTGGGGTTTATGAGTAAGTGGAATATGGGATTAGGGGTGGGGGTTCTAAGTAGGTGGAAAATGTTTAATTGTTTCTAGGGTTAAGGGATTAGGGATTTAGGTATTTGAGCTTTTTAAGTAATATGGGTTAGACTATTTATGGGTTTGGGGTGGACTAGGTATTAGGGGCTAGGGGTTTTGGGATTATAGATAAAGTGACTAGGGGGTTTAGGGGTTAGAAACCTTATGGGTTAATTGATTTAGTGCTCTAGAGTTAGCGTGTTAGGTTTTATGAGGTTAGGCATTAATGGTGAAGGGTTTAAAGGCTTAAAGGATTATAAGGGGTAAATTATAGCTTAAAGAGACTAATGCACAAGACCACGTAAGAATTCCAAAGCTGAGAGAGGACCGATCAATCTAGAGAGGGAGAGCTCAAGCTAACATGGAGCTATCATGCAAACAAATACCACACATGCAAACGTAGAGCGCACAAGCAAATGCAGGGAATGCTTACACAAGGGAGGTTGCACATGCAAAAGTAGTGTAGAGGTAAAGAATTATTTTAACTGTATAGGGTAAACTAGAGCTTAGAGGGATAATACTTAAAGGATTACAGGTAAACAATTAAAGGACTTAAGGGGTTTAGCAGTTTGGGATTTAGGGGTAAAGGGATTAAAGACTCTAGGATTAGGGGGTTAGGTTTTAATAGGTTAGGAATTGAGGTCTAAGGTGTTATAGTGTTAAAGGCTTAGGGAATTGGAGTATAAGGACAACAATGATGGGAGATAAAGGGTTAATTAAGGGACTAGGTATTTAAGGAGTAATACCTTTATAGGTTAAGGGATTTAGGATCAACTATTAATGGGGTAAGGTATTATGTGTTAAGGGAATAGGTGCTTAGGGGTGTAGGGATTTAGGGAGTTTGATACTTAGGAATTATGGGTTTAAGCCTTTAATTTCTCTCCCTTATCATTACTCTCGCTAACTCCTTAAATTTATGTCTCTTTCCCCCCCTCTCGTATCCCTCTTCTCTCTCTCACCCCCTTTATCTCCATTCAACACTTAAAAACATAAATTTGTGAAGTTAAGAATGCATGCGCATTATGTATATACAAAACACTCGCATGTTTTGTATATAAAAAACACGAGCGCGTTTATTCTAACACTAAGCACGCCAACAAATATATTTGAATTTAAATAGAATGCGTGCGTGTTATTTGAAATTATTAGAATGTATGCGCATTCCTGAGCACCTAATAACCCCCTCCTAGTCCTCCCGCTCCCGCGTGTCAACCACAGTCCTATGTGGTTGGTTCAGACTTACCAAACCTATGCTATGGAATTTACTGAACCATAGCTAATTAGGCATTTCCAACACTTTCTTAATATGCTTGTTTTTCACCACTCTCTATAACATGACATACATGACCATTATTGACAAAATTTTAGGCAGAGATAGCATTTTTTTATGCAGATTCCAAATCTGTAATTTAAAAAAAAAAATATTGAGATTTTCTATTTGTTTCCTAATTTTCTTGTGTCATCACTCCTTAAGTAAAAAAACATGTTGTTAGTGTTTATTCCGTAACTTTTTCATTTCACAACCATTTAAAAAAAAAATTGTATGATGCAATAGTAGACACCGAACTCTACATGCTATAAAAAATACAAGTCGAAATAACTGCATTAAGACCTTCAAAGGCTGCACCCACATTTGACGTATCGTTCTCGAGGTTTGATCACTTACATAATTAAAAAAAATAAAAATAAAATTAAACATTTAATTTTGAAAACATAGTTCTGCACTAGTGCTATGGGTTATGTATATGTCTACCAATTTTTGTTGCCCAAAACCATCATTTAGGAGCTCAAAGGCTGCACCCACAAAAACATATACCTTATCATTTGCCAAAAAACAATGTGACTATTAGAAAAGATGAAATTTGACATAGTTATGTAAATTTTCAGTACTTAAAAATTATATATTCAGAAATGTGACTTAATTTCCTACATTTCATCTTTTCTACTCGATGCAAGATAGCTTGTGTAAGTATCTCAAAAAATCCAAGTAAGTTGAGGGGTGCCTGATTTTTCAGTTTTTTATTGCATCTAACGCGCCAAAAGTGACCCTCATTAGCTTGCACATGCCCTTAGGTTTTCTAAAATTGTTTTAAATTCTAGTCAAAACTACAATTAAGAATCTAGGAACTAGTCATTTTGCAAAAGATCAAATGTATGAAAACGACATTGTTAAAATATGAACTAACTTTAGTGAACTCCATATGAAACAACATTGAACAATTCCTAAAATGTGATGCCTTGAAAGAGTTTGTCATCTTTATGAAACCAAAAGTGTAATTTATTTATATGAAATTGAGAGGGGTCTGTATATATGAATATATGAAGTGGAAGCTTTCGCTAATTACTTGATATCATTTAATAAAAACATATTTATAATTTTATTTTTGTGTTTCTAAAGCTTTGCTTTTAAATAATATAAATATAATTTTTATTTTTCAAAAAATTAAGAAAAATATTGCATGTCATTATTAAAATATTAGAAAATTGCGTTAATTTATTAAATTTTTATAATTGTGTTTTAGATAATATATAAAATTTCATTAAATTATTATATTTATTTTTTAAAATATTATAAATATTTATTTTAAAATTGTAATAACACTAAAATAAAATTATAAATAAATAAATGATATAAACATTATTAATAATTAAAGAAGGCGTGGAATATATATATATATATATATATATACAGAGAGAGAGAGAGAGAGAGAGAGAGAGAGAGTTATCATTACAAAATCTAAGATACCTATGCAAATTTTATTTATGGAAAACTTATTGAGAGAGAGAGACTTATCATTACAAAATCTAAGGAAGATACCTATGCAAATTTTATTTATGAAAAGCTTATTTTGGTCTTGAAAATAATTGTAAATCGACCAACCTAGTCATGTGGAATAAAAAAAGTTCCTCTTTGAAACTCTTGTCATCCCTATTATATTATACCGTTGTGAAGTATGGGGGTGCAGCATTTCTAGAGAATCTTGGAGAAAGATTGAGCAAATCCATAAGTGGCTTATAACTTATAACCTAATAATTAAAAGCAATATGCCTTATCTGATTCTCCTCATAGAAGTGGTTCTTTCCCCCAAAGAGAGTAAGGCTATGACTAGGTACTTGATGTTCAACACAAGATAAATAACATGAGAAATGATAGACTTCCTAAAATTACTTTAAATTCAAGTCAAAACCAACTACGTCTCAAGCGGAGTTGGTGTAAAGATACGATGGTTTGGTTAGATCATTGGGGCATTGATGAAAATGACAATTTAGAGAATATCGATAATGTCAAAAATATTATTCCCTTTAAGTTTAAAGAGAAATTGTGGTGCGAGGAAAATTTAGCGGTTAAGAGAAAACTAATATACTATAAGGAGGGCATTAACCCTAATTTGGAAGATTATAAATATTTCTCGATAGTAACTAGTTCAAAGAAAAAAATTAATATAGCCAAGATTAGAACGAACTCCCATGAGCTTCACAGTGAAACAGGGAGTTGTTCTATTCCCAAAACTCCGTGGGAGGAAAGGGTTTGCCATCTTTGTGAGTCTATGAGCATTAAGGATGAAAATGACTTTCTCTTAGAGTGCCCTGCTTACACCCACATTAGATATGAGTCTCATAGTATTTGCTACATTACAAACCTTGCTAACCTCCTAACTTTCCAAAACTATAGTGAGCTTGGAAAGCTTATTATGTAATGTCCCCTCCCACGGATCCAACTCCGGTAAGGGAACATGATGACAATCTACGGGGATTTCACAAAAACTCATCCCATTCATTAGATTCATAGCCATAAAATTAATATGTGCAGATGCAAATCAAACATATATGCACAATGGAATAAGAACATCACCCACACACATGTTTCATAAGCATTCAACATATCAATAATAAACCTCAAATTAAAACATTGCAGAAGTAAAATGCACATAGAGAACACTTATCTTCATTTGTGCAATTTCCCCCAAACAACTAGCTATGTTGTTGCAACGTTACACCCAACCATAGGCCAGTTGTGTTCATAGATCTCTCAACACAACTGCCACCCCCGAGCTGGGCATGGTTCTTAGAAGGAAAATGGGACATTCAAGCTCATGCACAGCCAAAGCAATAGAAACCCATCTCACCCCATCATTCTTTCACACAGAGCGACTCAAACTGGGCACGGACACACATTTTCAGCAATGGGATTTACAAACACAATGGCCATGGATTTTCTCAAATCGTGGGCACACCAAAAACGGACTGTGAGAAAGGGCAATTCGACCACATGGAGAAAAACGATTTATCCCACAGATTGTCGGCATTCCAATGGCCAAATTGACCTCTAGGAAACCTCCAAATCAATCTGTTCTCTTCCCCACTAGTAACCAAAGAAAAAACGCCCTTCCCAACTATGAAAAAGAAAGAAAACACAGGAAAAAACGTTTATGGGCATTCAAGGGACAAAAACAACCTTCACACAATCATTAACTGGTAGCAAGGAACCAAAACGAATTTTGGGCAAAACTGTGACAGGTTGGCACCCGAAATTGACATATAAACAGTCACACAATTGATGGAAATATTCAAAAATGATTTCTGAGGTAGGAGATAACAGTTGGGTTCACAAAAATGATTTTTTTCCACAACTGAAACCAAATCTGGAAATTCAAAAACGTTTTTACAACAATAATGGAAACAGCAAGCTATCAAACTTATCTATTGAGCTTCTCAATGGATTCTCTTCTTTCCCCACAGTCTAACCATCACAAAAATGGGATTTCTTAGCTTGAAAACCAGTGAATTTACAGCGTACTCCATGAGAGAAACGCCCAGCAAGCTCCAAAAACTTGAGAGAGAAAAAACTGATTGATGGGTTATGGCTTGGGAGGAAAATTCATGGATCTTTTCTTGCCAAGGAAGCCAAACATGATTTTCCATGCAGGGTGGTTTCTCATACTCGAATTTGGACAGCCATACCTCTCCATTCCCCAAGGCATTAACTACCTCAACCAATTCTTGGGAGAATGAATGATTGGGTACAAAGTCAATATGGGTAGTTGAGGGTTTGATGGGTTCTTTCATTGACACTTGGCTTGAATTAATTGGCTCAAGGGTTTGAATGTTTTCCCTCCCAATTCCTTGTAAAATCATGCCCCCATCTTTTGTTGCATTGCATAGATAGTTGTGGGTATTTTATTAAAATGCATATTTACAATTCCAATGTGCATGGCTAGCACGTAAACCATATGCATCAATAAATCGATGACGGGGCCTTGGCCTTGAGCTCCTCATCATGATTTTATAGTAATATTACATCATTTACATTTAAATGCAATGGGGTCAAAATCGGGATATTACAATCCCCTCCCCCTTGGAATAACACCGTCCTCGGTGTTCCAACACTTAGGAATATATACCCACTTTACACATGTCTCAAAATTCACAAAATGTGGTAGGTCTATTCTGTGTTCATCTCTCTATTTTGAACTTTCAGGATCAAGTCCTTTGGCTTCCTCAAGCTTATCCTGCTGGCTTTGATCTTCCAACTCTACAGGTGGGCATTTCTCCACAACAATCCCTTCCTTTTTATTCACCTTCCAGCTGATCTACAAGTCTGGAATTTTCATGGCTGCCATCTTTCTTATTGTCCTGACAACTATTTGAGGAAGATTTTCAACCAAAACAATAGCTTTCACTATCTCACCTGTGAGATTCATCATGGCGATTCCTGTCAGGAAAAGCATAACACAATATTAAAATTAGTCAATTAATTGCTCAATTGACATGGAACGTCCATGCTTTACCCATGAGACTTCCACACATTTCATGCTTTCCCAATATACACATGAACTCGTTCATGTTCATCCTTTCATAGGGAAATAACTATTTCAGCATTCACAATTCATTTCAAGCAATAAACACAATCAACTTCCAGTCACAACATGCATTCAACAATCCTTTGTTTCTGAAATGCATCAATCAAAAATGAAATAGAAGAGTAAGAGTTTCCCCCTCTTAGTCTTGTTCTAATCTAGAGCCACACCATCACTGTGGTTTCATGCTCCTTAGCCTCTTTCACTTCAATGTGAATGCTTGACTTGCCCGTTCTTGGCTATGACACTTAGTGTCTAAGGTATGTTTAAGGATTTTCAATGTGGGAGTCATTCCCATTGTTGCATACAGGACCTTTGGCTGCTAGGACCCACACATGTCCACTAGCACCATCTTTCATTACTGCTCATACTGAGCTCTTTAGGAAAGTCACATGTCCACATGCATCCTCCAAATGCTTTCATAGTCCTTGCTTCCAGCAATACCTACACTCAAACATTGAGTCAATTCATATGTTTAGTTTATTTCCATAGGATTTGTCTCCAAAAAAGAGTTTAAGAAATCATAAACAAATCATATACACACGTATTTCATAAGCAAGAAGCTGCAATGTAACCAAATACTTATCTGCATTGGATGTCTTCACTTTATTCGACAGGCTCCTTCTTCACTTTATAAGCCTTGGATTGCCCGTGGATGCAATAATGAATGTTGGGCCAGCACACAGGCTATTCCACAACCATTCGAATAGGCAATGCCCAGCCAGTACGCCGACTAGGCTTCATCAATCATCTCATTTAGCAATATGCTAGGCCAGTGCTCCGACTTGTTTTATTAATTAATTAAATAATGTTTGGCCAACACGCCGGCTGCTCCACAACATCAAGTGGTTAATGCCCCCACCAACTATTCTCTGAATTTATCAAGCATCAATTACTCTCTGGATTTACCAAGAATTTATAGTGCACAACCAATTACTCTCTGGTTTTACCAAGAATTTATAGTGCACAACCAGTTACTCTCTGGTTTTACAAAGAATTTATAGTTCATTCAGGGTCCGTGATTCCTACAATGACCAAGGTTTCCAACAAATAAACCACAGTGTATCAGCTTAGCTGTTAGAAAACTTATACCTGAAATCTTCATTATTCCAAGCAAGAAATAAATAAAAATGAATACTTATCTGTATTGTGCATTTCCTCTCTACTCCACAGGTTTCCTTCTCTGCTTTACAAGTCTTGGATCACCTGTGGGGTGGATGCTTGGCCAGCACACATGTTGTTCCACACATCATCCGAATAGGCAATGCCAAGCCAGTACGCCGACTGGGTTTATCAGGCATCCCAAAAATCAGTATGCTAAGCCAGTACGCCTACTGGGTTTATCAAGCATTTCAAAATTCAGTATGCTAAGCCAGTACGCCAACTGGGTTTATCAAGCATACAATGATCATTTCCAAGCCAGTTCTTCAACTGGGTTTGTCGGGAAATAACACCGTTCACCAATACCTCCACAACATGCAAACAACCAATTCCAAGCCAGTACACCAACTAGGTTTATCAGGCATGCAACAACCATTGCCAAGCTAGTACACCAATTGGGTTTATCAGGAAATAAGAACCACACAATATGATTACGTGGATCCTTCTCTTATGCAAACCAGTGGTTCCCTCCAAGAACTCCATGGGTGACTTACTTGACTGCAGGCTAGCATGGCCCCACAATACCCTACTCACACTACACAAGGATGATGCCCCTTTTCCTGTTACACAGCTCCTCGGGCCCATCCATTTCTTCTATTGTCCTTCACTGTGAGCGTAGAAAGGTTACCACTGCTCATACAGTCCTCTCGAGCACCCTTCTTAACTTTGCCTCTTACGTGCAACACCAGAGTGCATTTGTGTAAGCTGATAGCACAAGAAGGATAAGCAAGCTTATCAGTATTGCTGCTCTAAAATTGTAATCATATTTCATAACATTCACTATCAAGTATTGAAACACCAGGAATGCATCCATTCCCTTAGGGTGTGTTCAATATTGAAAACCCTAACATAACCCATCATTCGAAAGGTATGCATCCCTTTCCGATGTGAGCCACGTAGGCCTTCGTCATACTCAAGCAGTCTGGAATAATAATGAAATAATAAAACATGCTCTGCATATTAAATCTAATAACCAGACATGTATATTCTTAGTTAGGGTTACTGAATACTCATTCATTTCACGGATGTATCTTTCCTTCATTTGCGAAAAATGGGGGCTCCCTTCTCTGATTCAACAGTCCTTCAGTTTGCCACCACAATATTTTCACATTCATAACCCACACATGCCTTCTTGGCATAGTTTTACCATCTCACTCACATGCAGTGCAGCTGAGGTATTACCAAAATTCACAATGGCATTTCATCCGAAACCCATTTCCAAAGCATGGGATCCTTCCCATCTAGTTTGGCTTCTGCAGGCCATCATACATGGTCTTCCTGCAATGTGTCATCCTGGCACACTTATCAAATAGCCAAACAGTCAGCAACATTTAACAATAAACTTCAAATATGATTGTTCCATAACCAATCAATGTCATTAATAATTAAATTCAATATGAATTTGCAACTCTGTCTCCTACAGAAATTGATTTGTTTAACCATGAGGCCATCCTCATATTGTTTGGCTCTCGTAAGTGGTATCACTCTGTCCATTATGGTTTTACACTTGATACCATACATGAACATTCACCTACAACATGTCCTCCTGACACAATTTTATATAATCCAAACAGTGATTAGCAAGTATAAGCAAATTCTCAAATCTGAAATCTACAAATCTGTTTTCCTACAGAAATTAATTTGCAATCATGAGATTATTCTCATAAATTTAAACCATAAAATTTTCAGATTTGTTTCATGCATACTTTACAACCATGAGCACCTCCTCATAGCCTTTGGATTCTGCACATGGTAGATCCCGGTCTTTACTATGGCCTTATCCTCATTGCCATACGTAAGACTTTTCTACTTGAAAACTGAAACTTCAATCAGCCAAACACATTGTGAGTATCTATGCATATAATCTTTTCATTGCCACAACAGTCACTGGAGTGATCTCAGAATTATAACACTCAATAATTCAAACACCTTCAACTGCTAACATTTGAAATACAAAGAAATATATACATTCCTATAGATGCATCATTGTCACAATAAAATTGCAAGACACAGTCATATTATCCATGCAATTTAAATAAACTGTAAATACTCATTACTTCACATTCCATGCAATTTTGTCCTTCCAACAGAGCACTCTGGTAGCCCATCACATGTCTCCCTTCTTCATGCAATCATTCTCCTGCATTTACAGCAGCTCATGGAATGGTCTCAGTACTAACAATAGTTCACCATTTCATCTATCATCTAATTGCATTGAAATATATATATCACAACCATGCATTCACATAACGCATCTCAACATGTGCACCCACACATATGCATGCCCATCCACAACATTTACATAATATTTTGATGTATATTCACTTAATGCATAACCCATCAATGCAACCTTGCATTAATCCATGAATAATAGGCATTCCAAAATATTATGGCCTAACCATGCTTGTCTCATATGGCATACACTACCACAGGACCATAAGTCATCACGTGCTTTGGTTGTTAAACTCACAACCAACATACACAAATGGCATGATATAATTTCATATGAATGCATTGAGATTTCTAAGCAATTATAGGGTGTAAGGATCATTGCCTTCACTTACCCACACCTCACCATACTCGGTAGGTTAACGTTCCCATTCGGGCACTCAATACCACATGCAAACAATTCAACATAGTTTAAACATAGTGAAGGTATCTCACCAAATCCTCTTTCAACATTCATGCAATTAAGCACAATTAACCATTACCTGCATGGCTGTTATTAACATCGCTTGATGTTACCTGATCAGTTGGCCTCTTACCAAGGCTACTCAGTCATTTTTCCAACATCATGATCACGGATTTGTTGCACCATCCTTTCTTCATAAGGTCGGTGGTCACGTGCAACAACATCATCAACTTCTTTAGCCATGCTTCAGTTGCCTTTGTTCCTATAACCAATGCGAACACAACTAATTATTAGCAACCACAATCATTATCTTAAGTGGCTCATTGCATATGTAAAACCTCACTATTTTACCAATATGCAATATCATATACACACAAAACATTTTCACATGGACTGTGCAATGTTTATTGATATGCCATCTAGTGCATATTCATCTATGTAATCTTTTGCATTTTTAACATTCTTATGCCATAGTTTATATGCATGACAATTTCATAATTATAAATACGATAGCAAAACAGGGTTTAAGGAATTCTCCCTTTCCAATCCCTCATCGTAGTAAGGAATCCCTCTTCCATATCATAGTTGGTCTGATTTCCTTCTAGTCATGCAATTCTATAAATTGCCCATATTGACAACAAATTTTTTTTTGCTCCTCCCTCTGCGACCGTCGCTGGATTTAACCTTAAAATCGTCGACCTTGGCGTTGGATTTATACCTAACTTCTGCACCCGTAAGCATTCGTCACTGCGACCGCGTAGCAGGTTTTAAGGCTAAAATTGTCGCCGCGCGCAAGCCTCCATCGCAACTTTTAAGCCTAAAATTGCCACCGCGCACAAGCCTCCATCGCAACTTTTAAACCTAAAATTGGCGCTGTGCACAAGCCTCCATCGCAACTTTTAAACCTAAAATTGTCGCCGCACGCAAGCCTCCATCACAACTTTTAAACCTAATATTGCCGCCACATGCAAATTTTATGGCTAAATTTGTCGCCATTGTCACGGATGTTAAGATTATAATTGCCACGGGTGGCGCGGCTCTTATCGCTAATTTTTCCGCTGCGTGCATCGTGATATTAACGCTAATTCTGCCGCCGTGCACAAAAGTTAATGTTAACTTCGCTGACACAGCCTTCGGCAAAATTTTGAAACACTTAGAAAATTTTTGGAATTTTCTCTTCCTTTCGGCTCCGACAGCTAACCTTGCGACCGCCGACCGCTTCCCTTCGGCGCAGAGTTAGCAACTATTTCACCGACCATTACGGCACTTGTGGGCTTATCTTTGCCGACAGAGTCGCAAGAGTTAGCCTAATTTTCTCCGCCGCGCGCGCAGAAAATTAGCCTAATTTTCATTGCTGCGCGCGTAGAAAATTAGCCTAATTTTCGCCGCCGCAACCCTTAGGCAAAATTTCGAAAATAGTTAGAATTTTTTTCTTGAAATATGTTCTTCGTTTCTTTACAGAGGTGAGCTACTCACAGATCAAACTCGCATAAAAAAGTGAAAGAATGCCAAGAACTTGCACCTCTGCTATGCCAAAATAAAACAACAAAATAGTATAAGGATAACAAGACGTTACGCCTCCTTCTCTCCTTCATGGGGCAATCAACAAATACAAAAACAGAATGCTACTGCATTAGAAACAATGTAAGTAAGCATTCAACCTGAAAAAGGGATTTTCTCCCTCCTTCCTCACTTTCATAGCATGAAATCAATGCAAGCAATTTTGCAAGAATCCCCAAAACAGTCATGGAAATGATTTCCCATTCTAACCAATAGAATCCATGGGATTTTCAGGTTTCTCTAATTCATTTTAACTTCAAATACTACATACATACACGCAATGAGTTATATCTCTATGAAGGGCCCAACAGCCGTAGTGTTGAACTATCAGCTCTGATACCACAATGTAATGTCCCCTCCCATGGATCCAACTCCAGTAAGGGAACATGATGACAATCTACGGGGCTTTCACAAAAAATCAGCCCATTCATTAGATTCATAGCCATAAAATTAATGTGTGCAGATGCAAATCAAGCATATGTGCACAACGGAATAAGAACATCACCCACACACATGTTTCATATGCATTCAACATATCAATAATAAACCTCAAATTAAAACATTGCAGATGTAAAATGCACATAGAGAACACTTATCTTCATTTGTGCAATTGCCCTCAAACAACTAGCTATGTTGCTGCAACGTTCCACCCAACGATAGGCCAGTTGTGTTCATAGATCTCTCAACACAACTGCTGCCCCCAAGCTGGGCATGGTTCTTACAAGGAAAAGGGGACATTCAAGCTCATGCACAGCCAAAGCAATAGAAACCCATCTCACCCCATCATTCTTTCACACACAGCAACTCAAACTGGGCATGGATACACAATTTCAGCAATGGGATTTACAAACACAATGGCCATGGATTTTCCCAAATCGTGGGCACACCAAAAACGGACTGTGAGAAAGGGCAATTCAACCACATGGAGAAAAATGATTTATCCCACAGATTGTGGGCATTCCAATGGCCAAATCGACCTCCAGGAAACCCCAAAATCAATCTGTTATCTTCCCCACTAGTAACCAAAGAAAAAATTCCCTTCCGAGCTATGAAAAAGAAGGAAAACACAGGAAAAAACGTTTATGGGCATTCAAGGGACAAAAACAACCTCCACACAGTCATTAACTGGCAGCAAGGAACCAAAACGAATTTTGGGCAAAACCATGACAGGTTGGCACCCGAAATTGACATAAATAGTCACACAATTGATGGAAATATTCAAAAATGATTTCTGAGGTAGGAGATAACAGCTGGGTTCACAAAAATGATTTTTTTTCCACAAATGAAACCAAATCTGGAAATTCAAAAACGTTTTTACAACAATAATGGAAACAGCAAGCTATCAAACTTATCTATTGAGCTTCCCAATGGATTCTCTTCTTTCCCCACAGTCCAACCATCACAAAAATGGGATTCTTAGCTTGAAAACCAGTGAATTTACAGCGTACTCCATGAGAGAAACGCCCAGCAAGCTCCAAAAATGTGAGAGAGCAAAAACTGATTGATGGGTTATGGCTTGGGAGGAAAATTCATGGCTCTTTTCTTGCCAAGGAATCCAAACACGATTTTCCATGCAGGGTGGTTTCCCATACTCGAATTTGGATAGCCATACCTCTCCATTCCCCAAGGCATTAACTACCTCAACCAATTCTTGGGAGAATGAATGATTGGGTACAAAAGTCAACATGGGTAATTGAGGGTTTGATGGGTTCTCTCATTGACACTTGGCTTGACTTAATTGGCTCAAAGGTTTGAATGTTTTCCCTCCCAATTCCTTGTAAAATCATGCCTCCGTCTCCTGTTGCATTGCATAGCTAGTTGTGGGTATTTTATTAAAAAGCATATTTACAATTCCAATGTGCCTGGCTAGCACATAAACCATATGCATCAATAAATCGATGGTGGGTCCTAGACCTTGAGCTCTTCACCACGATTTTATAGCAATATTACATCATTTACATTTTAATGCAATGGGGTCAAAATCGGGATATTACATCTTACCAAACTTTTTGAGCAAACGAACAAAAATTTAAAGCAAACCAAGTATTAATCTTCTTAAGATTCTATAGACCAAAGTTGGTCTCAGCGGATGTTAATCATCATCATAAAAACAAGAAAAACAATACTAATAAATATGTTAGAATATTAAAAAATTATGTTAATTCATTAATTTATTATAATTGTTTTTTAAATATTATATTGAAAATTTCAATAAATTATTATAATTATTTTCTAAAATATTATACATATAAATTTTATGGGATTTTTTGGTTGGACTCTCCTAAATTTATTTTGGTAAAATCCAAATTTTAAATTTTAAATTGTGTTTTTGAATGTATAAATGTATTAAGCACTTTCAACTATCTTTGAAAATATACCTGGGAAAAATTCAAAAAGTAGAATATTTAGACTACTTCATAAACTAATCACTTTGCAAGATATTAAAAAGTATGAAATCAACATGTAAAATAAGAATAAACTCTCTTGGGCGACATATTAAAAAGGACATTAAACATTTGCTTGGTAAACAAAATTTTTTTATCATCTTTCTTGTTGATTTGCTCAAAAAAACCCAAAATCTGAGATAACACCTATCAACATAATAATTTATAAAATATTTATTTTAAAACTCTTTTTTTTTGTTGACAAGTGGTAGTACCCCCTGAAGGGTTCGCCATTGGCTGAGAGACCACGAACCAGAGGCATCTAAGCCGTCAAAATCACCTGGGGATTCCACCCGACCTGGACCGCACCAACCCTTAGCATGGTTGGATTTTAGTATCCGCTTGGAGAAAGATTGAGCAAATCCACAAGGGGTTTATAACTTATAACCTAAAAATTAAAAGCAATATGCTTTATCCGATTCTCCTCATAGAAGTGGGTATTTCCCGCATCGAGAGCATGGCTATGACTAGATACTCGATGTTCAACACAAGATAAATAACATGGGAAATGATAGACTTCCTAAAATTGCTTTAAATTCAAATTAAAACCAAGTATGCCTCAAACAGAGTTGATATAAAAATAGGATGGCTTGGTTAGACCATTAGAGCATTGATGAAAATGACACTTTAAAAAATATCGATAATGTCAAAAATATTATTACATTATAGGGTTTAAAAAATAAAAAATAAACCATATAAAGATTATTACCCAAAATCATCATATAAAAAAATAAAAAATAAATATTTTATTTATCTATTAAACCAAACACCAAACAGTGCAAAATCAATTGAGATTTAAACCAAATTAGCAGAGTCCAATGAACTAAACCTAAGCGAAATTAAAACTTCAGCGAACACCGAACAGTTATGAAGGTGAGACCTTCCAATGAGTATAAAACAACTGACTTTTTCTTCATTGTTACAAGCTGAAAGAAGAATAAAATGAGTTTGGCCACATTATATTTTGCAGAATAATAGTTAATTACCATTAACACACCAAGAAAACGAAAACTCAAAAATCCATAGCCGTAATATTTGAAATCAGCAATGCTATATCATAAATCCAACCATATCCTTAAATTTTGTTGGTTGAGTAGAACAATGAGGAAAAATTTGATCTCTCTAGACGGTAGATCCTTTTAAATGGATCTATGCTAATTATATATATAATCAAATGATTGGCTAACTCGCGCAAGAGATTGGAGCGGGTGATGCTGAAAAAAACTCGATCGGGTGATCAAGTGCCTGAATTCTTGAAGATCGACGAACCCATCTTCATTGAAATCCACAGTCTCGATCATGGTCTGGCAATAAGCTAACTAGAGCAGGAGATTGGAGATGGTGATGATGAAGGGAAACTTGATCTGGTTATCAAGTGCCTGAATTCTTGAAGATCAACAAACCCATCTCCATTGAAATCCACAGTCTCAATCATGCTCTGGCAGTAACTTACATCCCTCCCTTCCATAAATCCCAACCTACACAAAATATCACTCAACTCCCCCGCACTGATAAAACCATCTCCATTTTGATCGAACACACCAAATGCCTCACATATCGCTCTATCATCAATCTTTTCACTTACAATATCTTCGGCTTCATCTTCATCCTTCCCAAACAAAACAGTTTGGTAAAATTCCTCAAACTCCATGGACGTGAGAAAATTACCTCCACATTTAGAGACCGATTTCACAGCTGACTCCACGTCTTCCATGGGCATCTCCAGATTTAATATCTCCAGAACTCTCATGATATCCTCCGTGCTAACTCTTTCATCGCCATCTTCATCCAAAACACTAAACATGGCGCTTGAAATGAGGCAGTCATCACCCTCAGCTTCATCTTCTACTTCACAATTCTTGTTATCTACAAAACTAGGAGAGCTAACATTGCTCTCTTTATGTTGTGAAGTCTCACCATTCTCTGCAGTACTAGAAGTAGTACAGTATTTGCTTCCGTAATCATCATTGCCATCAACAGAATTGTGAGATCCTTTTTTGCGAGGACTGAGGAGAGAACCATAATACCAATTGCGGTCAATGATAGAGTCATCCCCGTCCATCTTAAACTGGGTATCCAGGATGGAAACAGTATCCATGACCATATCTGATAAAAAACTGATCTCGTTTTATTTCATCGATTCTGCAAACTAATTGTGTTGTAAGGTTCTCCCGTCCTCTGATCTTATAGAATTTCGTCGACTCTTCTCCGTGGTCCATAATCAAGCTGGCAATGGAAGCTGCCTTGAAACTTCCTAGATTCGTTTTGCTGACAAAATTTTAAAGAAGAAAGAGATGCCTCTGGATCTATCGATGTTTCTATAATGCGGTTATGTATCCAGGAAGCAACGTAGAAACTTCCCAATTAAAGCAATACGAAATATCAAAGGCCGAACGACACTTATTCCAAACATTCCATGTCCAGACAAAGTTGCATTATTGAACAAACGTGCGCCACATAAAATGGGAGGGAGCCAAGAACCCACGAGTGCCTTTTTGTTCCGTTCTCTAGTACAACAGATCCGTATATATCTTTTGGAGATTTCTGGACGCAGTTTTTCCACGAAAAATGCTTCCTTCAAATTTGAAGACTTCAAGGCCCTTCAAAGGCTATTTTACACGTCATAGAAAGAAGGTCACCTCAAATTTTACCATGCAAAAAAAAAAAAAAATTATGGTAAGCCCTTCAATAATTAAATTAACCATTACTATTTAAAATTGCAACAGTTTTCAGTGGGAAATTGGGAATGCGACTACTAGCTAGGTGACTCGGGAGCAGCCCATGGCTTGAACGCTTCCAAGTTCTCGTGTTTGTAGCGAGCGCTTACGTGTTTAACACATTTAATGGCATCAACAAATTTATTAAACTTGGTTGGTGGCTCATACGTGTTGTTGGCAGTGGGCTTACCAAGTTACCAGTTATCACATACCAATTCGTGAATGCTGACTCTGTGAGTTAATTGAGTATTCAATGTATAATATATTATGTTAATGTGCCCCGAATTTGGCATTTCAGACAAAATCCACAATCCAGAAACTTCTTGTAATGTTGCAGGTTGTTTCTCCCGCCCGTGGCCCCTACCTATAGCCCTGTGTTTTCTTTGTTGTATCAAGTTAATCCTACCATCTACGGCTCCCAGCCTCACACCCTGTGTTTTCTTTGTTGTATCAAGTCAATCCTGCAGCTCCCGAGTCCCACCTTGTGTTTTCTTTGTTGTATCAAGTCAATGCTCGAATTCCATGCTTCCATGGATCCGACCATCAATATATAATATTATAGGAATACAAACAAGCTTTTTCTTATACCCCTACTCCACTGTGGTTGAGCTACTTCCAAGTTCCACCTACCCTATCTCCTCCAGTCCTCCAGGAGATTTTGTGGAGAGAAGCTGGTAATGCCAGCCTGCCATAAACATATTTAAAGAAATTCATTTTCTTTGAGGAGCTCAACTTCAAGGCTTACTAGATTGCTGACATCCTATGAATTTACAGGTATGTTCATCATTTTATCCATTCATGATTCCATCAATTATTTAAAAATTTTGTTATTTGATTAAAATTCTGTAACTTCAAAGTTCAAACACAATATTATTATTTGAATGAAATTTTGTTACTTCAAATGGGCCTTGAAGGCTTCAAATTTGAGCATGGACCCGAGAGTGGGTTTCTCACAAATCTCCATCAAAGGTTGTTTAGAACGATATTTATCAATTCCCAACTGTAGCAACAACAACAATTGCTTATTTCTTCATATGTACTATGTATACGCATATGATTCCATGTGCTCCTTTCCTTTCCCTATTTTCCATTGTCACCCAATCGAAGCTCTTGAGAATTTAGCTACCCTTTAACTTTCGTGAAATGGAGGGGACAAGGAAGACCATTGTTTTCACTCTGAAGCCGAGTGCTTCCCCGTTCAGATGCCACTAGACACGGTTGCATCCCTACGGGAAACAGGTGTGCACAATGCGCCCCCCAGCTTTACCAAAAAGCCCGGGGATTTGGGGAAGTTCCCACTCTGCCAACCTCCATGCATCTAGTTAATGAGTCAGATCAAGAATCCATACTTTGTATCTAAAACTGTATTACATGAGCTATTTTCCCCAATTGCTTAGCCATCGAATCAACACCTTCCTCTAGTACACGGTTTAAGATTCTTGGTATTTATTAATATGAAGACCACTGATGCTACTACACTTACAATCCGCGTTCTACTGTATGAACTGGGACAAAAATGTTTTTGTAATATTGACTTTTAGAATGACAGTGCTACTTTACCTTTTGATTTTGTTGCCCTTATCGGTTGGTCTGGAATAAAACATGAACTTCAACCATATAACAAGAACTTCAACCCATCTATGCATCTCCTCTCAACTTGGTCTACCTACGTTTTACTTATGCTTCACAACCCATCCTCTACTCCATCATACCACAGATTTAGTATGTATAACGAGATCTAGGGGGGGCTATAAAAAAGAAGCATCCAGGGTCCATAATTAGCTATTGAGAACAAAAGTTGCCTGGAGTCGGATAGTTCTCTTTGCTCAAACCATAACATAGCATGTAACATGTAAGGAGTGCTTAAAATTATTCTATCCCAAGTACATGTGGCATTCATAGTGTTGAATGAAAAATTAAAACATATATTGTTGTCATTGGCATTCAATTCTGTCGTAGGTCCGAACACAATTAGAGTGACAAAGAAACTTGCTATTAGTTTTCAATCCAATCCAACTTCTTTGTTGAACTATTCTCTCTAATATACTTGCGTGAAGGAGGATTATAAATGGCGATGCAGTTGTTTGATAGAGGTGCATGAAAGTGAATTATGGTCCTCAATTCAACAAAGTAAAAAAAAGTCACCATTCAGATTCTTTCCCTTCACCTTTTTTACTGCCTTTCTACATACATCTCTATTGTTCACTAATTTAGCAACAAATACAGGCCAAACTCAACATCTAATGTTTTTGGCTTCTGAACCAATTTCTTCATTTTTTTGCTTACATTATCATTTTTTCCATTGTTAAGTAGGCTAGAATTTATATTAGTTTGAAGAACGCTAGTGATTTACAAAGATTGAACTTTTCCAAGAATAAGCATCACGTTTCTTTTAGAAGAGTTGAAGAACCCAATTCTTCATCAAGCTTGTACTGTTCGAAGCATCCTAGGAAGCCATTTTAAGAGGTATTAAATATTATTATACTGGTTAAAAGTTGGATTGAAATTGGGCTAGCAAGCTAATTGTAGCTGATGCAGAAAAAAAGATCTATAAAATTAGTTATGGCAATTCACACTGAACATCTGGAAAGTGGATTTTCTATGTGTCTCCTAAGTTATGTTTCACTAATAAATTCCTCATGTTCAAGCAGATCATGAAAGAGTAAAATAGTATTAATTTTGGCTGTAAGCATGAAAGTTGGATTGGAATGGGGTTAGCAAGATAACTGTATTATTATACTAGTTAAAAGTTTAAGAGGCAAGATCAATTTGGGAAACTGCTAAGATGGAAAAGGTGGCATACTGGCCTAGAGACTGAGCTGCTAGATCGGGGTGAAATATGGTTGTGTTATATGACATATATAATGTTCAATGCTGCTATATCCACTGCAAAATAAATCCTCTCGACTGAATAAACATTGAAATTTTGATATACTAGTACATTTTCAAATGAAAAGAATAACTTATTTTTACATGGCAACATTGAAGGGTTCAATATCTCATAGCCCTTCAAAGTGAAATGGGACACCACCCTTCAAATTTGATCCGGGAGGGAGCCAAGAACCCACGAGTGCCCTTTTGTTCCGTTCTCTAGTACAACAGATCCGTATATATCTTTTGGAGATTTGTGGAGGCGGTTTTTCCACGAAAAATGCCTTCACCATAGGGTTTTGTTATGAGAAGTTATTCGGTGACTTATAGAGGCGTCCTTTTTCATGTCGTTTTTAGGTGAGGTATAGAGACGTCCTTTGCGTGAGAGAAATCTTAGGTGAAGCATAGAGACGTGAGACGTCCATTCACCACTTGGAGTTGGAGCTCTTTCTCATTCCAATGCGACATTTTGGGCGGAGAAAATGCAAATATATATATATATATATATATATATGTTTGGAGTGGTTTAAAAATTTGATTATTTGGTTTGGATGGGGTTTTAGTCCGTGTTTTTTATTCTGTAAAATCATAAGGCATTAAAAATTTGAGAATTTGAGAATTGTAACTAGGATTTTTAAATTTGATTTTTTTTAAATTGTATCCGAAAAATCAATGTTTGAAATTGTGGAACTTTTAAACTAGCACAACCACAAGTAGAGTAGTCACTGAACACCTATAGGCATAGCCAACCACTTAATTTTGTGAAGATGGTTAAATTTTTATTTTTTTTTGGCAAGTGGTAGGACCTCCTCACTAGCAGGGTTCACCATTGGCTGAGAGACCACGAACCAGGGGCATCTAAGCTGTCAAACTCACCCGGGGATCGCACCCGTCCCGGACAGCACCAACCCTTAGCATGGTTGGATTTTAGTATCCGCGGGGTTTCAAACTAGCGACCTTTCCGCTTAGGGGTGTCTTAACCACCACCCGCCACCGACTGTTCTACATCTCACGGATCGTGAAGATGGTTAATTGTTAAACAAAAGCTAAACATTAAATTAATTAATATAAACATAAAGCAAATACTATTTAATAAACATACCCATTTTCTTAATCACCACTTTACCTAGCTTATTTAAATCTTAATCAATATGCATTTGAGCATCTCACATAATATCTAAACACTTATCAATGTAACTATGCTTATATGTTTTAAAAAACACCACTACACCACTCGACAAAAAACACCACCTCACCACACTCTGACAAAAAATTTTGATAATTTTGATAAGCAAAGAATAACCTCAATCGATGAACATCACACAATAATAATATCTGGTAAATAAGGGCAAAAACAAAATTCATTTGGTGTGGGCAAAATTGTTGAGATGGGGTTTTTTCTTACTCTTCTTAATTTATTAGTCCCTTCCTGCTTGCAAAGCAGCAAGGACTATAGGAATCGGCTTTCCCTAATTATTATTAATCTTCACAAAAACCAATGTAATTTAACCTAAGTTTTATGTATGATTTTGTGTCCTCCCTAACCAGTCTTTTGCACTCCTTATTTGGCCTCATATCGAAGCAGGAGCATGGCAAGGAGGGAGCCCAGGCAAGGCAAGTGGACAACGGATAGTATCGTGGCAAGTTGCATGGTGCACTCTTTGCTTACTTCTACTCATTTGGTGGAAAACAGAACTCTCTATGTTAGTCCTGGTTGGATTCGATCTTGTCTACTGGTTGGATTCAATCTTGCTACCTCAGACAGGTAAGCAAATATTCAGTCATTTCACTGTTTTCTTCCATTCTTTCAAATATTTAGTGCTAATAGTACATTTATTTGATAACCACAGTTGAATAGAGAAGCCGCTCTTCTTCTCCATGGACTAAACTCCAGGATTTCCAAGGATTTGCATTTCAATCTTCAGAAAGTTCGTTGCAAGGTTCGTCTGTTAATTCACTTGAATAGTTATGAAATCCACTTCTTGGCACTTAGGGTTTCCAACACTCTAAGTACAATTTTAACTTTTGATTCCTGTAATTTAACTCATCTTGCTTGCCTTCGAATCCAACAGAGAATGAATTGGAAACCGTGTGAAATGTATTATCCGTACCTTTTATATCTTCGAGTAGCTATGATCGTAGTGGTGTTGTTGTTTGCAAAAGCAAGGATTCGTCATTACACATGGACTGTGAGATATGAGTATAAATATCCTGATTGTTATGATGAGCCAACAAAAAATAGAGCATTTAAGTGTTTCATAGGGATGAAACTTGTAGTGGTTGAAACTCCTCCATTACCTCCATGCGCTTTGACCCGTTGGTGAGTGTTATTTAATCCATGTATGCATTTTAAAAATAAATATGGATAGAGTTGCCAGGCTAATCAGCAAGTCTGCTTTGCGGAACGATTCAAGCTGACAAAGGAATTTCTCGGATTGCCTGTATATGAACGTTCAACTGATATGAGATGAAGAATAAATGCACTGTACATGGCAATAGAGAATTTCAAGCATTGTGGGAGGAGATAGTAGAGGTGGGTCGTGGGGACAAGAAGCAATCTTCTTCCTCCAATGGCATGCTCGCAGACTTAGGTACTCTCCTTATGGATTATTTTTCTGATCCTCGAGGGTAAAAAAAAAAATTGTTTAGAATGATTTACGTTTTCTCATTACGTTGATTAATACGATATCAACTTATTCATAATATCTTCTATTCTCCTAGTAGGGTGTCCATGAATAGAGAGTTTTCCCATGTGTCAGTATGTGCTTCTACTGAAGGATGGAGAGTTGGTCTGAATGAGCTTCAACTCTCAAGTAAAGGCGTAATCCGATAGAATTCTTCGTAACAGGCTTAGGGTTTTTATTCCTTTTAAAATATTCTTTGAAAACATGCATGTAAAAAATAGGATTAGGGTTTTACAGATAATTTGGTTACAAGCAAACTTAATTGTTAAGAAATTGACGTAAATATAGCATCTAGGAAGAAATAGCTTATATTGTCAAATTTATTTTTAAATAAAATGACCTAAATATAGCAGTTGTGAATAAATAACCCACGCATGTAAAAAATAGGATCATTTTTTACAGATAATTTGATTACCAGCAAACTTAATTGTTAAGAAATTGACGTAAATATAGTATCTGGGAAGAAATAGTTTATATTGTAAAATTTAGTTTTAAATAAAATGACCTAAATATAGCAGTTGTGAAGAAATAACCCTTGAAGCTGGCCTGCATTCGTATAGTAAGTACTTCCTGCATTTTCCTATTAACTAAGTTTCTATAATGCATTTAGTGATTCTCTATAGTGACCTAAATATAGCAGTTGTGAAGAAATAACCCTTGAAGCTGGCCTGCTTTCGTATAGTAAGTACTTCCTGCATTTCCCTATTAACTAAGTTTCTATAATGCATTTAGTGATTCTCTATAATTTAGCTATCAACATATTCATGAACCATTGGTGTTAGGGCCTTTGGTTTTTTTTCACCAGAAATTTCCTTGGGCATTGAATTTGTTTCCAGATTTTGGCAACGCTACTGGTCAATCTTAGGTCAAATTTATATGGTTGTGATCAATGCTACTAGTGAATCTTAGGTCAAATTTGATTCGTTGCATCTAATGCAATAATCTATGAATGAATGCTTTAGTGTCAAAAAATGCATGTTCAATTCTATTCAATTTGTTATAATTTTTTGCATTCAATAACATTGTTTAATTTTCTGTGTTTCTTCTCTTAGAAGTATACTGTGATGATAAAGTTGCAATTCTTGAATATGAACTGCGCTTAGCTCAAGAGGATATTATGAAACTGAAGACCGAATTGGAACAAAGTGCAGGCTTCCACAAATGAAGATTTAGATGATTAGGATACTTGAACTTTATATGCATTTTGTTTACAAACTGTTCCATAGCAGATGAATTGAAATGATTCTCATCATGCCTATCAGATCTTCTCATCATTCCTATCACAGTTTAACTGGTTACTGTCTATTAGTAAATAAATTAATTAGGCTTATGCCTCTAACAACTATACTACATAAATAAATAAATAGATTTTTAAACCAATTAATTATGAGAAATCGTCTCATGCAAAAATATTAAGTTTTATATCCAGTTAAATTAGCCATTTCTAGACCAATTCCATAATATTGTACTTGGATTCTTCTAAGCTGTTAAGTAATAAATAAATTTGAACGCTTACCAATTGAAATATTATATAAATGCTTTAAAATATTGGAGAGGCTCGACCGGAACAACAACGGATCTAACTTTACTATTTTTTAGTATTCCCTTCTCAAATTTGGATTGATGGTAAAAATCGTCATTTTTAAAAAGAATAAAACAGATGTAAAAAACATTCATTCCTAGAAAGTCTAAAAAAAATATAATTGGGGATGTCTCTTTTTTAAGAATGATAACCACTTATATATGTGGATTTAAATTATGAATATACATAAAGCCTCGATAGGTTTATATATATACATGATTGTTGATTTTTTTTTAATATTTGTTTGTTGATTATGTGTGTAAAACTAAAAACGTTGTTGATTATGCATGGTTATCAGAGAATAAGCCGTCTGGGTGGCAACAGAACTAATATAAAAGGTTCCCTAAAGTATTTATGGTGGTAATTATATTATTTGGTAGACTGTAACATTCACCTAGGGTTTCTCTAATAATTATATTTATAACCAAATCCAAGAGACAGACAACACCATGACACCACCGTAAAGTAAATTTTAATTTACAATCAAAGTACTTTCTGTGAATTTTCATTGCAAACTAAAACAAAATGTAGGTTTATGCTGATATGAAACATATTCCCAAGCAAAAGGATTCTCGGGTGTTTGTTTGTTTTTAATTGATTGCATAAGTTTTTTTTTTTAAATTATGATTGAGAAAACTATTTGCTTATCTCCATACTATTAAATTGATTTTTATGATTTTTGTGTATTATGTTTACATGTTTATTTTGATTTTGTTTATAAAATTTAATTAGATATTTAATAGTGTTTAATTATATATTTAATAGTGTTAAATATGATTTTTATATATTAATTTATAGGTTTATTTTGACTTTATTTATAAATTTTAAGTAGATATTTAATATTGTTTAACTATATATTAAATAGTGTTAAAGAATGTTTAAATGATAAGTGTTTATATTATATAAGAAAACTAAATTATTGTGTATATTGTTTATATTACATGTTTATTTTGACTTTGTTTATAAATTTTAATTCTATATTTAATAGTGTTTAACTATATATTTAATAGTGTTAAATAACTAATGATGAATGATTTATTTTTGAGATGGTACTATGTCAGCATATTACAATTTAGAATTTTTTTATATCAATGACTCATATTTACATATAAATCTTACTTGTTACAATAAACTTATGCTAGTAACAAGAAGGAACAAGGAATTTGATATTCTTATTATCTATAATTACGATGTTAATGTGTTTTTTTATAAGAAGACTGATTTATAGCATGCATACCTTGACTCATAAGTGATTTCGATCATAGTGAAGGCTAAGACCCACTAATAACATTAAACATTGAATACTTTAAGAACAATCTCATGTCATCCACGGTTCTGAATGGAAATTTTCCATGTTTAGAGAGTTGTTTGTGATCTAAATAAGGACATGTCTTTGAATGACTGGTTCAAACAATGATAGTGGAAATAAGAGGGTTGAGCCTACAACATTATTTAGAACTTTGCATTTTCCTGTAAAGTTATTAGTGTGCGTGTAATAGCTCATAAATATTACGAGTTCATTAGACTAAAACTTTCAATCTTATAATAATATTATAATTAATTTCCTTTTATTTAAGGCAGGGACTTGAAGCTTTGCTTCTATTTATCTTGTTTTTTCTTGGTTTCATGTAAATAACCAGGTGTCCCTGCATAAGAAGGCATGCCATCATTACAACAATTTTAGTTATAGATAATTTATTCCATGTATGTAATGGTATCTTTCATTTTTCAAGTTGTGTGTATTAGTTGTTTAGTATTTCTTTCGTGTGCATTTTTTAGTAAATCCATTGTGAGATTTGTGTCATGATCTTTCTTGTTTTTCTTATGTCTTTATTTATGGGTTGCTTTCAATGCTGGCTTATTATATTTTTAGTAGGTGAGGTTCTTGGAGCCTTACATCATATTTACATCATGTTGCTACCATAATGTTGTTTTGATTAATGAAAACATTATGTGTCATAAATAGGGATCTTGATTTGTTTTTAATAGAAAATCTTCAAAAAACCTTAAAAATATTAATTTTTAATATCATAATCTTTAAAAATATTAGGTTTGGAAATGAAACCAAAACTCTTCAATTTAAGAAGCAAAAATGTAATACTAAGAGTATCAATATCCAAATGTTTAGATATTAGCAAAAATGGCAACTTTGTGATGCCTAAGTGTTATGTTAGACCATTTCTATCACTTACTTGGGAAAACACTCTTAACAGTATATTGCCAATATTGAAGGGGATTTATATACAATATTGTTTCTTATAGGGAAGGAGTCAATAAAGACATGACATTGTCCTTCCTTAATAAATTATATGTGAAGTTTATATTAGGTGACATATCAACTTTTTTTATATTTTAAGGTTCCATGGGGTTAGTAAAGGGAGGAACATGATAAAAATAATGCTAGGCCTTATCCAAACCATGTATAACCCCTCCTAACACCAAAAATACTTCCCATTTATATCATCATACACCCATTGTGTTTTATAACACAAAAGACACATCATTACAATCATCATGGACATGGGTCCGTAGTGTCACAAGTGGTGAGAGGTGTGAAATCGAGGGCATGTCTAGGAGAAGTCATTCGATACTTATCATGATAGGTAGGAGTCATCTAGTGTTTCTTATGGTAGGAAGGACTCACCTAACACTTCTTATGGTAAAGAGGAATTGCTTGGCACTACTAATGTCAGGGAGGATTCATTCAATGCTACATAAGCTAGAGATTACATCCGACTTTGCACAAGCTAGGGATACAAAGCAGCATCCACTCTGACCCATGCACATTTTGTAGTAAAATTATCTAGAAGTACTATAGGCCTCCCTTTGATTTTCATACTGATGGATTCCTTCTATATGTATGTCCATCAATCTTAATATTCACATAGATTTGTTTTAGAAATATTTTATTATTATGTTTTCAACACTTTTTGCTTGTTTAGTTGATTTTTTATTATACTCCTCCATCACATAAAGCTACCCCCATCGATGGTTTTAAATGTAGTGGCTAATGTTTCATGTTCTTTTGTTCTTTCATTGTTGCAAGTGATGAAAAACAAATATCAAATCAGTAGTTATATTTATGCATATTGATGACAAGATATCTAATTTTTTATAATTTGTTTTATATGCATATTAATAGTGAATATGTACTGGAATTTATGAATCAAGTCATTTTGAATCCCTAGCATAACCAACATATAATATTAGTTTCATACTTTTTAGTGCATCATTATTAAAATTTTGTTTTTTAAGTATTTAAATTGCTTGATTAAATCTTGTGCATCCACAACAACCATCTACCATTGCATTGAATGTCATTTCATTCACTATTGGTGCATCCACAAGAACTATCTACCATTGCATTGATTTTCATTTCATTCACTATTGGTGCATACACAACAACCATATACCATTGCATTGATTGTCATTTCATTTACTATTGGTGCATCCACCATCATTACGATCGATGTTTACTCTATACTATGAAGGAACAATTAATTATGGAGAATCCTTTCATATCATGGGTACAGCTAACTCCTAATATCAAGTTCAACAGGTCATTGTATATTACTTCATTGCACCATTTTTTAATATTGATTTGAAAGTATATAAATTGTTTGATTGGTGTTTGTTGCGGTATTATTATTGGATAGATTCTTGAACATCCATAATACCCCACTACCATTGATGCATTGACTATTGAGGCATCCACTATTATGGCCTCAAATTATCCTGTGACTAGAGGGACAACCATGCCATCACCTTTGATATCTCATGTACACATATCTCCTCCAATAAAACAAAATTCCATTGTAGACATATATTCTTGTCTTGGCCCCACCCTAGGTGACGTTGTTTAAGGTTTGTATACAAGTGACCCACCAATTCTCAACCAATTATCTAAACTTTGAATTGACCACATTTTCGCATCATGTTGCTACTTATCAATCATCTTTAGACATTATTTAGTGTTATTCCCTTTTTAGTAGTGTTGTAGCGAGGTTGACTCAATTATGGACAATTGTGCACAATGTGCCCCACCTCATTATAGTTGTAACATGGTGGAAAAGGAATATTTTCATTGTTTCTCGGTGCTTGGTTATCTTGGAGATTAATTTTTCCTCTATTTCCAACCTAACCTAACTCTATAGATAACATTTATTTTTAATGTCTCTGTGAGTACAAACAATTTGTGGTAGCCCTATGTATAGTGAGTTACCATTAAAAATTTGCAATGTACTACCACTAGAATGTTTTTATAATTCTATAATATTGGGCAATGATGGGATCATGTCTAGGGTTCCTACATATTTCACTGATCCCAACCTCTACCTCTCCCATCATATCTCCGACAAATAAATTAGATGTTTCCATGGCATATCCCTCATCTAAGGTACAATAATTTTGTAGGTGGCCTTCTAATTTACATAGAGTGCACCACACTAATTCCCTTGCAATCTACTTTCCCTTTGTTATCTCTTGAATTTTCTCAAATAGAGCGGTTAACTGGTATTGAAACTATAGTAAGCCTAGATCCAACCCTAGAATTGAGGCTTCAACCAATCCACTATTAGAATATAGTCACATTGTTAATTCCAAAGCTTCCTACAATGTTAAAAACCATTATCACATTAACTTCATCCATAAGTGATGTATCATCACCACAATAAACCATTTTTTTTGTTTCATCCCCTAGATGGTGTAAAATATTTGACTCATTAAGTCTTGAAACTATTGGTCATATTCCCATATGGTTTATCCAACCTTTTTCTTGATCTCATTTAACTTGGAAATGCTCTATTGTTTTGAATTTGGCTTTTGAAACTCCTTTATAAACTCTTCCCTTAGTTGAACCAAAATCACACCATGAAATGCATGAGTTCTCTCCTTACACTTCATTACCATTTCATTGCTCTTCCTCATAGAAACATTCATGATTCTACCAAACACATCACGTTGATGGTTCTCTATGCATTCCAAATGGTGTTAGAGAGGAACTAATTTTTTTATGTGTCTTCATCAAATTTGTCATGAAATAGAGGAAACTATAGAGAAGACTCATTTGACTATGTTAACATCATTTTTTAATGAATCTGAGCTAACGAAAATCCACGTGTTCTTAAAAGATACATTTTGAATGTTAGCATCATTTTCTAGTGACTCTAATCTAACACAAATACATACATTCCTAGTTCTTGCACAATTGATGTTGCTCCTACAACATCACTCAAAACAGTAGTCAAAATTGAAGAAAAATTATAATTCCCTTTAGTAATCAAACTTAAATTATTCAAATCCACTATAGCAAGGGTACTCGAATAGTTAACCAAAGGCACACTTATTCTCTATCTATCCATCGTCATGAAATCTTGGAAAAAATCAAAAGTTGTAGGGATTATGATGTAGGAGGGATCAACTTCACTATCATTTTGGTTTTCTCCTTTGTTGGAATGGCTATCTATAGGGTTTCAATACTTGAACAATGAAAACTTGAAAGCATCTCCAAATACGTCTTGATTTTTCTCTTATGTGACGTATGTGATGATGCTTGGGTGGTAGGCTTGGCCAATATCTCTACACTTACAATGTGAGTATCTATATATCTCATGTTTTCATGCATCCTCCATCACAATTCCTCAAATTCCACCTTTACAAAATCCCAACTTCTCTTCATCACAATACTTTCTTAATTGTCTCTTTTGAGTTCGACTAACTCTCCTTCTCATTATTCTCTCATCCTATAGATCGTCCCATAATTTGTATGCATATCAGGAAAATATATATCCCTCAACAGCTCTTATCTATGATGGATCTTTTTATGCAACAAATTTCCAAAAAGAGAAGAAATACATCAGAAAGAGTACTCCACAACTTTAATGAAGAAAATAGATGAATAGCAAGTATAGTTGAGGGGGAAACCTCCTTATACAATGTACTAAGTACACAACACAAGACTAGACAAGATGTTCAAATGAAAATATATACTTCCTATATATAGGAGATTAAGGGGTACAATTACAACTCATTGACCCAAGCCGACATAACTAATATAACCATACTAATGACAATTAAAACTAATGGACCAAAGATGACATCAAAACTAATGTAATGCACCACAATATAGGAGGGGATGTTCCCACATTTAGGTATTAACATGCCCCTCCCCTTCAGAAAAGTGTTTTCCTCAACACTTGATTAGTTGTGGATGATTCTATATGAGGGACTCATCTTCCCATGTCAAATATTCAACTGGTAAGTTCTTCCATTTGATGAGGTACTCAATAATTTCCCAATTTCATAGATGTTTGGTCCTTGTTTCAGTAATTTGTCCAGGTTCCAATTTGACTTTTCCTTATCCATCAAGCTTCGACAAGATTGTTTGAATCCATATCTTGTCTCCTATTACCTTCTTTAAGCAAGAAACATGGATAACTTGATGTACTATTGAAGATGAAGGGAGCTCCAATTTGCAAGCCATACTACTAATCTTCTGCAACACTTTATAAGGACCATAATACTTGGGTGCTAATCTATTGTCCATATTTAGTTGCTTGAGGGACATCTGCTTGTAAGGTTGTAGCATCATAAATACCCAATCCCCTTCTTTGAAACTCCTTTCACTATGATGTTGATCATCTTGTTGTTTCATCCTATTTTTTGACATAGCCAGCTTCTCCTTAAGTATCTAGAGAAATTCTTGTTGGTGCTCTATGTGATATTCCATGGATTGAACTTTAGATTTTCCTTTTAAGGGAGATTTTATAGATGGAGGATGATATCCATAAAGTGCCATAAATGGAGACATTTTTTATGATGTATGGAAGGAAGTATTGTACCACCATTCTGCCAAAGACAACCATTTCACCCACTATGTTTTTTATCAGATGCAAAGCAACGAATATAGCCTTCCAAACATGTGTTCACTATCTCATTTTTCCCATCAGATTGATTCGGTGATAAGATGAATTGTTAGCCAATTGTGTACCCAAATAAGAAAATAATTTTGTCCAAAATTTTCTAGTGAAAATTGGATCTCTATCACTTACAATAATCTTCATATTTCCATGCAACTTCTGAATAGTTTCCATAAAGGCTGTAGCTACTGTACTTGCATTAAAAGGGTGAGAGAGTACACAAAAATGTGCATACTTCTGAGTCTATCAAAAACCACCATAATAAAATTATTTCCTTCTGGATTGGGTAGACCTCTGATAAAATCCATTGAGACTTCCTCCCAATGCTACCTAGGTATTTCTAATGGTTGTAGAAGTCCTAGGGTATTAACTGTTTCACCCTTATTTTGTTGGAAAACCAAAGATTCAGCCACGAACCTTTGAACATCAGATTTGATACCTTCCCCAAAAAAATCCTTCTTGACCGAGTGTTAATTTTTCTGGAATCAAGAGTGCCCACCTATGGGATAGGTGTGTAATTTCGAGAGGACCATTTGTTTGAGTTGGGAGTTTTTGCATAAATATAACCGATCCTTATACCATAGTGAATCATTTTTCCACACAAAATTATATAATACACTGGGATCATTCTATATCTTTTGAATGAACGTCCACACAGATAGGTCATTTTTCCATTCTTCCCTTGCTGCTACTACCCATTCTAGTTGTAGAAGGGAAATTGCACAAAGTAATGCCCCAAGATCTTCATATTTTCTAGAGAGTGCATCTGCCACCACATTTTGTTTCCCTTTTCGATAGATGATTTCAAAGTCATATACCAATATCTTGGTTACCCATTTTTGTTTATCTTCTTAAGATAGTCTTTGTTCTAGGAAGTATTTAAGACTATCATGATCTATTTTGACCTTAAAGTTCTTACCTATTAGATAAGGATACCATTTCTTAAGAGCATGTAGTATTGCCAACATTTCCTTCTTATAAATGGGCTTTTGTAATTTCTTTCCCTTGATTGGATGACTTGTGTCGAAATAAAGTAGGTGTCATTCTTGCAATAGAATAGCACCAATGCCATTTCCTGAATCATCACATTCCAGAATAAAGGTTTTTGTGAAGTCTAGTGTGGCCAAACCAAGAGCTTTGCACATTTCCTCTTTAAGTTGTTCAAAATCTTGAGTTGCCTCTGGAGTCCAAGAAAATGCATCTTTCTTCAATAATGTTGTTAGAGGTGCTACTATTCTTCCATAGTTCCAAACAAACATGCGGTAGTACCCTGTCAAACCTAAGAATTCTCGAATATTATTCAGGGTTTTGGGAATCGGCCACTCTATCATGGCTTTAATTTTGTTAGGGTATACCTTGGCACCTTCATGAGATACAATGTGACCCAAATACTCTACCTCCTTTACCCCAAAGAAACATTTAGAAGGTTTTGCATATAGTTTTTACTTCTTTAGTAGTTGTAGTATCTTGTCAACATGTTGAACATGTTCTTCCCAAGACCTTCTATAGATTATTATATCATCAAAGAATAATCACACAAATTTTCCAAGGAAAGGCTTTAAAATGGAATTCATCAAACCTTGAAATATGGAAGGCACATTCATGAGACCAAATGGCATGACCATAAATTCGTAATGACCTTCATGATTTCTAAATGTTTTTTGGGGGATGTCCTCACCCTTCATTCTAATATAATGATACCCGGAACAGAGATCTAACTTTGTGAAGAAAAATTCTCCATGTAATTCATCTAATAATTCATCAATGACAGAAATGGGAAACTTATCTTTAATGGTGATCTTGTTGAGCTCTCTATAATCTAGACACATACGCCATCATCCATCTAGCTTGTGTACCATTACCACTAGTGTAGACTAAGAAATTTGGCTAGGCCTAATTATGCCAACCTCTAACATTTCTTCAACCATATGCTCAATTTCACTCTTCTAGACATAGGGGTATTTGTAAGGTATGATGTTAGGAGGAACACTTCCTAGAATTAATTGAATAGCATGATCAAAATATCGAACAGGTGGAAGACCTTTTGGAATATATTCAGTAACCTTAGATGTTTAGATGTTTGAACATATAATGAGCATAATTGTGCAATTACACCTCGATGGCCATTTTTCATCAAGTTTGTCATACCATTGGATCTTATCACCTTGCTTGGATTCCCTGTGATTCCATTTAACTCATCTTCCTTTCCTTCCCATAAAAAAATCATGAAAATACTATGAAAATTAAAAGCCACGGGTCCCAATGATTGTAACCATTGAACTCCTAAGACAACATTAGCACCACCCATTGGAATAGAAATCATTGGAATATTCAATACATATTCCCTCATAGTAAGATTGATATTATGGCATTTCCCTTATCAATTTATAGTTCCTCCATCTACAATCATTACTTGAAACTATGTCGTTGGATATACAAAGCAATTTAGAACTTTGGCTAATTTACAGTGAATGAAATTATGAGTGCTACAAAAATCAATCAACACTATTACCTTTTTCTTTTTGATATATCCTTTAATATTGAGATTTTGAGGAGTTCCAATTCCATTCATTGCATGACAAGATATGGTGGGTGTAATATCTTCAGAATTAATATCTTCTATTTGTTCATATTGAGAAGGTTCTTGTTCTTTTGTTTCTTCCTCTTTACAATATATGTAGAACAATTTCTTCTCACCACACTTATGTCCCTTACTATATTTGTTGTCACAATTAAAGCATAGACCTTTTTCTTTTCTTTCATCTAGTTGTTGAGGTGTCAACCTTTGAGGTGCATTGGAATAAGGAACATTATTCTCTCTATATGTGTTGGAGGTGGTCCTTCTAATAGTAATCACCATATTTTTACTTTCAATTTTCTTTTCCAAACTAAAATCATTCTCTAACGATTTATGTTCAAGGATACATATCTCATGTTGAATATTCTCCTTTAAAGTGTCTGTTAATGCATAAAAATCGCACACATGCGACATTTCGGTGATTCATCTAGTAAAGCATCATCAACATAAAGAATGCATATCACCACGGGCATCTTCAACATATCCAAAACATAGCATGAGCTCACAAATGCCTATAAACAATCAAAACAAAGGGTATCGTGGGTATTACACAAGTTACATGTGTTGTAGCGCAATTTATCTTAACAATGCCCACGCTTCACCGCGTGGATTTTCCTTCGATAGTCGTACTACTGTCAAAACGACGGGACCACGTCATCCCAATGGCGCATTAAAGGATCAATCCTCCCCAAGGATCAGAATTCGGCTCCTCACACACTTGGTGGAATTAATCATCCCCCTTAGGTACCTTGGAACTAGTTCATGAAGGAGGAGAGTTCACATTTGGATCTAGTTGTTTGTTGGCCACCTCTTGGATTATAAAAGAAATCCATTGGCATGCATCTTGTAGAGAGAAATTAGAGCAAGGTTATGATGTTGGATTTGATTTGGAGCTTCCTCATAGCCCATCGTTTCCTACCATTGCAAGCATTTCCAAGCTTGCTTGCCACCTACCATCAAGGGGCAAGTAATTCTCTCCATTGTTCTTCAATCTACTTAGCATTTAGTTTTCACAGGAAATGCCTCCCTAAGGGATATTGTTGGATTCCATTTAAGCCTTCACCTCCTAGGTGTTGTACAGTTATTCCATTGGGAAGTACAAGAGTGGTTTAGCATACCTTTGGTTGTTGTTGGATTTTGCATCTTTCTCCCCATCTCTTTTATTTTATTTTCATCAATATTTTCATGTTTGAATGTGAACTACACTAACAATCTCTTGCAGGATCACTTGGACAAATACCAACCACCAAAAAGGGGCTCCAAGGATTTAGGTATTGCAACAAACTACAAGGCTTATCCCATCACCAAGTGGAAGAGTGCACTTGTGCAATTTTTTCCACAACAGTTCTAATGGTGGCCATACTTATTTTTGTTCATTTATTTTTAAACTAGGTTGTTTTATGCTAAGTATATAATTTTGGGTGTTGTTCACTTGCAGGATAGCAGGTATTCCACCTCTTTCTTCCATAATTTGGCCCTGTCATGGCCATAGCTTATTTTTTCCCACTGTTGTGTGGTTCCTGGCTCTGTCGTTTTGATAGTGCATTTTCGACTCGTACATTCACGCGCATCGATGCATGTTACCAGCATCATACCTATGCTACACCGCTCATTACACCCCGGGCATAAGGTTAGTGTATTACCCACGCTACAGCGCATTTGTTTTGTATTAACCCACACCTTACGTGCGGAAGAGTCTGGTTTGGTTGCACTACTATTATTTATTTTATTTTTATCTACATATCTTAGTTTGGCATCCCAATTGCTGCTTAGTAGTGAACTTAACTTAAGGCTAATTCACCCAATTACTTTTTTTTTTAGTAATTAGTGCACCTAGACCAATACTAGGAAGTAAAGAGTACGTCTCTCTCGAAACTTAACTAGGTAACCAAATTTGAGGCTTCAAATGGGCCTCATTGTTGTCGCTATCATTCAATACCATTTCATGTTTATGCATCAAATCAACATGTTGTTTTTAGTAGTATTGCTAGTGTAGAAAACACTTTTTGCACACAAGCAAGGAACTAAAGACACTTGTCGCCCGAAGTATGTTCTTCACCTCGCACTTCATGTGAGCTTGGTGAATTAGAAAAAGGGTGAGAAGTGTGAAATACCTCCATTGCACACTTGTCTATTAGATAGATTAATTCAATTTTGCGAAGCACCATGAGCATCTATTAGAGTTAAAGGTACATGTTGCTTGATATACTCTCTTAGATAATTTTCCATTGGAATAATTTGTTTTTACTTTTATCACATGTGTTTGCTCCACTAACACACAATAAGATGCCTAAAGACTCTTCCAATCCAAATTATTCTCTTCACCTCGCACTTCATATGATCTTGGTGAATCGGAAAGGTGGGAATTGTGAAATACCCCTCTTACACTCCATAAGTGAAACATACAAACCCCTTAAAATCAACATTATAATTGTATTAACCAACTAAAATCCTCCATGGGAGGTCATAAAACAATATTTTAGTTAGGTAGGATTTATTGGGATAGGAATCCATTAATTCCCACCAATTTAGTTTTATTAGTAATATTTTGACACATAGCATTGTTGTCCTTTAGGGTACTTACAAAATCTTGTTATAAGCAAGTGTTAAAAGAGAACCCGGATCAAAAGTGCGCCATGACCAAGGAGGTGAACATCGAGGTATAGCTACCCTTCTCTCCCCTACAAGCCACTCATATTCGTGTAGGGAGATGACACTATATCGTGTAGGCCAAACCACTGATCCACACTTGACGCAAGGTATCTTAGTGGCCCAACTTATGAAATCACCAAGGATCAATTGTGAGTGCAATTGAATCTTGAAGTTAGCTATTGTCGTTGGGAAGTGTTGCCGAGTATTCTTGATTGGATCATTGGCCCCATCTCCGGTAGAACTAACTCTTTTTTACCTCCACTAGTCGATTGGTGCGTAGATACCATTATCTCCATCAATTGTGCTTTTGGGAGGCCCAATTACATTTGAGAGGAAGGGCATTAGTTCATCTAGGGAATTTACATTTATTTTATTTTTTAACTACAAGTTAACTGACTCGTAATAAAGAGAACCTACATGTGGGAACTCATGTACTAAAACCAATATTGCACATATCACTCACTTGTCGCACCATTTTGCATTTATTGTGGTTGGCATATTTTTGCATTTGTTCAATTTTATGTATTCCATTATCACTCTCATATTGACACAAAGCCTTCATCATTGAGAAAAAAAACAACATCCTAAGATAGTCTCGTAGACTACAAGTCCTATCCCCTCTCTCGAGGGGTGTTTTTACACCTTCTCCCTGTATTCCACATGGAGGGAATTCAAGTCGGGGTCATTCCTAGGAAGCATTGATAGGGTCATTTATTCGAGGCCAAACATTTCTAGATACATTTTGTCCCCTAGACGATTCTATCAATTACACCACTTCTTCCCCCATCAGAAGTAGTACTTTGTTGTCTTCTCCCCAAGGAGATCCCTCGGATCCCTTTGACCCAACCTCTCTTATAGGATTTCAATCGTTGTTCACAACACCACCTGGGTATCCCCCTCGTGCAAATCATATCCCAAACAAAATGGCAAGACCCATCATCCCTACCTTACCATTTATGGCTAGTTTAAATCTACCTAGTTTGTCCAAACTAACAAATGACCCCATTGCTCATGATGTGACATGGTCGACTATGCCATACAAGCTTCCTTCTGGTATTCCCAAATTTGAAGGAAAATAGGGAGATGATCCTGCCAACCATGTTATGTCTTTCCACTTATGGTGTTCACCTAACAACATAGTGGATGACCCCATGAGGCTTCACCTATTCCAGCGTACCCTCACCGAAATAGAAACAAAATGGTATGTAAACCCAGAAAGTGGCACCCATTCCACATTTGTGACATTGGCCACCGCATTTCTTACGTACTTTCAACTCCCAATCAGACATGATCTAGGCCTCAAATTTCTCACTAAGTTTCGTCAAAATACTTCCACCCACATCGCGGACCACATCCATGAGTAGTGTAGACGTCGCACTATGTAAGATCTAAATAGAACCTCCCTTTTTGTTCAATTGGTTTATCAAATCTCTCCAACCCTCCATAGCTAAAAATGTCACCACCTCCATGCCTCAAAGTGAGGAAGAGGCTATTCTCAAAGAACAACATTTCAACCTCATATATGGACATTCTGGATATCTTTACACAATCCTCCTTGATTCCCCTCAGCATCGATCGTTGGATCCTACACCCTCGAGCTCGTCACATTCGGTGGAAGGGATTATTGGGTCCATTTCTCATTTAGGAAAGGTTCCTCCCACCACATTAGTACCATTTAACATGGTACCATATTACCCATCCATGCCACTTGCGTCGGTACCCCCTGCACCGATACCAACACCATCAGTCGGTCAATTATAGTATGGACCATACAGTCCTACGTACCCAAACATTAGCCAAGCAATGATAGTTTCAACACCACCAACGGTGCAAGTCACTCCTACGTCCACATTTTATGGAGCACAAGCCACATTTATCCCACCATCGGGGTATAACACATATTACTTGTTTCCATGCCCAACTGGTCAGCAATCTTCCCCCCACATGGGGGTTAACCTAGTTCAACTTGCTTATGTTCAGAAATATCAACAATTCAAACAATTGAACATCGCAAACCCCAAGAATCCATAGAATCAAGGGAAGAAGAAAGGTAAGAACAGGTAGAACTAGCAGCCAGGTCAAAGGGGAAATCCCCCTCCCCAACAAAACCAGAATACGGGTGATCCAAATTCAGAGACTAGCAATCACCCCAAACAAGGGAAGAATCCTCCCCTGAGAACCAATTATTGTTGCTCCATTTGCAGTGATTATGGTCACTACACATATCATTTTCCTCTTCTCCCTGACTGTCAACAATTGGTGGAAGTTAAAAAAAATAGTGATGAACCCTCCTTAGGAAACGAATCCACCCCGACCTCAAACAACAGTGTTACAACAACCCTTCACCAGTCAAGGGGTAGTTACACAAGAACAACATCATTGTCCACTTGGCAATGGCTATTTCCAAAATACCTATATGTTGGATATAAACCTCCAAACATGAGCCAAGGGTTATGATGGGCCTTCCACCCCCCAAGTGGAAGATGTTCCTATACCCTTGAGGGTCCCTCTACAAAAACCACACCCAAATACCGAAAAAATCCCACGAATTATGGAAGTACCACTCAGGCGTACCCCTAATAACTCCCATATGAAAGTCACCCACAATTATAGTATTGTGGAAGACTTGGCTTAATTCCCCGCGGCTATGTCCACATTAGAAGTGTTACAGTCTTTCCAAACACAACGCAAAGCATTAATCAATTCACTTGGTACGGTCCACCCATCTAGATCACACATAATTAACTTTTATCTTGACAAAGGTGACACGTGGCTACCATCATCGGTCACGTTCCAAGTTCCTGTTACAACTAAAAATGTCATGTGTATTGTCCCTAAAAAATACACCTTAAAAAAAAATTATATAAGGTCCTAATCAGTTGTAAAATACATGATTCTATAAATTAACTTCAACACTGGCTAAATAATGATATTCTCACTTATTTGCGTCTCGATTGGTTGCCTAATTGTTTATTCTTAGTGTATTGTATTGGTCAGTTTCCTTTTGCTTGACTTCGACAGGTCTGTACATGATTGTTTATGTAATAATTTGACATATCATCTAACTCACTACAATGATAATTATCCTTTGTAAATGGTTTTGGTTTTTTATCTTAATTCATAATGATAATGGAGTTTTATTTTACTGTGAGTGTTCAATGCTTGTCTTACATTCCTCGTCATATTATGGAAGATGTTTTTGTTTTCTCCGTGGATGGATATTGGATCCATTGTTGCATGAGTTTACTTAGCTTATTATAAGATAACGGCCATTCCTAATTGTCTCTATAGGTGGTTTGGTTTCTCCATGATGTGCCTTACGACTTAACATATGCAATGTTCTAAGTTCAACAAGGTTTATGCGGTACCAAGTATAAAAAGAAAAAGGGGAACAAGGGTCTCAAGGTAAGACTATAACAAGGTCATGCCTAGCGAAGCTTGGTGAAGGTTTCCCACGTTGATATGAACCTAAGCTCTTTCGTTGGTCTCATATTAATTCCAAACAAATGTAATTCCAACCATAGTGGAGAGGTGGTTGGCATTCAATGTTTCCCATGTGATGGCAGGTGCATGAAATGTGTGAAGGTTTCCACGCGGAACTTGCATTCAATTCTGGAAAAGGGGTAGGGTTTACCCTTTCATTTGTGGTTTGGATGTATCATTGGGTCTGTTTGCGACTTTTTTGTAGGAGAGGGAAGTATATGCTTCCTCTATGCATTAGTCTTGGAAGCAACTTGTATAGGAGCAGAGCTACGCTCTTGGTATGCCTGGGAGGAGGCAACTTCACGACATTGGCTTCAACTCAGGTATGATTTTTTCCCACTTGTTATTTGTATTCTCTGTGTAAATATTTATGTATTTGTATTTCATAATAGATGACTTCTGGTTTATCCCGTGTGCAAGGAGAGAGTCCACGAATTTTTACCGCCAGGGGTTGCTCTGCGAAGAGGCTATTCGACTGTGAAATTATCTGGGTAAGCTCATGGCCTCTTATGGACCTGCTTCCCTCTACGGAGACATATATGAAGATGTTGGTTCTGGTTTTTGGTTTGGTGTTTATAAGGCCGGTTGGCTGCGCTTCTAGAGAGACAAGGGATTCCTAGTGATCCAGAATCTCCTTAACGAATCTTGCTTTGTTGCATGTCTGTAATTTGTTTTTCCCATTTTTTGGGTTTTCGTTGTGTACTCAAGACTGTAGCGATTTTGTACTCAGGGTTTATCTAAGGGTTTTAATTGATTTTAATAAGCCTATCAAGCGTTTTGCAAGTGCTTTAGTTTTGTGTACTGCGTTTCTGATCAAGTGAAGCGCTTCATAGTTTTATGTTTGTAAATTAAAATGGCCTTCTTTGTGTTGTAAGGTGAGTTTCCTCTCAATTTTATCATTTCTCTATAATGTGTCTTGCCTCTTGGCTTTGTTCTTTCTCTGCAATGTGTTTTGAATGTTTACATAGCATGTTACTTTATGTTTCGGGCACCTTATACCCTGTCGTTGGGAATCTATCCTCTATTGTTGGGACTGTTACAGCTACTCTTAATTAGGGGTTTCATCGTTATTTTTGAAGTATACAAGGATGTGGACACTCTGGAGTCTAATGTGTTCGAATGTCTTAGGAATTCGATTCCTGGTCAATGCTTGATCATGACCCTTTTTAAGTTTGGATTTGTTTTTGGCTCCACGGGATTGATCCTTGGTCAATCGCTTGAAGCGTGACCCTTCCCGTGTTGTGAGCTATAAATTGATCCTTATGAGATTCGATCCCTAGTCAAACACTGGAAGCATGGCCCTTGAATGTGTGTGAATTGGAAATTATCCTTATGGGATTCGTTCCCTGGTCAAATGCTAAAAGCGTGACCTTTGATTGCGTGTGAATTGAAATCAATCCTTATGGGATTTGATCCCTGGTCAAACGTTGAAAGTACGACCCTTGACTATGTGTGAACTTATCTTGTGTTTCGGGTTTCGACTGAGAGTTTCACTCTCGTTTTGTTTTGTGCAAAAGGTAACCGAATATTGGAATTCTATTTGATAATTATGATATGTAATGTTTTAATCAAAATGATGGTGTGAATGGTAAGATTTCTTAATTAGTTTAGTTTGATGGTTTATATCGTGTTTGACGTTTGATGGAGTATTGGCTTAAAGTTTTAATATTTCTATTTTTAATATATATAATGATCCACATCGCAGTTGGCATTGTTGTCGAATGCCGACATCTATTGCGACAGTCTTCGACATCGACACAACTTCAACAAGTTCCAACTTCGACATGATTTCGACAAGTCCACACCTTCGAACAGTTCTGCGACCTCATAGTTTCACGACGTCGACATGCAGCGTCGACCTACGAATTGCACAACACCACCTTACGATTTGCGATTGTCGAACTTCGATAGAATGTCTCTCTGTCTTCCAATCAACTATAACGATTGAACTGTCGAATCGTTCTAACTTATTTCTTGTAACTGAACGTAACGGGAAGGCGCCCAAGCGTCTCATCACTCTCTATATAAGCATGTAAACTATTGTAATTACATCTTATCAGTTCAGATCTTGACATCCATCAATAAAGATATCAATTCGCATTCCTGCATATTTGTCTGTGTGTTTATACGTTTTTGTCGTAGTGTATTCCTGCTTTGCTTATCATTCTTATGCTTCCTCCATAGCATAGCCAACTCATTCAGTCGAACTGTTTTCCCCCTCGTGCTTCCTGGCCACGAGACGGATCATTGGTATCAGAGCATAATCAGATCCCTACTCCTTCAAAGCTTCGTCAGAGCGCATCAACTTTGTTCGTGCTTAAGTTTTGCGTAGACACTTCCATTGAAGTTACTTGACTTATTTCGGTTCAAACACGCTCACAGAATCAGCAATTCAAGTAGACACTACCTTCAGAGATGGAAAAAGAAACAGGCTAAATACATGCAATTGACGAGACACATCAGCTCATAAAGAAAGCGCTGAATCGACAATGAACTGAGATGTTAGCCCAGTTTAATGAAATTCTCACGCAATTTGCTTCAACATCCGGAGGATTTTCGACAAGAACTAACTCCGACAAAATCATCCCCTTCAAAGTGCAAATGAATTTGGACATACCGAATCTAGAAGGAAATATTGACGTGGAATCCGTCGACAATTGGGTACAACAATTGGAGTCCTATTACTCTGTGAATCAACTCTCGAAAGCCAACAAGATCACCATTGCATCCTTAAATATGTCAACATCTGTGCACTGCTGGTGGGAGAATATTTAGACAGAGATGGAGAAAAATGGAGACCCCATCGACACATGGGATAAATTTTTCGAATACCTCTGAAAGGAGTTTTACCCACCCAAGTACCTTGAGCAGTAGTATAAGAAGTGGAAACAGCTAAGGCAATGGAAATACCAGTCCATACAAACTTACACCGACGATTTCTATTGACTCATGGATAGAATTGGCGTTCAAGAAGAAGAAAAATTACTTATTCTGAAGTACGCTAGTTGATTATCCCAGTACATTCAGCAGGAGATGCAGTTTCTGACTATCACGACGCTCGCGGATGCATTCCACTATGCCAGCAATGTCAAAACCAAGGAGAAGGTAAAAGCGCACTTCGCGACTAAATTGACACCAGGATGACCACCCGACAAGAAGGCACCAGCCGACTTCGACAAGTCAAAACCTTCTCAACCAACTCCACCAAAGTCAGATCACGATAAGAAGCCTTTTTGTTGAATGAACGTGGAAAGAAACCGACCTGGAAATGGTGCGACTACCATCACTCATCTTGGCATGATACATCTGAATGCAAAGCTCGGAATACCTTTTTGGAAAAAGTGTCGACCGCCGATGTGTTTGACAAGACTGTGGTAGAATCCGACCCAGAAGCAACGACTCTTCTAACATCGACAACTCCAGTAGCCTCAACCATCATTGACAAGGAGGAACGAGAGCATTTGTTCCCTACATAGATATGGGTTCAAAACAATCCATTGCATCCAATTGTGGATAGCGGAAGCCAGAAGAACTTTGTTTCTGAAGAACTTGTGAAGAAACTAGGTCTTGTAACCACTCTACATCCTCAGCCTTACAACATCGGTTGGATGAAGGATGGACAAGAGCTAAGGATCACCCAACAATGCAATCTTTCCTACTTCATAAATCATTTTGCAGATGAATCACTTTGTGACGTGGCACCACTCTCCGTAGCCGACGCCCTATTTGGGAAGCCTTACCTATGGGATTGCCATGGAAGTTACCAGTAATGACCGCGGAAGGTGGTTGTCATAATTTGGAATCAATGGTATAGCATACGAGAATGAATACCTACACCGACGGTATCAATTGTATCTGCGAAACAGAAAAAGAAGCTCATCAATCATGCTCAGAATTTCGCATTGATTATGATAAAGCTGCAACATTCTAGGAAGACTGCAGCAACCAGTCGAGTCACCGACCAGTGCATCTCCTGAAAAAAGCAATAGATCGACAATATTCTTGATGAGTACAAGAACCTATTCCAAGTTCCAGACGGAGTACCTCGACATTTCCAGGTAAAACACTCTATTGAACTTGCTCCTGGTTCTTCTTTGCCTAACACATCTATTTACAGAAGATACATTCTTGAAAATGAAGAGATTCGCAGACAGATCCAAGAAATGATCGACAAAGGTCATATCTGACCCAGCTCCTCCCCTTGTGGATTTCCAGTCGTCCTCATTCCAAATAAATACGGACTTTTCCATATGTGCATCAACTACATGGCACTCAACAAAATTTCGGTAAAGAATCGATACCCTCTACCATGGATAGATGAGCTCATCGACTGCCTGAAAGGTGCTAAAGTCTTTACTAAGCTTGACCTGAATTTGGGATATCATCATATTCTAATCGAGCCCTCATATGTATGGAAAACTTCATTCAAGACCAAGGAAGGATTGTTTGAATGGTTAGTCATGCCTTTCGGCTTAACCAATGCACTTGCAACCTTCATGCGATACATGGACAATATTATTCGACCTTTCATCGGAAAATGGGTCATTGTCTATCTCAACGACACACTGATTTTCAGTCGATCATGGGAAGAACATGTCGAATAGCTTCTACAAGTCCTTGACAATCTCCAGCAACATCGACTCTAATTGAATATGGACAAGTGCTCCTTTGCGATGAACAACATCAATTATTTGGGGTTTGTAATTGACTCTACACGCATTCATGTCAACCCAGAAAAGTACAAATTCTCAAATATTGGCCCATTCCTCAAAGAATTCAAGAAATAAGGATTTTTCTTGGTTTGGCGAATTTCTATCAACGATTCATACTCAGCTTCAGTCACATAGCCTGGCCTTTGAATCAATTGACGAAAGGAAGTGGGAAAACTGTCTTTAATTGGACATCGACACAATAAGTAGCTTTCGACAAGCTCAAGCACAAGCTCTTCACTGCACCAGTACTTGTGTTAGCTGATTTGCATCAGCCCTTTGAGATTGAGACAGATGCATCAAACTATTCCTTGGGCACAGTGATCACCCAGTCTGGTCACGCAGTCGCTTTTCATTCTGATGTATGAAAAAAAATTGTACGCCATTATGCAAGGTATTAAGACATGGAGGAATTACATCCTTGGCAAGGAAACGGTCATCCTCACTGGCCATAATCCTCTACAGCTCGCTCCGACCCAGTCAAAATTGCAGACAAAGTGTCAACTCAAGTGGATTAATTACCTGCAACAATTCCAGTTGGTAATTAAGTATCAGAAAGGTAAAGCTAATGCCGTCGTCGATTGTCTAAGTCGACCACCCATTACTCTCATGTTTATAGTGATGAGTATGTAGGGATATGACACCACTACTTGGCCTTAGTTTTATTAGGAAGACATCGAATTTTCACCAGTCTATCGATAGTTACAGACTGACAAGTCGTCAACCGTCGACTATTTCCTGAAAGCACCTTGCTATACAAGCTTGGACAGCTTTGTGTACCGATAGGTGAGCACCGACAACAGCTCATTTGGGACGTGCACTACAACAAGACTGCAGACATTTCAGAATAGAAAATACCATTGCTATTCTCCAGAAGTATTTATTTTGGCCTACACTTAAAACCGACATCAACAAGTACCTTCGATCATGCGTGGTTTGTGCCATTGTTAAACCGCCTAATCGACGACAGGGATTGTACACACCTTTTCCAGTGCCTAGTCGACCATGGGAATATATTTCTATGGACTACTTGATGGGATATCCTACTACCAAACATCAGCATGATGTGATCTTAGTAGTAGTTGATATATTTTCCAAGATGGCCATTCTCATACCATGTAAGAAGACGACGACAACGCAATAGACTGCTCTGGTCTTCTTTACACATGTTCGGAAACAATTTGGTTTACGGACAACCATTATTTCCGAAAGAGATTCCATATTCGTCAGCATCTTTTGGAAGACTCTTTGGTAGCAGATAGACACAAGACTCTCATTGTCGATAGCTTTCCACCGTCAGACCAACGGACAGACGAAAGTTGTGAATTGCTTGGTCGTACAACTGCTTCGCATGTACAACCACCAGCATCGACAAACATGGGATGACAGTCTTCCATACATAAAACACAGCTACAATCGTACTCAGCACAACTCTACGGGAAAGAGTCCATTTGAGATCTATTATGGATTTCAACCCTTAGCGTCTATCGACTTGATCATCTCCTTGACACAGCCGACCGACATCGACCACAACCAGTGAGAAGTTGACAAAGTAGTCAAGTTTCGAGATCAAATATGCAACATTCAATGACAAGCACAAGAAATGTTGCACAGAGAAAATGTGAAAGCTAAGGCTCGATACGACAAGCATCATATCCCTCATTCATTCCAAATTGGGGATAAGTTTTGGTTACATCTCAAGAAGGAATGCTTCACTATCCCATACAAGAAGTTGAAACCTTTACGATATGGTCCATACAGTATTCTTCAGCTGATTGGTAAAAACGATTTCTGGCTCGACATTCCTTCATGTATTGGTCTACATCCAATATTCAACGTGGATCTACTTTGACCATACAATGCACCACTGTTGGAACAGAACAACCTACGCACAACAGATCCTTACGACATCCATCCAGATGGTCAGGAGCCTCTTCCTTGCGACACCATTATGGGACAACGAATAAGCCATACAAGGACAAATACAATTCCCTTGTTCAAGGTTGCTAAAGACAGACAGATCCTAGCAAAAGGAAAGTGGTACTCTGCTACTAAACTGACCGAAATGTTTCCTCACCTTCACAAGAAAACAATGGGGACCATTTTTTTTAAGGAAGGAGGTCTGATCCACATCGTAATTGGAATTGATGTCAAATGTCGACATCTATTGCGATAGTCTTCGACGTCGACACAACTTCGACAAGTTCTGACTTCGACACGATTTCGACAAATCCGCACCTTTGACCAATTTTGCGACCTCACAGTTTCGCAACATCGACATGCAGCGTTGACCTGCGACTTGCGCAACACCACCTTGTGACTTGCGACTGTCGAACTTCGACAGAATGTCTCTCTGTATTCCATTCGACTGTAACGGTTGAACTATTGAACCATTCTAACTTCTTTCTTGTAACTGAACGTAACGGGAAGGCACCCAATCATCTTAGCACTCTCTATATAAGCATGTAAACTATTGTAATATACATCTTATCAGTTCTTATCTCGACATCCAACAATAAATATATAAGTTCACATTCCTACATATTTGTCTGTTTGTTTATATGTTTATGTCGTAGTGTATTCCTGCTTTCATTATCATTCTTATGCTTCCACCATAACAGAGCTAACTCATTCAGTCAAACTGTTGTCCCCCTCATGCTTCCTAGCTGCGAGACGGATCATATAATTTATAAATATATATTAAACACCCTATTTAGAGTTTAGGGACTTGGTCCCGGAATCCGGTTTCTAGGATTCTCTCTATATATAGGAAAAAATAGGATTTTTATTCTGAGATATGATGGATAGATATCATATGAGATTTTAAACACTAGTTTGGAATTTAAAGGTAACCCAATTATCATGGATAATTAATTCTGCCAATGATTCTATGTAAATCCTAAAAATAATTATGAATCCTGTAAATTAAATCTGCATGACCAATATTTGAAATCACCATATTTACCATCATTTATTTCTACAAAATGGATTAAATCTACTAAAGAACCCAATCTGATTTTTATGAACAAATTTAACATATTTACATTGCATCACAGTATATAGAGTTTAATAGGAATATTGCATGAACAGAATATAAAGAGACACCTTCCAAACTCTCTATAAAATATATAAATTTTGAATGAATAATAATAACATGAAGATACTTATCATTCCTTTATTTGATTTCCGACTGACTTGGAAACTTCCACATTCCACCCAACCGTAGACCTCAAACCGTTCCTGGTTTGTTCAACAGGTCACCCACGAGCCCAACTGAGGATGACAAGAACTAGAAGGCCTAGGGTAAATTTTCTATCTTCTTTACTAACAGAATATTAGTCACAAGGTCTGTTTACCAGCCCTTTGTGTGGATTGTGTAAAATAATTTCCCCTAATATTTCCACATTCCTCTCGCTAGGAAACACCAAATATCATACAATTTGGTAATATGAGCGCTCAAAGAACCACGGCTGGACCCTCCAGTGAACTTGGAAACACTTTCCCCTTGCAATGTTCTCTCTCTACTACTTATAATATTTTAAGAGGAAGGGATTCTAGTCTTTAGGTTTAACTCTCTCGGTTTAGTTGTTTAGACACACTCACTGTTATGTTTTTTCTTTTATCTTTAATTAATAATTGAGTTTATTTTTAACTCTCACGATTTATTTTATCTTTATTTATTAAAAAGGAAGTTTTACTCAACCTAACATCTAGCTGATCTTAGTTATCAACTACTCGACCATTCTAAACTCTTGCATGCTCGGTCCCTCTATGAGTGGCAGTGCCAGTTAGTTTAAAATAATAAAGTAGATAATAATAATTTAGTTATTCAATGGATTACTGATGCTCCAGATCTCTCATCTCAACATCAGTTAATCTCCATGAGTGTAAGTGCTCCGTAGCATTACGGATCAACACTCACTCAACTAATAGTGCTCCAGAGCTCACTTGCTCAACACTATTAAATCAATGGTCCAGGTGCTCCAAAGATTATGCTCAACACCAGTTAAATCAATAGTCCTGGTGCTCCATAGCTTATGCTCAACACCAATTAACTAGTACAGATAGTCCATATGCTCCAGAGCTCACTTGCTCAACATATTTTAATAAGACAATATTTTAAAATAGTTTTAGGTGTCATTCAAAGATCACTTTCTCAACACCCAAATAAACAGTCTAGCTGCTCCATAGTTAATTTGCTCAACACCTGTCAAAATGAATTAGCTTTTTTAGAAAATAAACATGAAATAAAAGTAATCTTTTCTTTGGATATCACATCCCTCCTCACTTAGAACAACACCATCCTAGTGTTAGGGGCTTTAACTGAAATCTTGAAATAAGGAGGGGTATTCCTCTTTCATTGCGGTTTCATTTTCCCATATGACCTTTTCAAGACCAAAATGATTCCATTGCACTTTCAGTTGGGCAATGGTTTGTTTTCTGAGTAATACCTCTCTCTTGTCCAGTAAATGTAGGGGTTTCGACACAAATACCCCTTCGCGTTCTACCTATAACAATGACCAATCAATTACATGTTTAGTATCATAAATATATTTCTTAAGTAATGATGCATGAAAAACATTGTGAACCTTTACATGAGCAGGAAGCGCTAGTTCATTGGCCACTGGGCCTTTCTTGGATAATATTTCAAATGGCCCACAAAATCTGGGATCTAGTTTCCCGCATTTTCCCAAGCTCAATGAGCTCCTTTTTGCTTTTACTTTTAAGTAAACATGTTCTCAGATTTGATATTCTTTGTCCATTCTCTTTCTATTGGCATAAATTTTATGTAGGTATCGTGCTTCTTTTAGATTTTGTTGTACCTTGGTAACCAACTGTTCTAAATATTTTAATAGAATCGGCCCTAATTAACATGATTCGATCTACTGGGTTATCCCAAGTTATCGGTGTTCTAATTTTCTACCGTAGAGTATTTTGAAAGGGCTCATATTGGCTGAGGTATGATAACCATTGTTGTACGCAAACTCTGCAATATGTAAATATTATTCCCATTGGGTAGGGTTATTCATCACATACATTCTAAGCATATCTTCTAGTATTTGATTTACACGCTCTGTTTGTCCATCCATTTGCAGATGATAAGCAGTACTAAAATTTAATTGTGTCTCCAATCCAGAAAATAATGATCTCCAAAAGTTACTTGTGAATTTTGTATCTCTATCTGATATGATGGCTTTAGGTATTCCATGTAGTCGAAAAATCTCTTTTAAGAAAATATATGCGATGTGAACAGCCTTATAAGTAGATTTTACTGGAATGAAGTGTGTGGCTTTGGATAGTTTGTCTACTACAACCATGATTGATTCATTATTCTTCTTGCTTTTCGGAAGACCTGTGATGAAATCCCTGTTAATCACTTCCCATTTCCATTCTGGAATGGGAAAGGGTTGAAGTAATCATGTTAGGTGTTGGTGCTTAGCTTTAACAAACTGGCATTCTTGGCATTTGGCAATAAATAGTGCTATTTATGTTTTTAACTTTGGCTAGAAGAAGTGCTTCTTTACAGCTGATATCATTTTCTGATATCACAGGTGTCCGAAATAAGGCTTCTAATGGAATTCATTCAATATGTCAAATCTGATGTCTCCACTCTCAGGGACATAAAGTATATCCTTAGACTAAACTAGCCTTGATTCGTTTATTTTATATTCTTTATGCTGTGTAAATAACTTGTATTCTCGTATTTTCTAAATAATTTCGGCGTAGAAACGATCATTTTTACCTGTTGTCCTTATTTTTTCATGTAAGTTAAAACTTGATTGGCTTACGGTTCCCTCATAAAGTAGATGGATCTTGCGACTTAAGGAATCCGCAATCTTATTCTCTTTTCCCTTGATGTGTTTTAGTTCAAGATTATATTCGCTGAGGAAATCCAGCAACCTAGATTGCTTAGCATTTAGGTTTAGTTGATCAAAAAGATATTTTAAGCTCATATTGTCAGTCTTTAGGAGAAATTTCTTTCCCATGAGATAGTGCCTCCACATTTTCAAGGCGTGGATGATAGCATCTAGCTCAAGATCATGTGTTGGATAGTTCTTATCGTGTTCCTTCAACTTCTGTTATTCGTAACATATCACAAATTCATTTTGCATAAGGAATCCTCCTGGTCCTTCCTTGCTTGCGTCTGTGCAAACAACAAAAACCCCATCGGGATCCGCAATCCTTAGTATGGGTGCAATAGTTAATAACTATTTTAGTTTCTGAAAACTTTCTTCACATTTGGATGTCCATAATAATTTGGTTTCCTTTTTCTATAAGGATGTCATAGGGCATGCAATCGGGGAGAATTTCTCAATGAAATTCCAATAGTAACCTGCTAATCCTAAGAATGATCTGATGTCTGTGACACAAGTAGGTGTAGTCCATTCTTCAATAGCCTTGATATTTTCTGGATCTACGACAATACCTTTCTCAGAGATGATATGGCCTAGATATTGTATTTGGGGTTTATAGAAGTCACACTTACTGAATTTAGCATATAGTTGATGTTCCTATAGGACTTATAGCACAAGCCTGAGATGTTCTTCATGTTCTTCCTCACTTTAGAATATATTAGTATGTCATCTATGAATACTATTACAAATTTATCCAAGTAATTACAGAAAATGTTGTTCATCATGCACTTAAAAAAATTTGGTGCATTAGTTAACCTGAAGGGCATTATGACAAACTTATAGTGTCCATACTGGGTTCTAAAAGCTGTCTTGTTTATATCTTCATCTTGGATCCTTACTTGATGGTATCTGAATCATAAGTCAATTTTGGAGAATAATATTGCTCCCCAGACCTGGTCAAATATATCATATATTTTGGGGAGTGGATACATGTCATTTATGGTTAATTTGTTTAGTTTTCGGTAGTCAATGCACATCTACATTGTACCATATTTCTTTTTCAGATCTTGCAACTGTATTTTTAGTTCTACTAAATCAGGGGTACTCATGCAATAAGGGGCTTTTGAAACCGGTACCGATCTAGGCACTAGTTCTATGGAGAAGCCTAAGTCCCTTTTTGGCGGTAACCCTGGTATCTCTTCTAGAAATACATCTCTATACTCCTCTAGGACGGGAAATTCCTAAATTTTTTGTTCCCTTTCGCTCTCCAAGTTGTGAATGTTGATTGCATAAAGTTTGCAGCCCTTCCTTACACACTTTTTGACTTGTAAGGCTGATATCTGTCTGATAGAGACCTTCTTAGGTATACCTTGTACCTTTCTCTGATTTCCTTGTTTATCCGTGCACATGAAAGTTTTGTTTAGACAATCAATCATGACATGGTGTTGTTCTATCCATTCCTTGCCTATCAGTATGTTGTATGCACCTAAAGGTAAAATGTTTAAATCTGCCTCAGTTTGGAAACCATTCATGTCAATCTTGCAACTCTTAATAAGTTCTGAAATTTTTCTCTTCATTCCCATGGCCAATTGTACTAGCCATGGCTTACTATGTTTTTCTTTGTTTAATTTGCAATTTTCAACAACTTTAGGGGAAACATAACTACAACATTCCCCTAGAACAATTAAAATGTAAATAGGTGTAGTTGATATTTTACCTTCTGTTTCGACCAAGGTAGATTGATGGTGTTCTTGTCTGCCTTCTAGGGAAGCATATATCCTGGGTGTCCTTGCCATATCTTCCACGATTGCTTCCTCCTGTAAAATATTTATAACTCTAGTGTTTTTATTTGGGAAATCCTTGTAGTAATGGGATCCTTGACATCCCCAACATCTTCTTGGTATTTGGTTTGTTCTGGTCCCTCTATCCATTGTTGGCTTATTAACACTTTGTGTTGGAATATTTGACTGCATCCCGAATTTGTTGTAACCCAGGTTAGCTGGAAAATTGTTGTTTTTTCTTTCGGTAAGGAGGTGGTCTAAATCCTCGTCTTCGGTTGTCGAAAGAGGCTCTTATCTTCTCCTTCTTCTTGTGTGTGTTCTCAGTTCAGTGTTGGTTTTGTTCATTGCAGAGTTCATCCTTGTATAAGGCCACTTCCAAGGTCTTGGGTGCATCAAATTCAATTTTATCTCTGTAGAATCCATGGTAAGGGAGTTCAATTGTAGTTCGTGGAGTTCCTTTATTTTTTATCGAAAAATATTTCTGACATGTATTTCTCTTGAAACAATTTTCTTAACGTTCTCCACCTGATTATTGTCCTTATCAGTTTCTTAGTGTGTCATAAATACTGCCACCATCAAGTAGCTTAGCCATTCAGGTTGTAGATGTTCAAACGATCCTTCATTCGGCTAGAATATTTATGTACCTGAAATTATTTGTCCATCCCTAAAATCCATTCTTTAGCTTTCTCTCCCGAATCTAAGTCTCCTTCAAATGTTGGAGCCTTTATTTTCCTGAACTCTCCCTGTAAACTATATTCTCTCCTATGTTTCTTCTTACGAGGGGATGATACGTAAGAATCTGAAGAATCCCCATAGTCGTGACCCAAGTTAGTGGATGAGTCGGACTGTTCTAGAAACTCCTCATGTTTCTTAAATTATGGGCCACTGGCTCTCTCTCCATCGTGTTGTTTACCTATAGATCTATTTTTTGAGTTTGTTGTTCTCCTATGGTTTCACTTTCTGGTTAATGTTTGCAGTAGTCCTTCGTTAACCTCATGTTGTTCTCATCTCTCATTTAATTTATTATCTTTGTAACTTCGAAGCTCTGCTTGGAGGATATGTACTATTTTCAATAGTTCAGAAGATTTGACTGTCCCGAGACTGTCATTCAGTTCTACTACTAGTTCCTCTTCTAGAGGTGGTGAGTTCAAGTTCCCATGTTGACTGTCTTCCCTTTAAGTATTCATGATGCTTGTCTGTTCTGAAGGAGATATTCAATGTGCAAGAAAACAAGATTCATTAGTTTTACTCATTCATGATTTTGCATCGGTTTAATTATTTTAAGCTCATAGGCCTCGCGTGTTTGAATCTGGGCTCTGATACCACTTCTAATGTCCCTAAAAAATACACCTTAAAAAAAAGTATATAAGGTCCTAATGAGTCGTAAAATACATGATTCTATAAATTAACTTCAGCACTAGTTAAATATTGATATTCTCACTTGTTTGCGTCTCGATTGGTTTCCTACTTGGTTATTCTCAATGTATTGTATTGGTTGATTTCCTTTTGCTTGACTTCGATAGGTCTGTACATGATTGTTTATGTAATAATTTGGCATATCATATAACTCACTACAATGATAATTATCTTTCGTGACTTGTTTTGGTTTTTTATATTAATTCATAATGATAATCGAGTCTTCTTTTACTGTGAGTGTTCAATGCTTGTCTTACATTCCTCGTCAAATGATGGAACATGTTTTTGTTGTCTCCATGGATGGATCTTGGATTAATTGTTTCCTGATTTTACTTAGCTTATTATAAGCTAACACCATTCTTAATTGTCTCTGCAGGTGGTTTGGTTGCTCCATGTTGTGCCTTACGGCTTAACGCATGCAACGTTCTAAGTTCAACAAGATTTAAGCGGTACCAAGTATAAAAATAAAAAGGGGAACAAGGTCTCAAGGTAATACTATAACAAGGTCATGCCTAGCGAATATTGGTGAAGGTTTACCATGTTGATATGAACCTAATCTCTTTCATTGGTCTCATATTAGTGCCAAACGAATGTAATTCAAACAATAGTGGAGAGCTGGTCGGCATTCAATGCTTCCCATGTGATGGCAAGTGCATGAATGTGTGAAGGTTTCCACGCAGGCATTTGCATTCAAGTCTGTACAGGGGTATGGTTTACCCTTTCATTCGTGGTTTGGATGTATCATTGGGTTTGTTTGCGACTTTTTTATAGGAGAGGAAAGCACATGCTTCCTCTATGCATTAGTCTTGGAAGTGACTTGTACAGGACCAGAGCTACGCTCTTGGTCTGCTTGGGAGGAGGTGACTTCACGGCATTGACTTCAACTCAGGTATGATTTCTGCCCACTTGTTATTTGTATTCTCTATGTAAAAATTTATGTATGTGTATTTCATAATAGCTGACTTTTGGTTTGTCCCGTGTGAAAGGAGAGAGTCCACGGTGTTTTACCACCTGGGGCTGCTCTGCAAAGAGGCTAGTCGACAACGAAATGATCCAGGTAAGATCATGGCCTCTTATGGACCCGCTTCCCTCTACAGAGACATATATGAATATGTTGGTTCTGGTTTTTGTTTTGGTATTTATAAGGATGGTTGGTTGCGCTCCTCAAAACACGGGATTCCTGGGGATCCAAAATATCCTTAACAGAGCTTTCTCTATTGCATGTCTGTAATTTGTTTTGCCCATTTTGGGGGTTTTTGTTGTGTACTCCAAACTGTAGCGATTTTGTACTCAAGGTTTATCTAATGGTTTTAATTGAATGTAATAATCCTATCAGGCGTTTTTCAAGTGCTCTAGTTTTGTATATTTCATTTCTAATAAAGTGAAGCACTTCATTGTTTTATGTTTGTAAATTAAAACGGCCTTATCTGTGTTGTAAGGTGAGTTGCCTCTCAGTTTTGGTATTTCTCTGTAATGTGTGTTTTCTCTCTATTTTAATATTTATCTGCAATGTGTGTTTAATGTTAGCATAACATGTTACTTTATGTTTTCGGCGTCTTATTCTCTGTTGTTCGTGTCTATACTCTGTTTTTGGGACTGTTACAACTACTCTTAATTAGGGGTTTCGTCGATATTTTCGAAGTGTACAAGGATGTGGAGATTGAGGAGTATAATGTGTTTGAATGTCTGAGGAGTTCAATTCCTGATCAACGCTTGAGTGTGACCCTATTTATGTTCGGAGTTGTTTTTGGATCCACGGGATTTGATCCTTGGTCAATCGCTTGAAGCATGACTCTGCCTGTGTTGTGAGCTAGGAATCGATCCTTATGAGATTCTATCCCTAGTCAAACGTTGGAAGCATGACCCTTGAATGTGTGTGAATTGGAAACGATCCTTATGGGATTCAATCCCTAGTCAAGAAAGCGTGACCCTTGACCACGTGTAAATTGAAATCAATCCTTATGGGATTTGATCCCTGGTCAAATGTTGAAAGCGTGACCCTTGACTGTGTGTGAACTTAGCTTGTGTTTCGGGTTTCGACTAAGGAGAGTTTCACTCTTGTTCTGTTTTGTGCAAAGGGTAACAGAATATTGGACTTCTATTTGATAATTATGATATGTAATGTTTTAATGAAAATGATGGTGTGAATGGTAAGATTTCTTAACTAGTGTAGTTTGATGTTTTATATGGTGTTTGACATTTGATGGAGTATTGGCTTAAAGTTTTAATATTTCTATTTTTAATATATATAATTTATAAATATATATTAAACACCCTATTTAGATTTTAGGGACTTGGTCCCAGAATCCGGTTTCTAGGATTCTCTCTCTTTATAGGAAAAATAGGAGTTTTCTCCTTAGATATGATGGATAGATATGATATGAGATTTTAAACACTAGTTTGGAATTTAAAGGTAACCCATGTATCATGGATAATTAATTCTACCAGTGATTCCATGTAAATCCTAAAAATAATTATGAAATCCTGTAAATTAAATATACATGACCAATATTTGAAATCACCATATTTACCAGAATTTATTTCTACAAACTGGATTAAATCTACTGAAGAACCCAATCTGATTTTTATGAACATATTTACATATATCACAATATATAGAGTTTAACAAGAATATTGCATGAACAGAATATAAAGAGACACAATTCATATCTATAAAAATATAAATTCTGAATGAATAATAATAACATGAAGATACTTATCAGTCCTTTATTTTCTTTTCGACTAACTTGGAAACTACCATATTCCACCCAACCATAGACCTCAAACCATTCCTGGTTTGTTCAACGGGTCACTCCCAAGATGAACCAAGCATGACAAGAACTAGAAGGCCTAGGGTAAATTCGCTATCTTCTTTACTAACAGCAGAGTAGTCACAAGGTCTGTTTAACATCCCTTTGTGTGGATCTTGTAAAATAATTTCCCCTAATATTCCTTCAGTCCTCTCTCTAGGACACACCAAATATCATACCGTTTGGTAATCTTAGCGCTCAAAGAACCACGGTTGGAACCTCCAGTGAACTTGTAAACACTTGCCCCTTGCAATGATCTCTCCGTGCTACTTATAATATTTTAAGAGAAAAGGATTCTAGGATTTAGTTTTAACTCTCTTAGTTTAGTTATTTAGACACACTGACTGTTCTGTTTTTTCTTTTATCTTTATTTAATAATTTAGTTTATTTTTAACTCTCACAATTTATTTTATCTTTATTTATTAAAAATAGGATTTGTACTCATCCTAACATCTAGTTGATCTTAGTTATCAACTATTCGACCATTCTAAACTCTTGCATTATCGGTCCCTCTTTCAGTGGCAGTCATGTTGCAGCTACAACCTGATCCCCAAAATTTTGTAAAATTGTAGGGCCCCTCCTTTATTTTGAATTTACTCAGAGTTTTGTTTTCATCTTTATCTGCTTACTTTTTCTTGATACTTAGTTTTTATTTCTGAAACCAAAAGAAAAATATCTTCTTGATCGGAAGAGTTATCAAATTTCCGCCGAAACGGTCGGAAGATTTATATGTTCTCCATTGAAATGATCGAAAGAGTTATCCATTCCACGTCAAAACGGTCGGCGAGTATTATGGTTTATTGCTTTTTTTTAAGAAGAAAACTTGTTTCGGAGCACAATTGTATTTTGCGTTGAAACAGTCAGATATGGTCGAGCTTGGAATTGATCGAAGACAAATGAAAACTTGCACCGAAACGGTTAAACAATAGGCTAAATCGGAGCAAAAATTATTTTTACACCGAAACGGATGGAGCAAAACCATGTTTTATTCTGAAACATTTCTGAGCGTTAATAATTTTTACCCGATACTCACCAGTTTGGCATTCTGTCGAACTTCGGAAAGAAACTGACTATGGCCCGAAGTGATTTGGTGATAATAAGAAGGCTCGATGCCAAATGGAAAATGTTCCGAAACGAATCGGTACCCAATGGAAAACTTGAAAATCCAAAACGGAGTTCGGTGTCGAGTCAAAAGAGTCACTCTGAAACACGATTGTTGACAAATGGTAAAGTGCTCTGAAACACGATCCGTGACAAATGGTAAAGTGCTCCAAAACACGATCGGTGACAAAAGGACTTCTGCTCTGAAATCTTGATCCGAATAGCTTCAGCGTGAATTAAGAAAATGCCCAAAATGAGTGGTGGACCCCGTTCACATGTGTATCAAGACACATTTAATGCGAGGGCTATCCTTGTTTATATATATATATAGGTTTTTTCAAAGTTTTTCGGTATTAGTTTGAAACTGCGTTTGTTTTGGAACCTATCACCAGATGACAGAAAGCACTTAACTCTGTTGAGCATTGCATTTGGACCAATCTCGCACTGCTAGGTAGGTTTTTCATCCTTTTGTTTTATTTTTATGAAAATGGTGTTTTGGCCAATGTTAAAAGGAATTTTCAAACCTTTCATTGGTTCCCTACTTATGTTTAAATTTTTGAAACTCCATAAGGCGGAATGATATTTTTTTTTACGCATTAGCTTGAAAACCCTAGGGTTCCATTTACCGGTTGGGAGCATAAAATAAGGGCTTTGTTTTGATAGCCTCCGATGGCGTTGAATGTAGAGTATCCTTAAACAGAACATTTTAGGGCTTCCCTTAAGACGACTGTCACGGGCCGTCACTATCTCCAAAACCTATGTCCTTTACAGAGACATTACTTCCTGGATTCAGCAATGGGAAGATCCTAATATGAAATAGGCACCAGCCCTCGGAGGGAGATTTACATCTGAGATGGAATCCGATTTATTGACGAATCGAGAAGACGAAGGCTTAGATACCAATTTATTTAGGGTTGTGGCTAGCTTCTGAAAATCCGGAGCATCCGCTGAAAGGGGATACCTTACAATCAACCCAAATCCAACCCAACAAGACACAGGGTTTTTTTTTAAGTTGGACCTCTAGGAAATGAAATAAAGGGGTTTATTTTCTTTTGCTTACACTTACAAAGAAAATCCAAGTTAATAAGTAACTCGGGCAGTTCCTCAATCCTCGGTCTACTTAAATAAGTGAAATGTACGGTTTCAATTGAAGAGAGCATCTCAATATTGCACGCTATATCATTAATACACCCCGTCAATAAAATATTTTCCATGAAACCTTAATTAAATTGATTTTATGTTTGGAATCCTAATAGATACTGAGTCTTGTTCTCAGGTGGAAGCTAGTGGGTAATATGATGGTGAGACTGTTCATGTTTATGTATAGCAATTGAAGGCATGACTGCGATTTTGTTTAATTTTGTTCTCCCTTTTGGCTAATGATGCATTGGTGAATAAGGATTACCTTTCATAAAGAACCATTGATACATTGTTTATTGCATATGGGCTTTCACTTTGGAACTAGGATCATGGTTGCCAATATTGTGATAAACCATAACTTGCAGAGTAGAAGAATTCATTTTACACCATATTTTAGGGAGTCATCAAGACAGTCATTCAGAACCAAACACACTTGACATTATGGGAGTATGAATCTCCTATTGTAAGTTTTATTTGTAAACAATACTGACAAATCATACATCTGCAATTGAGTTTCAGAATATTATGCTCATTATCATTTTTTCTTGAAATTATTGCATTCACATTTGATTTCTATACATTAACTTTATTTTCACCTAAGGACTTAGAAATGCAAATAAGAGCTTCTAAGTGTAAGCCCTAGGTAGCAGAGTCCGATTCTGATATTGAGATCGTTGCAGAAACCATGATGGAAACCCAATATGAGGACACCAGAGCAGTAACAGGAATCATTCCCGAATATAAATGGGGTGAACTATATCACCTCATCCAAGACTTAAACGTGCCAGATGCATCCATTGAAAACTCAAGAGATGATGGTGTATCGAAATATTAAAAAATCAATTCTTTATAAAGACGCCACCCATCCAGATCTTTTTCCATTTTCATAATTAATTGGGTGGATTTTACCTCATGTGGATGTTGGTACACGAATTATAGCTGGTACGAATGGAGAAGGATTCGCGTCGTTTCAGCCCGGTCATATCAGCGCAACATATAATTTACCCTCTCCAAAATTTATGATGACAGAAGACTGGATAAAAGGAGTCAACATAGATCACTCTGAGTATGCTAAGAAAATGTTGATTCCCAAAAATCAGTTAAGGCAAAGGGAAAGCGAGGAGCACGACACCTATAATTTCAAAACACCATTCAGGATCATATCTTTAATGTTAAGTAGAATATTTGGTAGGGAAAACGCGAATATCTACAAGATCGGTTGGGTTCCCCTCATGTATCATATCGCCTCCCATGGTACCGTCTTCAATTGGGCGTACATTATCTCAGAGGGTATGCATCAACAATAGCAACATCCCAAGGAGGGATGACCCAGAAGAAAGTAGAATTATTTATGTCTTCCTACCTTATCGACTGCATCTTCATGAGGCACCCATTTCACAATTTGGGTTTTTATTAGGTCTCGGATGAGAACCCTCTATATGTGGCTTACCAAATATTGTGGGCTCCTAAATATACAAGCTTCTAGAAGCTTATCTGTGAGTAATTCATAATTCCTCTGTATTGGTTGATATTTAATGAAGAACCCAATTACTTGTCGGACAACTCAATGGCAGTCATCAATGAATATGGATACTTCTACTTTACCCTGGAAGGCACTTATATTCGAATGTATGGGGGAACCAAAGTTGTGTCTCCAATTCCAAAGTACGCTACAGATTATGTAGTACACAAAGAGGTCGTAAGGCAAGTTTTTATCAACGGGGTCAGGTACTTTCTAAATGAGAATAAGAAGGCTTCCTATCCACCACTTCCCTTTGTCATCAGAGCATATAAATTCCCTAAGGTGAAAGGAGAGGAAGCTTTCATAAAATACTTGGAAGCTTTCCACTTTGGAGAGAATATTTTTACTAGAAATGACAAACTACAAAAGGCCACCCAACACTGTGTATCGTGTAAGATCCATTTTGAGTATACAAATCACTTCTTAAAGGATGAAGATGTATACCAAAGAGATAATAACATGACATATTTGAAAAAATGATTTGGTCAAAAAAGTGGCACAGGTTCCAGTCACACTAAGGATATGGCTAAAGATGCAGAATTGCAAAAGTCCAGAGAGGAGGCTATAGCAGCGGAAGAAGCAAGGCTGAAGCAAGAGGAAGAATCAAATCGGAAGTAAGAAGCAAAAAGACAACAGAAAAAAGAGGAAGATGAAAGTACAGAAGAAGAAGCAATACAAAAGAAAGAGGAATAAAAGAAGATGAAATAAGAGCAAGAAGCAACGGATAAAGAAACAGAGTTGGATAAAATAAAGGAGGAAGAGGATAATCTCAAGAAATTTGTGGAAGACAAATAAGTTCAAGAAGACCATAGTATTCAATACATGGACATAGATCCACCCGACATCTTCGAAATTTCTCTTATAAGAGGACATATTCCATTTGTTGAGCTCGGGCTCACACCTTTTACCCCTTTGAAGAAGCATTTAGTAGGAAAACTGGATACATTAGTTTTTGACCCCAAGCAAAAAACAATTTTAAGGAGAACAAAGAAAAGGATGAAAATGGGAACACGACCAAATGTGGTGACTATTGAAGAAGTCACCTCAGTAGAAGGTACTCACAAGGATCCCAAGTTCGTCACTTTAGTAAAAATAGCATTTGCTCAAGCAAATGCTGGAAACGTTGATAAATTGATGAATGACCTGGATCGAAGCAAAGAAAAAATGTTGAAGCTAAAGGATAACTTGGTAAAAGCAAGAGGTGAAGAAATTGAGTTGAAGAGGAAATGGGATGCAATAGAATCTGAAAAGAATAAACTACTGTTGGATTATCAGAACTTTTAAAATGAAAAGGATGCTTTGAATGTGAAGCTTGTGATTATGGAAGGTGAACGAAGTGATCTCTACTCTTGCATAAATGAGTTAGAAGAAAACGAAATGAATTCAAACCAACAGGTGGAATATTTAATGAGTGAAAAGGAATATTCACAAGTGCACATAGATGAGATGATAATTGAGAAAGAATATTTTCAATCCCATAGGGACAAGTTGGTTAGAGAAAAGGAATCTCTGTTGGAAAAGGTCAACATGGGTCAAAATCAAAAGCACGATATGACCCCATTTTATGAGCATGCATGTAGAATACAGGAACAAATTTTCCACTCACAAGAATTGTTGATTGAATAAATTTATAAAATGAAACAGATTATAGATAGGATGAAGAATATTTTTGCAAGCACTTTTTCTCTAAGACAAAAATTAGTCAATACTTTTAAAAAATTGAAAAGGTTGATGGCCTGTAAGGGAGAAAATCCAAACTTCCCTGATCACCTTCCAAAAAAGACAGTTGCATAACTCAAGTTAGACATATCTCTTCTAGACAGTTGCAGGAGAGATTCTAGGAAGATATAGGCAGAAGTACCAAATTCCATCACAGAGTGTGAAGAAATCTACAAATAAATCTATCAAGTACATGAGAAATGACATATATTGATGGTTCCATACATGTATGTGTTGCCTGCCAAAGATCAACATCTAATGGAATTAAAAGATGGATTGAAAGAAGAACTAGAGTACATCGGGAAACTAGATGTTCTTAATGAAGAATATATCCAACAACACATAGGGAAAGCATCTGTAAATGCTTATTTCCTGGAGGAAAGTTATAAAGAAGCCACTAAAGGAGTAATAAGTGTGGAAAAAGACTTATTCGTTCCTGAAATATCTTTAAAATTATTGGAACCTGTACAATGTAATATAATATTTCATGAAATTGACTTGTGGGACAATTATATTTCCATCCTATAGGTCCCACCAGAAGGATAATTTAATTTATAAATAATTATCTATTTTTAGTTGTGCAAGAACAAAAGACAAATTGTAGCAATCCAAGGGTCAGAGGGTAGCTGAAGCAATCAGTTATGTAAAGACAAAATATATTGTAAGATAAATAGAAGGGGTAAGGGATTATCTATTTTTAGTTCTGCAAGAACAAAAGACAAATTGTAGCAATCCAAGGGTCAGAGGGTAGATGAAGGAATCAGTTATGTAAAGACAAAATATATTGTAAGATAAATAGAAGGGGTACGGGATTAGAGGAGGACTTTTGCTAGTGAAATAGAGGCTGGAGAGATTTTGTAAGAAAACTAATTTTCTACTGATGAGAAAGACCTATTTACTGGGAAAAGCTTGCATGGATTTTTGCGTGGAATGTTTTGGATAACAAATCAGGATGATTTCTTCTTGTGTTCATACTCATGTTGTGAGATCTTTATAACTTTATTGAATTATTTCGATGGTGATGAATGATTTTATTTGTCTATGCAAATGTATATGTGATATTAGAGTAATAAATGGATTTAAATGTTATCAAAGCTATCATTGTATGTTTCTAATGTGAATGTAAATGATTTATCTAAATAGATATCTGTTAGATTTGTATAAGCATTCTCAGATTATTACTCTCATTAAAACTCACTCCTTGCAAGGATAGATTAGTTAATTTAGAGTAAGGTTAGCTAATTGATAAGATAGAAGTGATAAGACAGGAGGTAAGAACCTGTGCATCACTTGTGAGGCTTATAGCTGTCAATTATAGGTTAAATGCATCAATTAGATTAGAAGCACCTGCATATTCATACTTTAAACATAAAATATAAGCGGTGGTCTGGGTCACAACCGGTAAATATTTAACAAACGTATATACAGTAGTCGGACCATTAACCAGACAGATTCCCTATTCCAAAAAGTGAATGATCTAATTGGGATTATTCACTAGGAAGAATCCCTACTTTCGATGCTAGGATTTTCCGGGAATCAACAAGTCCCAGTCAGTTTAAAAGAATAAAGTGGATAATAATAATTTAGTTATTCAATGGATTACTGCTCTAGATCTCTCAGCTCGACATCAGTTAATCTCCATGAGTCTAAGTGCTCCAGATCATTATGGCTCAACACTCACTCAACTAATAGTGCTCCAGAGCTCACTTGATCAACACTATTAAATCAATGGTCCAGTTGCTCCAGACCTTATGCTCAACACCAGTTAAATCAATAGTCCCGATGCTCCAAACCTTATGCTCAACACCAGTTAACTAGTACAAATAGTCCAGATGCTACAGAGCTCACTTGCTCAACATCTTTTAATAAGACAATATTAAAAAATAGTTTTAGGTGCTATTCAGAGCTCACTTGCTCAACACCCAAATAAATAGTCTAGGTGCTCCAGAGTTCATTTGCTCAACACCTGTCAAAACGAATTAGTTTTTTTAGAAAATAAACATGAAATAAAATAAATCATTTCTTGGGATATTACATCATGATCCATCGATGTATCATCGATGAAGGTGCATCCACTTGCGTTATGTACGTAAAAGTATGGAAACGATTAGGATTCCCCGAGCAGGTCCCCTCATCTATCGATCTTCACGTGTATGATGGGAGACCATCCCAACCAAGATGTGTTAACACCCAAAATGACCTCCTAGGTTGTGGGAGAAGGCCACTATGGGGTAACCACTAACCACTTTAGATTGTGCTACTGACCCAGCACAGTCAGAGAGGGATCTCTCTTAATATTCATAAAATACTGAAAATACTCAAAGATTTTTGCAATGATAAACATATAGGATTCTATAGAAGACTGAAAACAATTAATGATAAACACACAGCCTTCTCACTAGTGATATTCATTCAAAGCATGCATAGAAGGTCAAACTTCTGATGGAACAGATTTTTTTAAAGCTTGGAGAGAAGATCATGAGGGAAACATGGGCAATGGAGTCAAACATAACATCTAAAACAGAAAACAGTGTTGTTGCATGGCATATTAAAATAGAGGCAAGGTAGCCACCCATTCACAGTCAAAAAGGATGTTGTCTGGTGATAAAAGAAGAAGGAAGGAACAGTCCATCAGCATTGGGCATCTAACAAGGATGAATCCTATGCCAACTTTAGTAGAAATGCTTGGTGAATATCTGAAAACAACAGGCAGAGCTTGTGAGCAAGAATTCTACATTGTTATACCCTAGTTCCAGACATGAAAGAGAAAACATAATGGAAAGTAAATAACATGAAGCACATGCACATGAGAAAGAAGAAGATACAGACTATAAACTAAATGACACAGGAATATCTGACATAAACCAGCTTAAGCACTGCAAATGTATTCAAAAATGTTTCAAAACAGAGCTAAGTTTGCCCAAGGCCTCAACCAATTGATTTTTCCAACCTGTAGTTCTTCTATTACATTGCATTTATAGATTATCTGAGCCCTCAAGGTCGATATGCCTCAATGGAGAGTGGTTTCAACTGATTTGGACACCTGCACAAGGAGCTTAACCACTCTGAGAGCCGTTCTCAACAAGTTTTGCTCATTTTTGGCCGCGGACTGCTGAAAATGACCTTCGGAGACCTAGTTGTACAACCCAAACAGAGAAACCTGTGTAAAAACTAAAAGATTTTTTTGGATATTGGTCCGTGCTAAAGAAAAACCTCTTTCAGTTTCCTCACATGTGCCTTATAAGAAAACAAGTTATCATATAAGAAAATGACCCAACCATAATTTCTTAATGACGTGAAATTCAAGAACCAATAGAATTTCAATAAAATGAGTCAACCACAATGGTTGAGTTGATATATTTGTCATAAAAAAACTACTTTTTGTTTTTGTATTTTCAACATATATCCCTGTGTTTTTACTCGAATTTTCATGTGGGGGCACAGTGGATCTAGAATTCTATAATAACTAAAAAACTCATTTTTTGTGATATCCTTGTAATGAAATGTTTCCAATTTTAATGACATATGTGTTCACTCGTTGGATGCGGAATTTAATTATGCATCCAACAAGTGCCCCCTCTCGAAATGTGAGTAAAAACATAGGGATATATGTTGAAAATATGAACAAAAAAATAGTTTTTTTCTTTCCTCCTCCAAAATTAATAAATATTACTTTATTATTTTAACTATTATTTAATTATTTTAACTATTATTTTATTATTTTCCTTAGGAGGCCCATTTTAGACCTCAAATTTCCTCTAGTATGACTATTATGACCCGAATACCACAAGCAATCCTAGCAATGTCCTACCAACTATACTGGGATATGATCAACCGTATGTTGACATTGCCCTCGGTATGTACAAGGAATCCAATTTTTTAGGTGCATATTCGGGACCACCACCGAAGATCCCTACATCCACCGATGGCCTAATGTGCACAATTTTCACCATTGAAAATGGAGCCACCTCCACCTCAACACCATCATCTGCACCACCGCTGAGACATGACATTGAGCAAATGTTAATTCCATCGGTACCACCAATATTTAAAATACCATTCTTGTATCCTCCCTCAAGTTTACAAGGGATGTCGATTATGGCTCGGTTAACTTTGCCTGGGCTAACCTTGGGAATCCCAGTGTGGTACTTTACACCACCTTTCCCAGATATGGCTTCCAAACCAGTCACCCATTATGATTTTTTCCTTGTTTCAGCTAGCACGGCCACAAGACCCATAACACATCCAATTACGATATCCCAACCTATGACATCCGCAACTACCCCATAATCGGTCATCATTAAGACCGCCAATGGGGGAACCAAACAACCAAAGTTGAAAGGTCCCCTATTACCCAACCCAATAAATATGTTAGTTGAAACTGCGAAGCGTAAAGTAGGGGGCATCAACCATCAGGAGTTGAAATCTCCAGTCATATTAAATACCCCCAATCAAAGAGTCACACCTCCATGTTCTCTTTGTGGGAAGCAAGGACATGCAACCAAATTATGTCCTACTCTACCTGAGATAAGGAGTTTTCTCAACACCTCGACAAGTACAACACACGCTCCACCAAGAGTAAAAAGGGGCACATTTCCCTCGCACGTATGCAATACATTACGTACAAATCACGCATGTTCCATATGTGCTCAGTATGGGCACTATACAAATCATTCCCCTGACCTCCCTCGCTATCGGGAGGCTCTGGAAACAATTCGCCTCACCATACCCTTCAAATATACCTCCCGTTCCTCATTACCATAGGAGAAACCTATAGTGACATTAATGATTGCTTCCCCATGGTGGTATGACTCCATACCCGACCAACAACTGTTGTAGCACCCACAAAGCTCGTCCATTGTTTTAAATCATACTAATTCCACCCGACCATGTCACTCATGCAATTTAATGTCTCACCATTCATTCCAATGTCCTCTCATCACCACATTTCTCACTTTGTGTGCAACCCAAAGTCGGTTGGATGATAACCTCACCCCTTGTGTAACCACCCTTCCCATGGTCATCAAGGAGGACACTAAGTCTATAGAATCCAATGGTGATAACAGCACATCACATCCTTCGGATATCGAGAAAGAGTTTGATCCACCATCACCGATTTCTAGAGAGATGCTAGACCCTATAATATTCCCTCAAAACAAGATCCTAGCCAAACCCCCGGACCTCCATGAGTACCTTGACATCTTCTATCTTGATTCAATTTCTCTTTCATGTAAGAATGAAGATCTTGGTTCTTCATATGAGGATATGCTAGAAGAACATATCTTCACTATCAATGAAGAGATAATCAATACCATGAACACCTTTGAACCTACATGGGATTCTTTCCATCATATATCCTCAGTAGAAAGCAAGAAGGAAACACACCCACTCCCCACAGAACAATAGTATACCATTGAATCAAAATATTTTTTACCCTCGAATCACATCGATTGGTTCAAAAATATTATTCTCGCCCCCAATGCATTCAAATATGGTAATCTTGCCAACATTTCCCCTACCATATAGGTTGATATATCTATTAAACCAGGCGTCGTCGAAAACATATCTATAGGGGTCTCCTGCTCACCGTAGCAAATCACCGATTTTACTGCTCTATTTAAAAAGTTTCGCGATGTCTTTGCATGGTTATATGAAGAAATGCGGGGTCTCAACCCAACAATTTTTTAACATCAAATTGACACTTGGCACGATGCCATTCTCATCTGACAGAAGCAACACCTGGTCCACCCTTCTAAGGCCCCCACAATCAAAGACGAGGTCAAAAACATATTGCAAGTTGGATTTATTTTTCCCATCGATTACACATCATGGGTATTCAACCCCATCTCGGTTAACAAAAAGCATGGAAATATTCGTGTTTGTACTGATTTATGGGACCTCAATTTAGCCTTCCCCAAGGATAATTTTCCTACACCATTCATCAACCAAATCATTGACTCATGTGAAGGTAGTGAAAGGTTTTCCTTCATGGATGGGTTCTCCATATATAAATAGGTATGCATCCACCCCCAGGATCAGTATAAAACAACATTTACTACACCATGGGGCACCTTTGCTTATAAATTCATGCCCTTCGGTCTGAAAAACGTCGGCACCACTTTCCAACAAGCAATGACATATGTTTTTAATGACTTGGATCACATCATCCTCTCCTTTCTAGACGACCTCATAGCCAAGTCCAAAAAATGATGTGAGCACCTTCAATACCTTCGTACCATCTTCACAAGATGTTTCAAGTATAACATACACTTAAACCCCCTCAAGTGTGTATTTTGTGTCACCGTTGGTCGCCTCTTAGGATTCATTGTTTCCAAAGATGGTATTACCATCGATCCCTCCAAGGTCCAAGCCATCTTGGAATTACCATCACCACAAACACGACACCAGTTGCAGAGTGTCCAAGGTAAGGCCAACTTTCTTCATTGTTTTGTTCCCAACTATGCCACTCAGGCCCATGGATTTTTACGGCTTCCTAAAAATGATCTGGAATTTAAGTGGGATGACTATGCCCAAACTACCTTTAATGCCCTTAAACAAGAATTGCCATCATCCCCCCTCATCTCTCTGCCATACTTTGACAAATATTTCATAGTGTATATCTCTGTGTCAGATTCTATTGTAGCCAGTGTACTCGTCCAAACAACCGCAAACCATCAGGAACATTTCATATAATATGTTAGCAAAACCCTCGTTGGACCTGCACTCAACTACATCCATGATGAGAACCTTTCCCTTGCAGTCATCCTTTATGTACAGAGACTCCACCACTATATTTTGCTCCGAAAAACAACTGTCATCGTTGATTCCAACCCTATGCAATACATACTTAGTCGTAGGCTTATCAATAGTAAGTTTGCATGGTGGATTGTTATTTTACAAGAATTCAACCTTGAGTTTCTAATTCCTAAAATCAAGAAATCCATGGCCTTAGCCAAACTCATTACAGATATTCCCTCCACCACCACCAGCGAATCTGTCCAGGACCAACTCCCTGATGAGCACCTCTTTGTCATTACAACTGAATATCCCTGGTACGACGATATCCTCCTTTATCTCCGCAACTAGAAATTTTCTCCCCACTTATCCCACGATGATCGCCACAAAATACACCAAAAAAAACTACGATACCTCCTCATCAGAGACGTCCTATATCGCCATGGCATCGACACTATTCTTCGACGATGTCTAACGCATGAAGAAGTCGAACAAGTTCTCAATGATTGTCATAGTGGTGCATGTGGCGACCACCTCTCTGGATCAGCCATCGCCCATAAAATATTACGAGCAAGGTATTTTTGGCCCTACATATTCAAATATTGTTTTTACGCCGTCAAAAGGTGCACCAATTGTCAAGTATTTTCCTGCAAAACGTGCTCTCCCCCTGCACCCCTCTATTCGGTGATCACTGCAATCCCATTCTGCAAATGGGAAATTGATTTTATGAAATGTCATCCGGCATCAGCCCAAGGTCACCACCATATAGTCGTCGCCATGGAATACTTCACCAAATAGGCAGAAGCAATTCCCACATTTGATTGTAAAGCAATAACTACTCCATGGTTATTCTTCAACCATGTCATCTCCCACTTCGGCATTCCCAAGAAACTTTTCTCTAACAACGGAAGACACTTCCGTGACGAAACTTTTGAGGAACTATCACGTATGTTAGGATTTACACATGAATTTTCAACAGCTTAGTACCCTTAGGAAAACGGTCAGGTTGAAGTCGTTAACAAAACCTAAAAACTATGCTCCAATGCACAGTGGATAAAAACAAAACCAACTTGCACCACATGCTCTTTCCATCCCTCTGGGCCTACCGCACTTCCTTCAAGACTGCCACAGTTTTTACCCCATTTCACCCTTTACATGGAGTAGAATTCGTCCTCCCAATTGAGTGTCAAATCCCTACCCTCCAATCCATCGTCGAGTTGCTACAAGATACCCCTGCTCTGAAACAACTCCTATTTAATTTGGAACACCTTGAAGAGGAAATGTGTGACTCTCTTCAACAAAATGAATCCATGAAGGTTCGCTCCAAAGCACACTATGATTGACAAGTGCGACCACACACCTTCACCAAAGGTGACTTTGTCCTTTTGTTTAATGCCAAGAAAGATGGTAAACCAGGACCCGGGAAGTTTCTATCTAAATGGACAAGCCCTTATGTCGTTAAGCGTTGTCCCCCAAAAGGATCCTATATCTTAACCGACCATGAAGGTAATACCCTCAACAACCTGGTCAATGGGTTGTACCTCAAAAGGTTCTATCCTTGACTACAAAGCACCCCACAGGTACACAATATTTTGGTTATATAATTTTTGCATTATCAATACCTCAGTTATGTCTTTTATTACACTTGGGTATGTGCGTCATGTGTGCAAGATCATGATCAGAACAACATGGAGACTATTTTTTACCCATTATATGAATAAGACTCTAAAGCAACGGAGTTCAAGCACCCTACCATAGGTATCATTCTAAAACTGGCATATAGACATTATTTTCCCTCCGTTTATAATGCATATCCTAGTATTATCGTTGATAACTATAGGGTCCCCATCAATGGCCTTGATGTACCATCAACATCACACCCATTAGTAGCATGTTCCCCCATGGGTGTGTGCACCACCACCATCCACGTTATCAAATGACACCCATGATTTCGACCGCCCACGAGACCAAGGAATCTGACCAAACTCAAAATGACCCTCCTTTAAGGCTTCATCTCATCATTACGCATTTACTCCACCAAGTATACAAATTTCAGATTCATCGGTAGAAGTTTCGAGACCGATTCACAAATCCCCCTCATACCTCCATGAGCACTTTACCATTCTCAATCCCTCTCGTATCATCTCCAACCCGAGCAAAGATACCTATGGGACCCCCACCCTCAGAAACCACCAGTTCTATTCAGTTATCCTGCAGGACACACTGCATAACATTATTTCATGGGGAAACTATCTTTGCGTCTGCAAATAACCCTCACTTCATCATTGTAAAGTATTCCCTGATCCACTAAAAACCGTGGGGACTCTACCCATCATCAAATCATCCCCCCGACACACACAAAATCATGGGGACCCCACCAACATTCTTTATGTACAAACAGTTCCCGCATCACCTCACATTGCGAGAACACCATATTATTTTGGAAGCAACCCTTGGTCGCATTTGATCGATGTATTTGAGTCTCCATACGTTCAACAACATTTGTTTTGTCGGTTACCATCACCATCTGTTTTATGTCTCCATCAAATCCCTTTGACTTACAGTTTTTATCCTTTCATCTCAACCTGTGTTGTCTTTAAAGAAAAAGATATCGTCCCCACTCCCCATGTTTACATCGATCAAAGGAAGTTATGAGCCCCACGCTTATCAACCAGTCTTGTGTCAGGCTTGTCCTTCCATCATTCGGTTACAATATGATCCCAGTTATCAAGATAGGACTCACGTCCTACCATGGGCTTCACATCTTGTTGATGCCAAAACACTACATTCTGAGAGTTACAGTAGTTGCATATTATACCTTGGGACCCATTTCAATCACTTAGGGGTCACCTCAAACTTAGTAGGGAGATTTATTAATGATCATTAACTAGTTGGTTTCCCCTATGCTCAATTTCAACACATCATCGCATAAGGGGGAGGCGTACTTTTGAATTTAGCAATGTTCACATTTGGAAAACATGATATAAGTCTATTTGGCACAGTAAAATCCCTCGGGCATGTTTACATACCACTACAGTTCCCCACCACAGCGGGTTTATCGTCATCACCAACAGTTCCACTTCTTCAACATCCCACAGTAGCCTTTGGGGCATTTACTCAAACATGGATCGAATATTTCTTCATCCATGTCCCATCAGTATAGTAGAGTTAACACCTTTGTCTTCTCTTATTGTAATCTCTTTGACAGCATTTAACAAGCATGGGTATACCCGCCTCATTTGTATAAAAAAACTATTCTTTACTTCATCTCCAATGGTCATCATCAGCAATCTTTTCCCATGGGAGACGTTATTTTTTCCACACATGCTTTGTCCTACATAACAGGAGAGAAACAACAATAAACATGATGCATTATCGTCTTTGCAGTACCCTCTGAACCTCATACATCATGGGGCATCTGTTAACGCCTAAAAATCGTGCACATGCAACATTTCGGCGATTCATCTAGTAAAGCATCATCAACATAACGAATGCATATCACCACAGGAATATTCAACATATCCAAAACACAGCATGAGCCCACAAATTCCCAGAGACAGTAAAAACAAAGGGTAGTGCAGGTAATACACAGGTTACCCACGCTATAGTGTAAGTTATCTGAAAAATTCCCATGCTACACCACGCGGATTTTCCTTCGATAGTTGCGTTATAGTCAAAACAATGGGACCACTTCATCCCAGTGGTGCATTAAAGGCTCAACCCTCCCCAAGGATCAGAATTTGGCTCCTCACACACTTGGTGGCATTAATCAGCCCCCTTATGTACCTTGGAACTAGTTCATGAAGGAGGAGAGTTCACATTTGGATCTAGTTGTTAGTTGGCCACCTCTTGGCCTATAAAAGAAATCCATTGGCATGCATCTTGTAGAGAGAAATTAGAGCAAGGTTATGTTGTTGGATTTGAGTTGGAGCTTCCTCACATCCCACCATTTCCTACCATTACAATCATTTCCAAGCTTGCTTTCCACCTACCATCAAGGGGCAAGTGCTTCTCTACATTGTTCTTACATATATTTAGCATTTAGTTTGGACCAAAAAGTCCTCCCTAAGGGAGATTGTTGGCTTCCCTTGAATCCTTCACCTCCTAGGTGCTGTATAGCTATTCCATTGGGCAATACAAGAGTGGTTTATCATACCTATGGTTGTTGTTGGAGTTTACATCTTTCTCCCCATCTCTTATATTTTATTTTCATCAATATTTTCATGTTTGAATGTGAACTACAGTAACAATCTCTTGCAAGACCACTTGGAGGAATACCAACCACCAAAAATGGGCTCCAAGGAGGAAGGCCTTGCAACAACCTACAAGTCTTATTCCCTCACCAAGTGGAAGAGTGCACTTGTGCAATTTTTTCCACAACAGTTCCGATAAAGAGATCCAACAAATTATCATCTGAAATATTCTTCACTCTAAGACTTCACTTCTGAAACTGCTTGATGTGCTTTGTAACTATACCTTTTTGTTTGAGATTTATCAACTGACTAAAGAAAGTGTTTCTATTAATAGCATTGTAATGTGCATTCAATTCTTCCATGAATATAGACCAAAAGATAATAGAGTCCCTTTTACAGTCACAAATCCATTGGTACAATACAAATTGATTAGGATCTAAATATAATGATGCAATAGTTACCTTTTGCAAAGTTGGGACTTGGTGTAGGTCAAAGAATTTCTCCAGTTGGAATATCCATGTTATTGGATCATTTCCATCAAACTTTCTCATGTCAATATTGGGATTAAATTAGTTCTTTGGACTTGATTCGAACCAATGGTGATGGAGTAGATCATTATATTTTGGGGACTCAAACCTCTTATTCTCTAACTATTTTTCAATTTTCTCAATACGTGACTGGAGTAAGTCCCATTTTCCTCCTTATCCTCTTCTTGAGTAGACGGCTATGTAGGAAGGCTAAGTCTTATATCATTTAGTAGTATCTTCAAATATTCTAGATCCTCTTTTTTATCCATCTTATTTTCCAAGATAAACAAATCAACCATTTTCATAGTCCCTTTCATCATATATTCCAACTTGGACACCCTAAAAGATATGTCTTCACTTTCATCGTAGGTCAGGGATGAATCCTCTAGTGGTTTGATGGAGTGTGATTTTTTCCACTACCTTTTGGTGGAATTTTGAACAATATAAATATATGTAACACCTTTGGTTCACCTTAAATATATCATTCTACTAAAATTTATTCAAATTTAAAACGGCGTACATTTTTCCAACCCTGATTTGAAGACCAATTTTCTATCCGACCTTTCAATTGAGGTAACCCTGAAATATCAGCCCATATGAGTCTAAAATCTCATTATGTGGTATCCTTATATGTCTTCTTTCGAATGCCACAGGTCTCGTTGAATTTGGATGTGCCAAAAAAAAATTGTGATAATTTTCCCAACAGTTCTTAATTTTGGTATTTTCGGAAGAGAGAGAATGTATGGCCAGCCATGTATCCAATTTTTTTAACCTGATTCTAAAATTTCTTCCAAAGATACTATGGTCCGTTTTATTTCTGATGCAACTAGTTTCACTCAATTTGGATCTCGCATGCTCCAGATATAACAATTTTCCCCAGAACACTTGTTTAGGACTAGCTTTTGGGCTAGTCAGAAACCCTAACTTACAGAGGGTATAAATCCAAATATGTAATGAGTTAGGATCTAAAAATTTTATCATAGGTATATAGACTTGTTTTCGATATGGGTTCCAAGTTTCACTATCTGAGACCATGTATAAAAAACTATATAGATAAAATTACAAGATAACTTATTTTGAAGAAACCTGTCCCAAGGAAAGATCTCTAACACCAAATGTTATGCAACAAATTTTCAAAAGGGAAGAAATAGATCAGAAAGAGTAATCCATGAATTTAATGAAGAAAATATATGAATAGCAAGCCTCTTCAATGGGGAAACAATGTACTAAGTACACAAGACAAGACCGGATAAGATGCTCAAATGAAAAGATATCATTCCTATAAATAGGAGATTAAGGGGTACAATTACAACTCACTGACCCAAGCTGACATAACTAATATAGCCATACTAATGAAAATTACAACTAATGGAACAAATCCTACATCAAAACTAATGTAATGCACCACAATATAGGGGGGAATGTGGCCACATTTAAGGCTTAACAGATCTTTCCCATTTCTTCCTTCCACCACCCTTTTTATATTTCTATGTGCCTTTGTTGTTGATTCTATCATTCTTTTTCAAACTTAGCTATTGTTACCATCATTTCTCTTTCAATCATCTTATCTTACTTAATTTTCCATCAATTCCTCCTACCATTACACCCCCCACATAAGGATACAATTCCATCTTAGTGATTCTTGGCAGCATACCCCATTCCACCATCACCATTTCTACTATCACACCAATATTTCTTTAATTAAATTCCCACATCCCTTATTATGGTCAACAAATGATATCATTATACCACAAATTCAAAAGCATAACCTTCCAAAGAACCTTTCCACCAAAAATCAATGCCCAAGCCAACATATGGTTATATTTCTATATCTTTAGCAAGTTCTCATTATTCCACTCAAATCTTGATTATGGAGACCAACATCCATGCTTCTCCACGAGTCTTTCCAACAATATGTGCAATTTTAATAGGATTATCTCCCATAAAACCTCATGCAAGTAATAAAACAAGTATTTATCTTTAAATCTTGCAACATCTTCTCCTACACAATCACTTTCACAATAGGCAAACTCGTGAATTATTACTTCTAGTCAATCTTCAATTTCAACCTTCACTGACCTTGACCACATCTCCACTACTCTACATTCATTAAGGCCCCAACAATGGAGCCACCTTGTTGTCTCTTGTAAGATAACTCTTGGATGATTGAATTCCATTGACCATGAATAGCTATTTAATACATGAGAAGGTGACTCTTTGGCTTCACCTTCCAAGAGGTCCAATAGAGTCCAATTAGAAGGCTCTTCATCTTCTACTTATTAAAATGACAAATATTTACAAGATGTACAAAATTAAGTGTGGAACCATAATCCCATAGGATTAGATTTCCAAAATTCCCCCTCTTAATCTAAAGGGGTGTTTGTAAGTCCGAGCATGTTTCTAAACCTTTCAAACTTTTCTTGTCCAAGCGCTTTGGTGAATATTTTTGCAATTTGATCATTCACGGAACAATGTCATAGATGAACTATCCTTCTAGGTGAGACATGAAGACATTTTCTTTGAAGTCTCCATTCAAGAAGGTTGTTTTTACATTCATTTGGTGGACTTTCCACCCATTTTGTGCATCCAAAGATAGTAAAGTGCATATGGAAGCCCATTTTATTGTGTGGGAGAATGTATATTCATATTCAATGCCTTCCTTTTGTACATAGCCTTTTTTCACAAGCCTCACTTTGTGCTTTTCAAGTGAGCCGTCTTATCTATATTTGTTCTTGTAGGTCCACTTGCAACCATTTTTTTTGGTTCGAACTGGAGGGTCAACCAGCTTCCAAGTTCCATTCTTCATAAGCGCATCATACTCATTCTGCATGGCTTCTTTCAACTCATCATGAGTAGAATCCTCTTCAAAGAAATTTGGTTCAAAGTTAGCAAATAAATTCAATTCACAATCAAATCAGACATCCAGTTCATTGCCTTAGTTATTTGCATGTCATACATCCTCTTATTTGGTTGAGCTTCTTCTTCCTATCTTTCTAACTTCATCTGTATGTACACTTTCAAGTGTCTTTTTGGCCCATTTAGTAATTTTTCTTGATGGTCTAGGTTGATCAGCTGGTGGTGCATCATTTTCTTCAAGATTCAATCTTCGAATCCTCTCAATCACATCATCCAGTTGAGCCTCATGTTCAGGTCAAGTGGCAAGAACTTCTTCATCGTGATTTTCTTCATGATGGGGTGTTAGTGCTTCAAAAGTAAGTTCTATAGATTGATCCAAGATAGGGATACCCCCTTTAAGATGTGGAATTTCATTATCAACTTCATAATATGTCTTTAGATGGGAAAATTTCTTTAGACAATCAAGTTGTTTATCAATAGAATCGTCATTTTTATTAGTTTCAAGAAAAATGACATGTCTGGAAACAACAAACTTCTTGTTTACCTAATCATAAAGATGATATGCCTTAGATGTGTCTAAATACCCCAAGAAAATGCATTTCGACTTCTAGCACCAAGTTTGTCTCTTTGCTCCTCTGGTATCAAGGCATAGCAAGTGGAACCAAAAAACATGAGATGCCTCACCGATGGGAGGTGTCCATACCACATTCCATGTGTAGTCTTGTTTTCAATGGCATGAGATGGACTTATATTTCCCAAATACCCTACACATAATATTGCATCACCCCAAAACATCAGTTTTAAATTCTTGAAAAACATCATTGAGCATACCATGTTCATTATGGTTCTATTCATTCTTTGTACCACATCATTTTGTTGAGGATGTAAGGAACTAAAGTTCGATGTGAAATCCCATGTTGATGAAGATAATCTTCAAAAGCATTAGAAATGTATTATTTCCCATTGTCAGTACAAAGTGTGCCAATATGAGATTGTGGTTGATTTTCTATCCATGCATGGAATTTTTTGAATGTATAGAATGCTTCAGATTTTGTCTTTAACAAGTATACCCAACACATTCTAGTGTAATCATCAACAAAGGTCATGAGATATCTATTACCATTGGCAAAAGGAATAGGCATGGAGCCACATAATTCGGAGTGAACCAGCTCTAACTTTCTACATGCTCTGAATTTTGACTCTTGAAATGGTTGCTTACTATGTTTGCCTAATATGCATGCATAACATTTGTTCATCTTCTTAGGAATGGTGGTAAAACCAAAGATATCATTCTTTCTCAACAAATGAAGACTGCTATAATCTAGATGACCATATCTAGCATGCCATAACAAACTGGATGATAGATTACCTTCTCCATGCTGAGAGAGGTAGGCAAAGTTCTAAACTCTTGTAGATGAACCTTTCAACTTCAACAACTTTCCATCTTCATATCCGGTCATGATGACCTAGTTGTCAAAGGAATTCCTTATCTCTACGATTCCATCAAACATGTGGATCGAATGGCCTTGATGTCAAATATGCACCAAGGATAGCAAGCTTCTCTATAACTCTAGAAGATAGATAACATTCTGCAACCCAGAGTTGGGGAATCCAGGCAGTTTGAGCCTAATGGAACCAATTCCCTTTGGTTTGAGGATCGATTTGTTTGCAAAATAAATTATGCCATCTACACTTTCATTCAGTTCTTCAAAATAGTATTTTCTAAAGGTCATGTGGGATGTTGCACTAATATCAAAAAGCCAACAATATTTATAAGATGAAAAAGATGTGATTTCATTTATTCCAAGATTACAATGTGCAACAATACAATGAGAAGAATCAGTATATTTATTAGCCTCTTGGCTCTTACTTTTGTCTTCTTTCTCATGGTTATGTATTTCTTTAATGGATTCCCAAGGGGCCTAACACTTATCTGCTTCATGTCCATTTCTCCCACAATGCATACACTTCAAATATGGTCTTATGTATGAGTTGTTTCTACCCCCTACCTCTAAACTTTATTCTTCCTCATCCTCTTCTATTGTTCTTTCCCTTGGACTGGTTCTAAGAAAGGAAAAAGGTATTTACTGCTCTAGTTGTAGATCATGCAAAAGAATGCATCTCCTACAATTTTTACCTTCGTCACGTGCAAATAAATGGTGTTTGGGAAGCAAAGAAGAAAAGGTGCAGGTCTAATTCTCTGCCACCTTGTTTGCAAGTACAGAAAATGATAATCTCTTCTTCAATAGACTATAATCTCTACTTCAATAAACATTTTACAGGCATAGGTCTCTGCACTAGTTCGTGGTGCTTTCAAACAATAGAATTAATATAGTGCTCACAACTTGATAAGGTAAATAAAAATGATACAAATATTAAGAGTGTGTTGCAATAGGAAGCAGACTTTACGGAATCACAGAGCTCTAACTTCAATGGCCCCATATCCAAGTTGTCTTCAAATGCAGTTTGAGTCTTCTCTATACGGTCTAAGCATTCAAATAGCTCTTATTTGAAACACCACACAACTAATGAAGGCACTTGGCTTCACATAAAACTCCTCAATACAGTGCATTCATGAATATCTTACCATCACACAAATGCACCCCAAAGTAATAGGGTTACGAGATACAATGGATCGCAACAGTCGCAGACAGGAGGAGAAATTATAGAGAACACGCAGTTGTATTCTTCCTTCACACAGCTTCAAGCGAGCAAGCACCAACATAGAGACAATAGAATGATACCAACGCTCAGCTTCAAGCGAGCAAGCACCAACATAGAAACAATAGAATGATACCAACGCTCTTCGTTCATCATCTTTCTTGGACGCATATATTTCCACACAGATGTGCCTCCACTCGAGATGCTAACACTAGTCTAGTATCATCGTGGATTAGGGTTTGTGAATTATTTGTAGAGAGGAGGCATAGAGAGAGGGCTTCACCAAACCGCGGGACTAAATGTGAGATTAGGGTTTAGACTGGATTAGGAGAGGTGGTGAGGAATGATGGACCTTCACGCAAAGATTACCATGCACACACAGAAACTAGCAACGGAGGATGAATACGCGGTCTTCATTTGGATAACAGAAAGCACCAATGATTCTCACGTGGATGTATTCTCAACAAGATCTGCTTCTACGCATGGTTTTCCAGAATGAATGAACACTCAGAAGAGGGAATGGTCAATTTTTGGCAGAGTGTGGGACTGAGGAGAGCGGTAGGAAGAATGGCAGAAACTATAATTCTTGAGTAGAGAATCTGGCAAGAGAATGGCAGGTAGGCAGGAGTTATTGCTCTGATACCAGTTTTCAGATAACTATAGAATAATTGAATTTCATTGAGTATGAATAGATATTTAATACATTGACTCTTTGGCTTCACCTTCCAAGAGTTCTGATGGAGGTCCAGGAAGACTCTTCATCTTCTATTTATTATCTTCTACTTATTAAACTGACAAATATTTACAATATATATAAAATTAAGTGTGAGGTTTGATGGAGTCTAAGAAGACTCTTCATCTTTTACTTATTAAACTGACAAATATTTATAATATGTATAAAATTAAAATTATATATAAAATCACATAATTTCTTAGGATTAGGTTTCCAAGAGCTCTACTATAAAAGGTGTCTAGCACACACACATATTTAGTATGCTAACATATTCAACTTTGTGATGAAATAACGCCTCACTTTAAGGCATGCATGATAGTCATCAATTGATTAATGTACATAGCATGAAATATTTAGTGGGTGGGTGTTCCATTAGTTAACATTTAATATCATTCATTCATACTAACATACTGCATGTGTAGTAGATACAATGACATACAAATCATCAAGATACATCAGAAACACATATAGATGAGAAAAACATTATCCCTTTGTTTCAGCATATTAAATATTACATAACTAATTATGCATAGAAATTATCTAAGATAATAAGTCCAAACATCTTTTCATTCCCAACTAACAACTAAAGTGAACTTAGATTCACTACAATTCTCATATAGAGTGGCTACATAAGATTCCCAAATATCCAAGAGAATATGCTAGTTGTAGCCCAATCATACCAAAGAATATATGCCTTTAAAAATATGCATAGAGGGTATGAGAGATTAAGTGTACAGTATTTATGAGTTTTTTTGGACTCCACATCCTCAAACTTCTACACTTATGTGTTATCGGGCTTCCATGGCTTTTATTCATCTATGAATTCATCTTCTCCTAAACTCCTCTCTTCACCAACACTTAGATAAAATTGGGTCACAATAGGTATCAAGGCCAAGTTCATAATGTCAAGGGATTAAATCTAGGTCCTTGGACCTTGAATGAAAATTATTAGGTTCAACAACCATGGAAGAGACATAAAACCACCACACATGGCCTAAGTAGTTGATGTTTGGACTCTAAGTATGAATGTGATCATTGTTAGTAATTGCCCATAAACCAATATTAGGTCCTTGAAATTGGTATGGGTTGAAATCAAGGGCCTAAGGCCCCTAATAGCCCATTGGGCTTGAGTTCTAGATACGAGACCTCATACCACTACACATGATCTCTATAGGGAATTTTTGGTCTCTGGTTAAGAATATTAGCATTATTATGAGGAATTCCCAACCAAGGACCAATTTTGAGGCCTTAACATTGGTTTACAGTTGAAATTGAGAGCCTAAGGATGTAAATAATGCTCCTTGGTTTGAGGGTGATAGACAAGGCCTCAAACCACCACATATGACCTCTAAAGGGGATCTTTGGCTTCCCATTAAGGATATGAGAATCATTATGAGGTATTGTGCACCACAAACTAGTCTTTGGACCTTGAAAACCGCCATGTGATTAAAATAAGTGACTTAGAACCTATGTGAGGCTCCTCAAGCTCGATAACAATTAGCAGGGACTCAAAATACCATGCATGATAATATGCATGAGCACCATTAGTAGGTATTACATCGCACGGATAGTTATTAATGCCTTCCTAATATAAAAGGATGAAACCAAAATGATACTTCTCAAGATCGATGGATATGTGAGAGATTTCAAACCAACACACATGAACTATGTACGGTATCTTTAGCATTCAACTAAGAATGTGATCATTTTTAGGAGGTATTCCCTGTCACATATTGATCTCAAGGGCTTGACATTGTTGAGAGATGAATTCGAGATCCTTGTGCCCTTAACACTAAGGAATCATGAGTATAAATAATGGAGAGGAATTGTGGTCCAAATAAGTCTTCAAGATCAATTAAATGTTCTAAATAACAACACAATCTTTTTTTTATCTGGTGTATGTTGATAGATCTCCTCAAATATTATACATAGTAGATTATAAGTCTAAAAATACTCCTTAATCCTAGGGATTTATCCATGGAGAGTGTGGCCTTCTTATTGATGTAGTGGTTGAAAATTATCTTAGATGAATAATTTAAACAATTTGAATACACCAAGTTTCTTGCAGATGAATATGCATGCTTCCCCAATCATATAAATATACCAACAGTTATATAAGGCATTTAGAATTTTTCATAATGATGAATATGCCTACTTCCTCCTTGTCACAAATTATAAGGTTTGATGTTTCTTTATAAATTCTTAAAGGATTTTGTAGTTAGACATATATAAAATGTGTATGTGCTATAACGCATATATGTTTTTGAATTTCAAGTTTAAGGTGAGATCTGAATGTTGGATGTGAATATATGACAAGGCTTGTATGCCAACTTGGTTGGTTTAGAATTTGTTTTAGACAATAAGCCTCTTGGATAAGACTAATAATAACATGGCTACTAGTTTTCATCCATAATAAGTTTTCCTCCATGCCAACTTATAAGATTTGAAGGTGCTCGATTTTGTTGATATTTTTAGCTATGCAAAACACAATGTTTTTATGAAACTAAATAATTTTGTAGAATAGACTCTACATATTCTAAATATATAATTTAAAAAAATATTGTTTTTTTCATTTTTTCATTTCTTTGTAACACATCATGATTTAAAAATATAACACTACATTATTCCTACTATAATTTTTGATGGACTTAACCATTTACCAAAAAAAAAATGATACACCAGTAGAAAGAGAGCTAAACAAAATAAAATAAAAGAATCTAATATTTCAATATGTTATGTTCCTCAAGTGTTACGTCCACAAACCCGGATGCAGGTGCTCCTCCTGCCGACACCATGTACAATGCCAACCACGAATAGCTTCCACCTTGCACTGCTGCACGTGGCAACGTCGGGCCGACCCTTCACATGCATGGACCGGTGGACGAGACGATCGCAACTGCACATATGTCCACCAGGACCGAGGATCACTCCACCACCCTGAGCGCTGGCACTTATTTAAGATCACGGGACGAAGAGAATGGTGACAATCCGCTCCCGCGTGTTTAGAATGACATCCTCCCTTGGGGACTGCATCCTGCATTCAATTCTGCCACCTTCCTCGAGGTCGACAGACTGTAACATTTATGGCCTCGGCTCCTTAAAACACCCTGCCGACATGCATTATGTTTCCACCGTCGAGTTCAGGCTTCTCTCTGAAAATTATTGCGCGGAGCTTGAAATCTTAGGGGTGGCTTACTCTGCAATTCTCAGAGCCATGACAATTCACAACAAGGGGGTCTCTCGTCGGGTAGCGGAAGGAAAATATCTAGCCGTAGGCCCAAGGTCGCCATGGACTAGTCAGTCATGGATGGTTATACTCCACGAATATCTGCAAGAACTCGAAGCCTTATCAACGGGTGGGAGGCTCGTAAGGTGGCAAATCTCCTTGCCTCTAGCAGCAATGGAGGCACCATTAATCATTACTGGTTGCTCAAGAACATGATGAGCAACCTCATAGAGGAAATGGAAGCTAGTTGGCAAGCCAACTACAGTATTGTCAAGAATATCAATGCCAGTCTAAAAGAGGCAGCGGACCACTCTAACACGTTGGACGCCAATATGACCTAGGACATCTTCACCCTGGGCAACAATTCTGAACCTGCCAAGCAGGATAACAAGGAAACTGACACTGCTAAAGCCCCTGCCACCGGGTTTGCAAAGAAACTCTCCAAGATCAAGAAGAACAAAGGCTCTACCTCTGCAACCCCCACCCGTGACGTTGCTCATGATACTGTTGTTCGTGATGTTTCCTGTGATGTTGTGCGTGGCACCGCCTCGGATGACACGCGTTCTCCCAGGTCACCCTCTCCGACTCTGCCCCCTCCAGGCATCTTTGAGGATTTCTATGCACCCTGCCCCATCCTTGAGGAAGAACCAGAGAAATCACCTGCAAAATGCTAATGGGAAGGTCGTAGCTCCTGGTCGTCTCTGTGACTATCAGCTTCTCTGTTTTTATTTTTTGTATGGTCTAGTTTATAGCTCTATCAGATACTATCAGTATTTATTTTTGCAGCAAGTACCAATTTTTTTATGGGCAGACCATACTCACAGGGTCTTTATTTTGTATTATGTCAATCATTTCAGTCTTTTTGAGCAATTGGAATGGTGGCTTCATTATTTGAGGCCTCCCCAATCTGCAAAACACTATACTGTTCACAATGTATATGCTGCTTATGTTAATTAAATTTTTGCTTGCAACTTACAACAAAAAAAAAAGTGTTATGTCCACAAAAAATCATAATTTTGTGGCTTACTAAATTTAAAAATGTATTAAAAATATATATAAAGACATCATGAAAGTGTTTGGAAAAATGTCGTTGCATTAGTACCAATTATCTTTTACAACTCTACAAAATTTTATAAATAAAGAATAGCAATTAGTTTGTATAGCTTTGATTTTGCACAAATACATGTAACATTTTATTGTGTTAAAATTTTAAAAATCTACTTTTAGAAAATCTCTATTTTTAAACAGTTTGAGAAATTTTCCATAATAATAAAATGATATATTATGGAAATTTATTCAAGTTTCTATATTTATTTTTTTACACCATCTTAAAATTCATTGTGGATTTACTTCTAATTCTCTCAAATTCATAAGCTTTGTGTTTTATCATTTTTATGTGGTAACTAACATGTCATGAAAGATATTCATAATTGTGCATCCCACGTTTTAAAGAAACTCTCTTTCATATGTATCTAAATTAAATTCAAAACAGGTAAGTGAAAACCTAATTTATCTATGTGAAAGATTGAGGCATGAAATTTGGTCAAAACCTACATAAATTAGACTATGTTTGACTAATTCTAGTGCAGCATGGATCATGACCATGTTGTTCAAGTGACATTGCCATACCAACCACCATGACCATGTTGTTCAAGTGACATTGCCATACCAACCACCACAGATCCATCTGAACTCCAAATTTATTAAGCATTGAGAGGCCCGTTCAAAAATAAATTTATATGTGAATCTCCATGCTTAAAATATCCCTAACTATGGAGAATCTAAACTTGTGTGTATGTGAGTGTGGGTGTGGGTGGGTGTGGGTGTGGGTGTCGATGGAGTTAAGATGAATCTACAATATTCTATAAGCACATTTCATCTATAGTGTATTGTATGTGTACCTATGTGTCTTTTTGTGTGTATTCTTAGTATCTGGAGTTACAATGCACCCACATTGATTTATAAGCATATATCATCCATAATATACTTTTTTTTATTTTTTAAAATATTATATTGGAGTGATTTATGCCACATACTACATCAGCATTCGACAAAGACCTTATACATCCCCCTCGTACACCCTTCTACATCTCCCACATGCTCATTTTTCGAATGCACAACTTTGATTATAGAATCAATTGATATGAATGACTGTAGGCTTAAGGGTGGTTCGTTAACAAACAGTTAGATCAATATACTATCAGTTTTTAAAAAAAAAAAATTAACCAACGTTGTCTCTTTTTCCAAGAGGGTAGGGGGCATGACAAGTCGTCCCAGGTTTCAGGCTGGTGACATCTCATGGAGTCCAAGTACCTGGAGCTCTATTATACTTCTGCACTACACATCAAATAATAATGCCGACTACACATCAAATAATAATGCCGAGGCCAATCCTTATAAAAACATTTAATTCATTACACGCTGCTAATGTGAGATAAATCCCAAAAAATAAATGGTGTTCCTGAGACTCCGCCTGCAATAATTCCGATTTCACCCATTTTGAAGACTCATGCTCTCCTGAAGAAGATCGGATGGGGCTCGCATCTTCTACCCAAAATATCTTTGTTAGCTCCGAATAGTATATTGCCATCAATTGCGGCTTAGGAGTCTTCTTAACCATGCACATAAGACCATGAATATCTTCTATAGAGCGAAAAGCTTCCTCTCAGAGCTCGAGCTCAGTTGCAACCTTCAGTTGTTCAAACCGTGTATCAAGGTAACGCTGCAAAGTCTCAGGTAGATTCAGATCAGGTCTGTCTCTTTGATCCCTGTACTTATTCAAATTGACTAGGTGATTTCGAACTCTGTTGTCCGCTTATATTGCAAAGAGAAATGGAAAGCTCGATGTGCAGTCATCACATATAATGCTTCAAGCTTTGAATTATTACGAAGTATTTCAAGCACAGTCCTATATGTTTCCCATAGAAACTTAAACCAGTGGGTAACCAGCTCCCGGTCAGACCTGTCTTTCCCCTTCTCTCCACTGACATAACTGAGCATCAAGTCCTCTGGCCTAATCTCAACACGTTGGGAGTGCAATTGCAAACAAGAATTTAACAAAGCAGTATATATCTCTCAATTCACTTTCACGCCTCATATCTCTTTCATTCAATCCTTGCTAATTCTGCGTCTTCACTTGATCTCTGATCCACTCATTTCTCACATCCTTGCGCTGACTTCTCTACTGCTTATTGAACTTCATATTTTTCTTTGCCTCTGTTAAGATTTTCTGATATGTGCATGCAGAATTGTGTAAAGAATCTTTGTCGATACTGCAACTCTAAACTAATTGTTGCCTAAAAGGTGTCCGATATCCACAATATATGCATATCGGCACAGTCAACACTTGTATATTTTCATTATTGATTATTCCTCCATGGTTCCTGTAGCTCCATGTTTAGTCTTTGACATTCAAACATAGACCCTTCATACTTCGTCTCTTTGTTCATCACATGCCATTCACAGTCTTCAACAACGCTACTAATCCTGTATCTACCACTTATGCAAACTATCCTAGATACTTTCTTATTTGTGCATCATGAACAGTATTTTTGATGAATCCATTCAAACAACTCTGATTTATAGGTTCATACAACTGATATTTCAATATTTAAGTTTCACATCTAACAATAAGTTCTTGAACATCAGAGTGTCAGGCTTCCAGTATTGAATAGCATCTACATTTTCCGAATCTCCGCATGGAGTAGTATGTCTGTAGTTAACAGTCAATGAGATGCCTCTGTTGTGGCTTAATCTTTGCATGAACTGGCTTAATCTATTTGCCATCAAAGCCAACCTGTATTGACATATTGCCAACAGATTTTGCTTTGAATACATCTGCTCGTCACACCCAATGTCTCAATGTCAAGAGCGAAATCATATCAAAAAATTAAAATTCTCTTTCTTGGATACAATAGATTCGGGAGCATTTTACCTGGACTTATATTTACATTCAGCAGTTGCAAATTTCTATACAAGTTGGCTTTAAAGTTTAAACTTTTTTTTTTCTTATTACATCTGTAACTGTTGTCAATATCCAAGACTACATATTGAATGATCAATATACAAACACTTAAATTTCAATATTACATGATATTACATGAAAATACTTGTGGCTCTTTGAGATTAAGAAAGAACATGGAAAGTCTTCAGCAGTATAAGGAATTGGCATCCTGACATGGAAAACTGAATACTTATAAAAGGTGAAAATAGAGGATTTTCTTCCATATTCTAATGTATTGCATCCAGTTTCTTTAAATTGTACTTTCAATGAATTATTAATATAGTACATCCATTGCACAAATTCATTTCACAATTGATTGACGTGGATATAACAATGCATTGATTTTGCTAATGTTTTATGTGCATTCTTAGGACTATTTCAACTTTAATTATTTGCTCAATGCTTAAAATTCATAGTAGATATGCTTACGTAGGAACATCGGGTTATTACAATTGTCTTTTCTATTCTTTAGAGGTTGAGAATTGAGATTTATTATATTAGTACATGTTATCCTTCCTTACCACCAAACAAACAGCACGATTAGCAAAAGTAGAAAATATCCTTTTCTGCGTTTGTGGTTCTTTCGCTTTACCATTCCACTATCTTGTCTGGGTAACATGTAGAAAGGAACATGGAATGGACACCAGGGTTAGATGTAGAAAGGAACATGGAATGGACACCATGATGACTCTTCGCGAATGGTCTGTTGAATTTAATTGTTAACTTCCATTGGCAGGTGGATGCTAGTGAGTACAACATGGTGAAAATGTAGCTTTGAAACTTGAACTGCTCCAGCTCAGCAATATGCTTCCTTGGAATGTTTTTGAATTATATGTTTTCCCAACTTTTGGAATTGAGGAAGAAGATTTAATGTTTTTAAGATAAGGTGTCTGCAATATCTGGGTATGGGAAGACTCAGGACTCAGGAGTAATCAGAGCATCTGAATTAGAGTAACTGCAAAATAACAAGCTTGTCAATTGAGTCTATCTTGGGTGGCTGAAAGGAGAAATTGTTCCTTTGAAAGCTTGATTCCTTGGTAGCCAAGGAATTGTAGAAGACTTTGAAAGCTAACTTTTGATGGGAAAATGATGTTGCAAATTTGGGTGATAGATGCAGTTTTTTAGGAATCTGATTTTGGAATTCATTTTGTGGCAGATTTTTACCCCCCACCTGTAGGAAGGCTTGTGATCTAAGCACATCATCTACTCCTGCCCATAAATAATGCAGTTGAAGAACGGGTTCTGTGCAATGATAACTCTCTTCTGGTCCAGGATCTGGTCACTTTGCCAGAGCATGTTTTGTTGTTCTTGAAAACATGTGATGAATGTGTTGCCTTGCAGAAATATGAGTTTGAATGTGTGTAAAATGTAAAATGTTGCAATAGTCACAATCCTCTACTCAGCATAGGCAAATATAAACACTTGGTAGAATGCCTCGAATCATAGAATTGACATGCCGTGCGTTAAAACCTAAACTAATGAAAACATGTGGCAACTACTTTTGAACATCAATGTTGTGAACTGATGGGTGCCTATTCTCTCACTTTTTGAACCTATTAAATGCCTCTAACTAATATCTCAATATTTATTGGCCTAGTTTTTACATGGTTTGCTTACATACCTACATAATATTCCCATCCCCTTGTACATATAAACTAATGTGTGATGATTTGTTGCTTAAAGTAGTAATTAGTTTATTTATATGAGCTTAAACTATAGTTTAGAGTTTTATAATAATAAAAGTCTTGCAAATCAAATTAATTTTGTTATTATAAGCACAAAATATCTATACCATAAACAATATTACAAACTCTTTGAACCATAAATTCTTGATGCATGCTATGATGCATTTTAATATCTGTAGAACATGAGAAAGTTCTAGGATGCATGCTATGATGCATTTTAATATCCAAGCATTTCTGATTTCAAAAAATATTTGTAAATAGAAAGTACAATAAAAATGTCAGGTATTTTTGAATCTCTCCATGAACTGGAAGTGAGCCTTGGCCAAAAAACAGAGGAAGTGTAAAAAACTGCCTTCTAGAAACTTGTTTGACTTAGGATACACAAATTCCAATTTTCCATAGTGCCCTTTCAGATTTGCATATATATATGTATGTATAGGCTATTAAGATAATAACAGATCTCTTTAATGCATACAACTGCATCCACAAAATATGGCCTGAATTGTCACTTACAAACAAGCTTATGAACAATGGATCGCTGATACAGTGACAATCAGATCTCCAAAGATAGTTTTTGCTAATAATGAACTTTTAAAAACATTGTAGATACATTCGTCATCATACCTATGACATGGAATGCATGGGAATGAGATCTATAATCTATGAACTATTGATATGATGTCCCATTCTGCTCTAAAGGAGGAATGAAAATCTCAATTTGTTGAGCTGGGCACTTTATTTGGGATGGCTTCCATGTAATTTTCTGGAAAATAGTTGTTAATTACCCCGAGCATATCTCTCCAAAGTGTCACTTTTTGAGGAAATCGTCCTTGAATGGACCTGATTGGGTCCGTTGTGAAAAAAAACCATGTTCCAGAATTTTGATAGCTATCTCCATTTGATCCCAATTGTCCACGAAAGTTAACTGCTTAAAACAAGGATGTGAATTGCTAGAGATCTTTAACTAACAGTTGAAATTTTGAGTTGTTGACCTGAGCATAATTTGATGGACACTTCACTATTTAGAACCTTCTTCAAAGGAACCTGATGTCCATTGTTTGCACTAAAAAGAAGGCTTAACCATATCCTTTGACCACGCTTTGGGCACTTTATTTGGGATGGCTTCCATGTAATTTTCTGGAAAATAGTTGTTAATTACCCCCAGCATATCTCTCCAAAGTGTCACTTTTTGAGGAAATCGTCCTTGAATGGACCTGATTGGGTCTGTTGTGAAAAAAAACCATGTTCCAGAATTTTGATAGCTATCTCCATTTGCTCCCAATTGTCCACGAAAGTTAACTGCTTAAAACAGGGATGTGAATTGCTAGAGATCTTTAACTAACAGTTGAAATTTTGAGTTGTTGACCTGAGCATAATTTGATGGACACTTCACTATTTAGAACCTTCTTCAAAGGAACCTGTTGTCCATTGTTTGCACTAAAAAGAAGGTTTAACCATATCCTTTGACCACGCTTTATGCTTCCTTTGAGTGACCTGGGTATGAACAAAATAGCATGACACCATATTGGGCCTTCAACCTTCAAAACTCATACACTTGATTCTCATCAAAACTCCCGGAGATATGTCAATCTTCAATTTCAGACCTGAAACCAAACTAGGTGGGCAGGAACCCTTCACCTGGCACAAGACTGCTTCTCAACAGTTGCCAATATTAGTAAAACCCCATTTAAACTTCTTAATTTATTAAAAAAAAAGGAATACAACATTTAACTAACAATTTACCTTATCATGTTGAGAAGTGGAGGTTTGGTGCATATTGATAGTGATATGATAGGGTTGGATTGAAATGGACTCACAGTAGGGAAAATCCCAATTCCCAATTGGAAAAGAAGATAAAATTTGTATAGATTGCCTTCATAATGAAGGCAGGTGGGTCTAGGTACACTACACGTTCTTCATGTGCCTTCCTTCTTAATAACCAAAAAAATAGTTGATCCACAATGAATGAAGTAGGTTGAATGTGACCCTTATTAAGCAATTCCTAAAATTTTCTTGTAATATCTTCATTTTCTAATAAATAAATATTGTATAGTGCCTCATTGACTAGAATAACTCAATGCTATGGAGTCACCTTAAGATGAGCTTTGTTGACCATATGAAAAAGGTTATCCCTCAATGTTATGGAGTCTCCTTAAGGTGAGCTTTGTTGACCATGTCAAACCTTCCATGAAATAATAGATGTTAACCTACATAGCACGGTCTCCAATGTGTATAATAGCCTTCCAAAAGTGTGGAAAAAAGGAATCAACAAACCATATAACAATAATCCACATGCCTAGTCATCACAATACTCAACAAACTCCATGAAAAAGGGGGTGTCCCTTTCAAATAGAAATCAAATAAGTGTGAAGATGCCTCAATATGTTAGTGTGTATGCCTAAGTCAAGGATCAACCTACTAGAAAAGTGAAGTGGAACACTTTCAATGACGATCATGTTCCAACCAGGGTGCTAACTCATGAAGGAATTTGCGAAGGGATAGATCCATGAAATGAGGGTTCCTTTTAGCAATAATCCCATGTGAAAGGTAATCAAAGCACTCAATGAATTCCATGAAGCAAGGGGATGGCCCCTCGGACAAGTATTAAAAGTGTGATGATGCCTCAGTATAAGTGCCCTCAAGCCATACTAAGCTTAGTATTCATCAACCAATGTCCAACCAACTGCTTATAAAGTGGATCTAGATGATTTCTGCATGTTGTTTTTCATCATTTAGGGCAGAGTTTTCCACTTACAAGCAATCTATGTGTTAGATATGAGTGCATCAAATGTTGATAATGGACTAGGAAAACATACAAACTATTGTCTTAGTTGTTGGAATTGATTCTCTGAAGATGGTGCTTTCAATGTCTGGATGAGATGACCCATTGTGCCTAGAACCCACCCTCTTAGCATGAAGAAGGGGTAAAATCATGCTTCAAATACTAGCAAGAGATGTCAATTCGCTAGCCAGAAATAAGATATAGGAATGACAATGAGAGTTTGAAGTGTTGGTTGGAAAAGGCAATCTGCTATATGTGGTCTTAAAAATAAATCTCAGGTCATGCTATAGGCATAAAGTAGGAAAATTGCTGGTGGTTTATTGGACTGGTATGACTTTAAAGTTTAAACTATTGCTTATATAATGAACATGTCTGATGTCCTTGATACCCAAACCTTAGATATGGAACATAGTATCTTCTAGTGCTACATGCACACACATTTGTTTGCAGTTGTCTATTACCCAGAAAACAAAGAGGATAAGGCTTGACAACTTGCCCTTTCCTCTGCAGCTGCCACAGTAAGCCATTCACCCGAAATTCAGAGAGATGTGTCTTGTCAACTACCTACATTTTGGAGTGAAATGCATTGTATATATATAGTGTAGGACGTGGAGGATTTTGTCTAACTAGGTAGACCTAGTATGCAACTTCAATCTTTTTATTACAATTCATAAAGGTTGGCCAACTTACCTCAAGTGCATTTCAATTTTTTTAAGTTTCATGAAATATTGATGCACCCTCATCTACATACCATCCTGCTGCATGGAATTCATTGTTGTAACTTATCATTTCTCATTGGATGGCGACCCCTTAGTCAATTCCAAGCACATGGTATAGTTGCATTTTTAAAAACACATCCTGTAGGTATCAATTACAACAGTGAACTGCACTTAAGACTAGATTTAGTTATGCATATCAATTGCAATATTTGAAAAACTATTTTGATTCCAAAAATAGAAGATAAGGGCTCAAGGTAGCTTGCCCCAAATCCCATGATGACAAACCCAAGCTCATATATGCTCAACTTAGGAATCAAATCCATTTAAATACATACATAAGCAAACCATGGGCTTAGTTTTAGAATTATGAACAGAAATGGAAAATACAGAGATGGGACACTTCTGTTTTGAACAAGCTGGTCCAAGGAAACTTGTTCATCACCCCTCATAGTTGCATTAGTTGGAATTCAAAGTATTAGCCTCCTTAATGGAACTTATATAGATGGGTATCACTTAATATTTGTATGATTGGATATGCCTACTCTACCATATACTCCTAATATTGCGTGGTTCATCCTATCATATTTTTTTACCCTACCAGCAAGCCCAGTCCTTCCCCTCCTTCTTCCCTCAATAAAAATCAGAGCTACGAGAAGTAAAATATGGGACTTGCATCTGGAAATCCAGTGATTGTAAATACATCAACGTGTGGAATCCCAAAGATTATGTAGTTGCTAAAAAATGTAAAAAAGATGTGTTTGTAAATAAGTAGTTGTTTTCATAGATCCGACAAAAAAACCATAATGTTACCCTTATTCACGAGATCCCACCTTGAGGAAAAGTAGATTCATGGTTATCAAGGAAATCATCAATTGGTCTATGGTTGAGGTTTTTGTGACAATTCACAATAGAGAAGAAGGCAGTAAGTATTATTCGTAAATATTGCATCAATGGCTTCCTTGGTTCTATGAAGGAGGATGGCTCAAATGCATTTGTTAATTGGGTGAAAACCAATGGAATTCATATGTTTTGGCAGTGGGTATATGTACTAACATTTGTGTTCTAGACTTTGTTGTGAAAATTTTGACAATAAGGAAACATGGTATGATTTCTCCTTCGGAATAAGTCTTAGTATACTCTTGAGGATTTTCAACTTATGATCTTCCTGTCACTATTGCTAAAAACATAAGTGGGGCATTTCCTCATCCACAGCAGGAAACTCACCATATGGGCTTATGTTTTGCCAAGGTTAGAGAAGCCCAAATTGTGAATAAGGTCTCATTCAATTGAAAAATAGAACTGCAAAGACAGTCATTATTGTAGGTTTCCCTTGGCCATATCGCTCTAAGATAGAATTTTTACATCATTTACCATAGCAAGTAAAGGTTTATAAACAAAGTTTCTAGTCATTTGTCTTGTACAATGTATACATCCCTCGTAGATATATTTTATGTAGATTACATGTGCCTGAACCATACATGCATTTTCAGCAATTAAGGATTACATGTGTAACATTGGACCTTATTGAAGATATTTGGTGCATCAAATTGCAAGATTTAGGTCATAATTATGGTCAATCATACCCATAAGAAATCATAATGCAAATTATTACTTCTACATTTTTTGTAACGATAACAAATTTAAAGACATAAACAGCATAAGCATGACAATGGTACTTTATTACAAGGATGAAAGGTGGATAAACATAAATCTCATAAGCATATATTTCATAAAAAGATAACATGAAATAGGCAATAAAAATAACATAAAGTAGAGAGATCTGATTGAAAAAGTTGTGTTTTATTGATAATCACCAAAATGAGCAAAAGAAACATTGTTCATTGAGGTCTAAAATAAAATACATTCAACAACAGAAACATTGTTCATTGATTTTCACAAAAATTCCTGAAAATGGATCATTCTCTTGTTGAGGCCATATCTTAATGTAGCCGATATGATAGTTCTCTATCATGATTAAGCTCCACATAATTCACCTCCATACTCATATTCCTCACGGAAAAAAATAAATTCATGTTGAAAGTATCATAGTTAACTTGGACACCAAGTACTATGAGATGAATAGTTGTCATTATCAAACTTGCAAACAGAGAATGGACACTTGCAATCTCTAACAGTCTTCAATCTCTAGCTTAGATGGTAAGACACAATCCTTGCAGCAAAAAAGACTCTCTCGTCGCTTTCCCACCTATGAAGCATAATGTAAGAAGTAAGAAAAAAAATATAGATAGCAACTCAATATATTTAACTTTTTAAGTAACATAAAATAATATCAGTGACATCAATGACAAGTAATATATTCATGTAACATAGGTTACTTTGCTACCTTTTTCCCATTGTGAAAAAACTTAAAATCATTGATGTCTTCGAATTCCAATTGTTGTCTCGCATCAAATAATGTCCAATTTTCTTCTGCATTCAAGGATCTAAAGCATTTCCCATTTTTCAAGACATCAACTACTATGATAGGAGAATGTGTTCCATCATCATCATCTTGATCTATTGGAATCCATTTCCATTGTACTGATATACAAACATATCTCCATCAACGAAACTTGAATGAAATATATAACATTTGTCTCGATATCCAATACCTACAACCATGGATGCAATATCATAGAAAATATCATTAGTAGAAACATAAAGACATTGCAATTTATTCTACTGGGAGTCAGAATGAGACAAAAACATAACTCACCTAATTGATATCTTGGTATGATTTACCCGACACTCTATTTGTTCCCCATGTTTGTCATGGATTCTTGTATCCCAACCAGAATGGAAAATATTTGATAATAGTTCCTTAGAAGGTGATGATGTCATGTATGTTTTATTTGTTTCCCTAAGTGATTCTTCATTCTAAAAAGATATCGGAACATCAAAAATGGCATGAATATGCTTAAATGCACACATACGCCTCCACTTTCCTTCATTCCAACTTGTACCTCTGAATATAACTTATAACGGAAAGAGCTTAGAATTGTATGCTCTATATTTGGCCACTCATGGGATTGAAATGTTGGTAATGGGATTTCTTAGAGTTCTCCACGTGCTCTTCCTTTTCTTGGAAGGATGTACTTGTACTTGTAAAACCAAATACCTTCATTTCTTATCCATTTATCATCCTTGTTAGAGTACACTAATTCACTAATTTTTGAATGCACCACTTCAAATATGCTAGTGATAGACCCAATCGGCTCCCATTATTCCCAATTTGAGATGCATAAGCCTATAGCATATAATCATTAGAAATGAAAATAAAAATATAATGAATAAATTATGAAATAAGATTCTCTATAATTGAAATATAAAAGAAATAAAATGATAAATACTTACAATTCGCATTGATTTGAGGAAAATTTGGTTGCTTAGAAATTGACTCCTTTGAAATCTCTTTCTTGTCATATACATGAGCCACAAGCACTTATTTCACTTTTCTCCATCCTTCCATCTTAAACCCTTCCACAATGCCCTTCCAATGTTGTTCAACATCTTCTAGGTATATCCTTTTCACTTTATGATTGCCTCTTCTAGATGGTTGCATTGTAACCCAATCACCCATAAACAAGTTCAAAGGAATCCAACTCCCTCCATTGTTCTTTTTGCTGTAGATTACAACCGAACTCAATTCATTATTTGGACGTCGATTTGACATTTTTTCATGAAAGTGACCTGCATACAAAGTAGTGATGGTAAGATAAATGTTGTATGATTATACAAATCCAATTAATACTAATAAGTAAAACATGCATATGTTATAAAATGAAACTTTCTACCTATATTTGATGCCTCTTTTGAAATTTTACCATACAAACAAATTGTAATTTTTAAAATCCAAGTTGTTATTTACTTACATAAAATTTACCGGAGCTGGAATATTCAGGTATTTGATGTACTTGTAGGGATTACAACCCTAAGGGATTACCCTAATGCCCTGATGCTACACTCATTTTGGCATAGGTGTCAAAATGGAGTAAATCAGGTAGCAATAGTGATGGAGCTTGAGTAATAAAAACAAGGTTCTTTGCAAGTCATCAAGTAGATTCTTATAGCAACAACCTAGGCAATAATAACTCCATGTATCAGCTTTCAAGAACTCCTACGGAAGCATTAAATCCTCAGCAAACCCCTTTAAAAGTGTAAACAACATTTAATAGCGGCATAATTAATGAGGATTATGGGTAAAGAGAGGCATACCTTATGCAGTGTTGCAGCCTTGAGGAGGCATGTTAAGCACATGGCAATGAAAAGAGGGTATTTCTGAGCACTTTCTATCATGGGGTAATTTCAATAGCTTTATGTAGGATCCTTGGTCGTTCTTGCAGCCATGGGAATGTGTTAAATAACAATAAAAATATGTTGAGCATGTGTTGTCATAGATGTCAAATTGGGCCATTGATGTCAAGTGGATGGCAAGTGATGAAGGCAGAGAAGAGCTTGAAGAGCATGAGCAGATTTGAAGACAGTACTAAAAGACATAGAAACCCAGCGATGGTTTGGAGGTTTTTGTAGAAAGAATACATCAAATCTTGCAGTGATTTGGAGGCATGTGTAAGTACTTTTAGTATTGCTTGTTTTGGGATCCTAGTGGACTGAGTTTATTGTTTATGTTAAAGCTTTATTTGGATGTTTAGAAGATTGGGTTTTTGTCCTGTTAAATGCCCCACTGACATGTCTTGTTGATTGGGTTAAGAACTGATATTCAGACTGTAGTAAGACCAAAATTTTGACACGTTTAGGACTATGTAATTGCTGGTTAGGACGTTGATTGAGGACTGTCCTAGATCGATTTTGATTGGAACTATAATAAGTTGAAGGAACTCATGATATTGGTATAAGGGCTGAATTCACACGCACTAAAAAGCACATAAAGACATATTCGTGAAGAAATACAACGACAAATTTGGAGTGTTAGTTGTTGACTATTCTCATGACATATTTCTCTTGGAGTTTTGATCACTATAATGTGCAATTAGTTGACTCTATTTGAAATAATATGAGAGAATACATATTTTAGAGCTATTTTGGGTGGAAATTATCATATGCTTTCAAATTTTCCCAAGAGGCCATCCTTCATGGAAGGTCTATTGAAAGATATACTAGATGCTTGCATGTAATGTGTCATCTGCTTTGAGCCTTTTTATTTTATTTGGACAATGTTTTTTAGCCAATCAATCGCCCTTTATTCAAACTGCATGGATTTGCACAATTCCTACTCAATTCCACGAGGGCACATGCAATTAAGTTTATGGATCTGATTTATGGATCAGAACAATTCAGTCCCTTAGGATACGGGATTGGAGTGCATTGATGAAATTGGCAGAGAGCTTGTTGTTGCAAGATATGTAGCAGAAGCTATTGGAAGGGTTTCAGCAAAGGTGGAGATGGAACAAAAGATCAAATCAAATGCATCATTCCATTCCATTTTCTCTGTTTATATGGATCCAACCAAGCTGTTAAATTTCGGGTTCTAAGATGCAGGATTCTGCATTCGTCATGTTATGGTCTAGCAACAAGTTCGAGGGATTTTTGTAATGGTGACCCAAGTTCAAATCTTAATCATAACAACCCTGATCCAGATTATCCATATCCCAAATAAAATGTTAAAGAAATGCAAGTTCCTGGGAATAAACACATGCAAATCCTCCATTAATGAGCCGACCTCCGTGTTAAGCAATTTTGAAAGACTACAGTATCATATGACAATTGACAACAATTTTTTTAACACCATTTGTGCAAAGTCAATAATGATTACTGCTAACAACGGGTAATAGATCTATTTCTCGAGTAAGCACATGGAGTCATTCCAAAATCTGAATCACAAATTCTCTTGCCTCTTTGGTTATTGAATTTCTGTTTTTTTAGCAATTAAAATTTTAGAATATATATTGGAGCACAATGTGTCATTGCACAATGAGGACTAACTAAAGGATGTTGGATTCCATCGTTCTTGTACAACAGCTTTTGAAATCGCTAAGAGATTTTCATTTAACCATGCTGCTATATAGCAAGTTGGTGCGAGCCATAGGCAACAAGCATTTAGCCATCATACAGTATGAACAAGATCATGACGTATCAATAGTATCTGGAACCACTTAATAGGAGTGTTGACTTCAAGACAAATTTAAAGTTTTTTTAATCTTTTTACAAGATATGTTTGTACTAAATAAAAGAGTTCTACCTCACATTGTAATTTCTCCTAGTAAGAAAAAAGAAAAACAGAAGTTACAAATGACACACAAAAAGCAAAAGCAATCCCCTTAGGAGATATATAAAACAACCAAAACTCTTAACTCATAGAAGCTATAGCTAACTGTGTTTTTAAAGAGCTCAGTATATAAAATTTCAGCATTACCAGAAATAAATTTACCGGTCTAATTTTTTTCTCCATTTTTCTATACTAGTCCTTGCTAGCTACTAACATATCGGGTGTATTTGTAGAGTGAATAGAATTAGCAGACCAACCACCAACCACTGTCGTTACCATTTTACGAAAGCACCAAGCAAGCGGAAGTAGTTGAAAACAAAAGTGATGAGATCATGCTTTCAATAATAAAGTTGTGAATGCATTGGTGTATATAAAATATCCACCTCTTTCTCAGTCGTGATTCGTACTCTAGCTCTCCCAACCTCTTTCTCAACCGCAATGGATTTCTTCCTTTCTGGTTTTCCTTGCTTACCCTGGAGATGGTGGGTTTATTATCCAAGGATTCAACTTTTATCTCCGAGGGATACACCTTGGGATCTAGTCGCATTCGCAAACAACTTGTTCTCAAATCAATTCCAAATGCTCCAAAAGTTTCCTGGAATGCATAATAGATTTCCAGATTTCTTGGAATGTTGCATCTGGGTTCTCTCTGCCTGAGGGACTGGGGACCGGGGTCAAACCCAATTAGGGGGAATACATTTTAGGAAAGCAAAAAGCTTTCCAGCCTCGTTCTTTGTTGCGCTTCCCATTCTTCTCTTTCTCTGCGATCGACTACTTGGCCCTCCCCCATTTTTTTTCTTACATGGAGGGGTTTGTTCCATCTCAATGAATGGAACAGAGTCGTATTGTTGGGTGCTAGTGCTCTCTGATAAGGTGCCAAAGAAATCCAAAGTCTTTCTTCATTTATTTTTTTATTATGTTATTTTTTATAAAAATAAAAGTTTTTTTTTAAATTTAAATTAGATATTTTTGAATGTTTGATTTTTAATTAAATTTTTATTGTATTATTTTTTGATTATTTTTTATGTAAATTAATTATTTTCAGTATTTAGTTTTTTAATTCAATATTTTTATTTTTATACTAAACTTATAAAAAAATTATTTTTATATAAAATTTACAAAAAAAAATTAAAAATATATTTAGATGAAGTATTTTTTCATCTTAACAAATACTAAACCTTTTGAATTACAATTTATAACACAATTTACAAAGTCCTACTCACACCACGAGGTTGAGATCAAAATTGGATTTTATATGTAACAATATAAATATATTATGGTTTGTAAACAATTGTTCTATCAATTAATGTTACATGATGAACACAAATGGCCTCACCTACCACCAACTAAATATTTAAATTAAGTATATATTTTTATTTCGCATTTCAAGATAAATTCACGTATAATTAAATATTATTTCTTTTTCTTTTTAAAAGAGTAATTATATAAGTGATTTATTATTTCAAAATCACTCCACTATCATTTTAATAAATGATAGATCTATGTTTTAAAGGACTTGGAAGTGGTCATATTATAAAATATTCTATATTTATTAACGTATTTCGAGATGAACTTTTCAAATCTTAACCAATGTGAGATTTATATGGAGTTAGCTATTGTCAAGTAAAAATATGACACATAAGCATCATTAACTTCTATAGGTCCAACTCAACCATGGTGGTTGACCAAAATACTAAAATTCTATTGGTTTAAAATATCTTACTCATCTCACACTTATCCATGACACACTTTCTTATAAGGCCCATTTTAGACCCCAAATTTCCTCTAATGGGTATTTTATGTTGCATATGCATTCTTATGGTGTATGATAAATGTCTGTGTAATGCACAATGTTGGCAGCTAATAATAGTTTAATCGTACAGCAGAGGTAGCATACAAGGAAAGCATAGAAATGGTGACCATAAACGATGCCCATGATCCTTATGAGCAAGAGAAGATGTTCTAGGAGAGAATATGCAAGAAGCACATACTGAAACCAAATCCAATGGAAGAAGGGAGCAAATAACTCCCCTGAACTTAGTTGAAACCATGGTGAGCTTCAATGATATATTGATGAAGGCTCAGGAAGAGAAGCACCAGCTCAATGCGGTCATCTTGCAAAGCCTCACTGATATGCAATAGAGGAGAAATATTGGGTCTAACCCAAGTAATGTGGGCAGAGAATGAAGACTCGTGCAGGTAGTCACTATAGAGGTCATTCTAGGAAGGGGACTCCAAGCCCTAGAAGGAGTTCTGTGAGAAAAAGGCACAGAACACCCTCTCCAAGATCTCTTTCCAGCAGGTCACGTGACTCTAGATATTCTCATAGAAGTATGAGGCATACTTCTAGCAGGTTTGAAGGAAGAAAGAAATTCATAGGGATCCCACAAGGAGAATTTAGGAAGGCAAAGCCTCCCACATTTGATGGAGAAAGCAAGACAGGTCAAGAGGCATAGGCATGGCTTCTTGGAATGAAGAAGTATTTCAAAATGCATGATTATTCAGAAAATGAAAAGGCCATAGTTTCCATTTACAATCTAAGTGTTCCATTTACAATCTAAGTGGCAGAGATTCGAATTCGTGGGAGCACCTCATGCAAGTGAATAGGATCAGTGAAAAAAGGATCAGCTGGGAGAGGTTTAAAAGGTACTTCAACGAGAAATACCTATCATCTAGGTATTATGACAACAAGAGGAAATATTTTAATGAACTCAGGTTGGGACAGAATTCCATGGAAGAGCATGTCCACAAGTTTTTGGATTTGTTGAGGTATGTAGATTACATCAAGGATGAAAGGGTAAAGATACAATTTTTCATTGGTATTCTACCTCAAAATTTTAGAGATAGGATTGATTTTTTCAATCCACGAAGTCTGGATGAAGCCATTAGGATGGCAATGCACTGCTATGAGAAGAGCAAGGGAAAATCATAGGTTCATCCAGCATGGAAAGGAAATCCTAGAGGGAGGTTTGAATAGAGGAAAAGTGGATTCAAACCACCATTCAAAATTCATCCAAGAGATTTTCCACAGGATCAACAAGCAATAAGTGGGAACAAACCAGTTGTGGCAGCAGAAAGAGCTTCAAAAGGCCACTTCAATGTTGGGGATGTGGAGAAAACCATGTGCTTAGAGAATGTCCACATCGGAGGGAGAATCCCAGAAGTTTGCACAAGTTAGAAGAAGCAACTATAGTGGAGGATATGGAAAGGGCAGCACCTCGAATTTATGCAGCATTGGATGATCATCGAGGATACCATCAATCAACAGTGGTGGAAGTTGAAGGTAAGATTATTGTGAAGAACTTGCAATAATTAATTAATGCAAATACACGAGATATCAGAAATAATAGAACTCAGAATCACTTTTATATTGATCACGGGCCACTTCGAGGGGGCAACCTCCTTTGAGAAAGCTCAATACAATTAACTTCATGGTGCCTTCAATGACCTCAACACACACTTATATACTAAGTCTATGCCCAATACTATGAGTCAAAACCATAGGACATATAATACTATGGGATGACTTACAAAGCATATGCGTCCAATACTATGGGTCAATACCATGGGCTAATATAAACTATGGATCAACAAATACTACGGGACGACTTACAAAGCATATGCGTCCAACAACAATATACTAACAAAGTAAAGAGAAGGGTTAACACGGGTTCTTAACATCCTCTCTCCCTTAGAAAAAGCTTTGTCCTCAAAGCTTTGGTTAGGGAAATTGATACAGAATCTAAATGAGTGGTTCCCCCGGTAGCATCCTCAGGTTGCATTTCGGGCCACTGACGCCTTTGGAGTTTCAGGGAGGATTGCTTGGAAGGTTGTAGACGAAGAAGAACCATATCAGCTGCGTGAAAAGTGCGCTCAGACTGGTGTTGATCGGCTTGTTGTTGCAGTCGAATTTTGGCCATGTGAAGATTATCCTACAGAATGAGAAGAATCTGATCACGGTTTCGAAGAACTGCGTCAATTGCCTGAACTGGGGAGCTACTAAGGGTGTATGGAAGAAGAACTGGTTGTGTCTATCCATAGATTGCTTCATATGGTGTCCTTGTAGATGGGGTATTGTACCACCAGAGCGCTTCTAAGAAATACATAGAAATGGTTGGCCAAATCAATGTAGGGATGGGCAAGGGTTTGAGTAGTCCCGAAAGGAGTGTCGTTTCACCCTTGTTCATCTGGAAAGTATCACAATCATCCACCATCTGTTGAATTGTCATTTTCAGTCCCTGCCAAAAGAAGTTACATTGTTCCCAGTCATACGTTTTGAAGAACCTAGAGTGCCCTGCTGATGAAGAAGCATGGAGTTCATAGAAGAGATAGCCCTGTTGAACATATTGCAACCAATTTGGAACAAGCAAAGAAATAGTTGTAAGAGAAACTGGGTCATCAATTGTGCGAGAAGGAGCATTTGCCACCATATTGTCCTTACCCTTATTTTAAGTGATCGCATAGGGATAACCCATTTCAAGTCTGTTGGGGAGGAGACCCATTGTTCCAGGAAATTTTCCAGACCCTGGAGATCAGTCTTGATGCAGAAATAATTCCCTAATAGGTATGGCTGCCACTTCTGTACTGCATGCAAAATAGCCATCATTTCCTGCTGAGAGGTAGATGCGGCTAAATTCTTACCGGAAAGGTCTCTTGAAGGCAGCAAGCTCATCAGTTTAGCAAAGACACCCGCATATCTATCCAAGGAAGTAGTGGAGACTGTTGATGGGTGCATCTGAATGGAATGGAGCTGAGCGATGACACCATGTGAATTCTTCTTAAGGATTTTTTCCAGGCGATGTGAACTGATGATGCAGAGAGACCCTGGTTGTAAGCGCATAAATTTGTGTTGTGCCCCATTGGCTGAAAACTGCATCCAAAGTTCAGCAAAATCCCATAAGATGGGGCCAAGTGTGTGTAACCATTGAACGCCCAAAACCACATCACATCCGCCTAAGGACAAGGCAAACATGTCAGAGCGCAGGTTATAATCTTCCATAGAGATACGCACATTGTGACACATCCCCTTGCAAGGCAAGGTGCCCCCATTGGCAACCATGACTTCAAAGTGGGAGCAAGGATAGACAAAACAATCAGCCTGTTTGGCAATCCGAGGGTCAATGAAGTTATGAGTGCTACCAGAATCAATCAGTATGGTAAGAGGGAGCTTCTTGAAGTATCCCCTGACCCGCATTGTTTATGGGGTGGTGATGCCGATTACAGCATGGAGAGAGATCTCGGGTGGGTCGTCCTGAGATGGGGTGTCAACAGGCGGGTGCTGAATGTCAACCTGATCATCTACTGTATCTAGAGCTTCTTCACCAAGTTCATAGGCAGGCAGAGAATCCACATCCAAGAGATAGAGCTTTTGTTGAACACATCTATGTCCCTGAGTGAATTTCTTATCACAATTATAACAAAGTCATTTTTCTCGGTGTGCCTGCACCTCTATTTCAGACAAATGCTTGATAGGAGTTGGTCGAGGAGCAGGCGTGATGGGAGGTCGTTGGGAACCCATATATCTGAAGGGAACAAAGGTGGGTTTGGAGCGTTGTTGAGCTACGATCTTGTCCTCGGCTAGCTTAGCCAACCCTAGGACTTCCATCATTGTGTTGGGACAGAACATTTTGACCTCTGAGCGGATTTCATCCTTGAGACCACTGATAAAACAACTCCTGTAGAATTCATCAGACAATCCTTCTGTGTGATTGGCTAGTTTCTCAAATTCCATCTAATACTCTCTCACTGTGCCAGTTTGGTGAAGTTTAGTGAGTGCTCCTATGAAGTCGTCAAAAGCACTAAAACCAAATCGTGGCAAAAGGAGTTGGCAAAAATCTGTCCAGTTTGGCTCGGGATGAGCTTTGATGTACCAACGGTACCATTGAAGGGCTTCTTGTTCCAAATGAAAGGATGCAATTGGAACTTTTTGGACATCAAAAGTATTATGCAGACTGAAATATTGTTCTGCTCGGTATATCCAGCCAGTCGGATCAGTACCATTAAAGCGAGGAAAATAAAGCTTCGGCCCATGAAAATTGCTAGAAGAAGAGAACCTGGTGGCTGCAAAAGATTCTGGCTGTCGGTTATTGTTCATGGTTGAATGCTGAAGATGGAGGCTGAGAAATTTTTCATCCAGATCTTGGAGTTTGGTTTGGATGACTACAAGTGCTTCCTCCATGGTTTTTACTCCTGCGCGGGTGACAGCCACAACCAGGAGTGTTTTTTTTTTTTTTTTTTTTGATAAATGGATAGAAAAACACAAACAAAAGCTTATTTAGTAAAGGAAAATTTGGATTTGGGAAAAACTCGGATTGGTAATTGGGGTTTGACTAGGATTTGGGGCTTGACAGGGAGGCAAAAAATGGGGATTTCAGAAGCGGGATGAAAGAATGAGAAAATTTGGTAGAGAGGGACAAAGAAGCAGAATTAGGAAAGGAACACGGTGGCAAAATTTGAAGGCGTTTGGGTGAAAATTGAAGGAGTTATGGAAAACCCTAAAAATAGACAAATATGAGATTTCTGGGCTTGGGAAGTGGAATTTGGGATAGGGTCTTCAGGAATAAAATATGTAGAATGGGATTGCAGGGATGTCAATGAAGTTTCAGGGAAAACAAAGTTGAAACAAGGGAGATATGGCCGAAAAACATAATTTTATACCTTTTTTCTTTTCTTTTTTTCTTTTTTTTTTTTTCAGAAATGGATCGGCAATGGCAGCGCGAAAGGGATCCACAACAGATGGATCTGCAACCACGCGGAAGGGATCGAAAAATGGCTAGATCTGAAATGACGACTGGATCTAGAACGACTTTCAGAATAGATCTAAAACGGCTGGATCTGGAGCGGAAGTGATCGGCAACGGTTCAGCTGAAAATAGATATGGACCCCAGGTATGTGCGGCTTCCTATTGGTTCAGGGGATTCACTCGGCCACCAATGCTTGCTGATGGCTTTCATATTGGGGCAGTACCCCTTACTCCACGGTTCAGGTAAAACTGATAACCGCTTTGCCATAAACGACAGCTCTTGGTTTACCTCACGGGTGGGAACTAGTCAATCGGGTAGGGTTCGTTACCCTTTTCGCTGGCAGGTCCTCTCAATGGGCCAACTACTTTGGGGTTCCTGTGGTACTCCTCACAATGATTTTTAGGGATTATGCCCAAGTACTTCCCACAGTTAAGTGGATAGGGATTATTCCCAGATCCGAACTTGTAACAGATGTGAAAAAAAAATTTGGCAGAAATTCCACCCAACGAGCCCAAGAAAGTGCTCTGATACTAGATGTGAAGAACTTGCAATAATTAATTAATTCAAATACACGAGATATCAGAAATAATAGAACTCAGAATCACTTTTATATTGATCATGGGCCACTTCGAGGGGGCAACCTCCTTTGAGCAAGCTCAATACAATTAACTTCACGATGCCTTCAATGACCTCAACACACACTTATATACTAAGTTTATGCCCAATACTATGAGTCAAAACCATAGGACATATAATACTACGAGACGACTTACAAAGCATATGCGTCCAATACTATGGATCAATACCATGGGCTAATATAAACTATGGATCAACAAATACTACGGGAAGACTTACAAATCATATGCGTCCAATAACAATATACTGACAAAGTAAAGAGAAGGGTTGACACGGGTTCCTAACAATTGCTAAGCAATCTATTTATGTTTTGATTGATCCGAGATATACTCATATCTATGTGTCTCCTAAGGTGGTTGAAGGTTTTTCTCTTAGTAAAGTAAATCATAGTAATTCTTTCCTAGTTCAATTAACCACGGGGACCAAGAGAAAGTGATTGAAGTAGTGATGGAGTTCCCCATAGAATTGAATGGACTCCTCACAAAAGCAAATTTAAATGTCCTACCAATAGGATCTTATGATTCCCTAATAGGTATGGACTGGTTGGAAAGACATATAGCCAAGATAGCATGCTATGAGAAATTACTTGAATGCATATATGAAGAGGGAAGGCCAAGGTTGGTAAGAGGAATTCCCAAGCAAGTTTCACTAAGGCAGATTTCAGCCCTGCAGTTGAGAAAGTTTTATAAGAAGGGTTTCCAATTATATGCAGTCCACATATCATATTCATTAGAGGATAAGGGACCAAGGATAGAATACTTTCAGTTGTTGCAATAGTTCAAGGATGTGTTTCCATATGAAGTGCCAGCACTTCCACCAAAGAGAGATATTGATTTTCCATCAATCTTGTTCCAGGGGCAGCACCAATTTCCAAAGCTCCTTATAGAATGAGCACACCAGAATTGGTAGAGTTAAAGATGCAGCTATAAGAATTAATGGACAAGGAGTATGTCAAACTTAGTGTATATCCTTAGGGAGAACCTGTGTCATTTGTCAAGAAAAAGGATGGCACTTTGAGGCTGTGTATTGATTACAGGCAGCTAAACAAAGTGACAGTCAATAATAAGTACCCATTGCCAAGAATTGATGTTTTTTTTATCAAATGAAGAAAGCTAAAGTGTTTTCAAAGATTGACTTGAGGTCTAGATACCATCAAGTGAGTATAAAAGAAGAATACATTCACAAGACAGCTTTCAGGACAAGATATGGCCATTCTGAATTCATAGTGGTGCCATTTGGTCTTACCAATGCACCTGCTACATTCATGTGTCTCATGAATAGTGTCTTCAGCAAGTATTTGGATAATTTTGTGATTGTGTTCTTGGATGACATTCTTGTTCACTAAAAGAACGAAGAAGAGCATAATGAACATCTAAGAATGGTGTTGCAAGTCCTTAGAGAACACCAATTGTATGCAAAGCTAAGCAAGTGTGATTTCTATCAGCAGAAGGTACAGTATTTGGGTCATGTCATCTCAGAAGAAGGAATTGCAGTGGATCCAGAAAATATTGAAGCCATAATGGATTGGCCTACTCCAAAGAGTGTTGCAGATGTTAAATATTTTATGGGTCTTGCAGGCTATTACAGAAGGTTCATTGAAGGATTCTCCAAGATAGCTCATCCAATTACATCATTGCAGAGGAAGAATATTAATTTTGTATGGTCTGAAAAATGTGATAAAATATTTCAGCAGCTAAAGTAATTGCTTACCAGCGCTCCTATTTTGAATATTGCAGATCCAAAGAAATATTTTGTAGTGTGCACAAATACTTGCATTAAAGGGCTCGGTGGAGTGCTCATGCAAGAAGGATTTGTAATTTGCTATGAGTCAAGGAAGTTAAAGGAAAATGAAAAGAACTATGCCACACATGATTTAGAGCTAGCAGCCATATTTCATGCTCTCAAGAGATGGAGACATTACCTATTGGGGAGAATATTTGAGCTCAGGACAGACCACATGAGCTTGAAATATTTGTTTGACCAGCCAAATCTGAATGCTAGGAAAACTAGATGGATGTAATTTCTTTGTGAATTTTATTTTGAAATTAAGCATGTCAAAGGTAAGGAGAATAAGGTTGCAGATGCTCTTAGCAGAAAATTTCATGTTGCAGTAATAAGTATGTGTAAATCAGATTTGAAGGCAAGAGTTCTTGAAGCTCAAACCAGTGATGAAGCTTACCTTCAAGTCAAAGAAAAATTGCAGCAGGGAAATGTGGATGAAACATGTGCAGGGTATCATTTTGGTGAAGATGATGTTCTCATTTATCAAGGTACTAGACTATATATTCCAAATAGGGAAGAATTGAAGAGACTAGTGATGGATGAGATACATCAAATGCCATATTCTGGACATCCAGGATATCAAAAGACTATAACAACAGCAAGAAAATAGTACTTTGGGCATGGGATGAAGAAGGACATAGAAAAGTACATTGCTAGGTGTCAAAAATGCCAACAAGTCGAGGCAGAACATCAACATCCTGCAGGATTGTTGCATCATTTTCCCATTCCAGAATGGAAGTGGGAATTAATCTCTATGGATTTTATAACAGGTCTACCAATGACAGTGAGGAATGACAGTGAGGAAGCATGATTCAATCATGGTAGTAGTGGACAAGCTATCAAAGGTAGCTCACTTTATTCTAATCAATTCCACCCATAAGACAAATGACATAGCCAATATCTTCATGAAGGAGATATTCATATTGCATGGATTTCCCAAGGAAATAATTTCATATCGTGATACAAAGTTCACATCCAATTTTTGGAAGGGATTATTCCAGGAATTGGGGACTCAGCTGAAGTTTAGTACTGCATATCATCCTCAAACAAATGGTCAAACTGAGAGGGTGAATCAAATTCTTGAAGACATGCTGAGGATGTATGTTATGGATAAATCATCCAAGTGGGAAGACTACCTACACTTGGTATAATTTGCATACAACAATGGACATCAAGCATCATTGGGAATGAGTCATTTTGAGGTATTGTATGGAAAAGGATGCAGGACTCCAATGAGTTGGGACAGTCCAGTGAACAACGTAGTGCTTGGACCAGAGATGATTAAGGAAATGGAGCAAGAGATTGTTAAGATCAGGAAGAATTTGAAGGCAGCACGGGACAGGAAGAAGAGTTATGCAGATTTGAAAAGAGTGCATAAAGAATTTAATATTGAGGATCATGTTTACTTAAGAGTGAAACCAAGGAAGATTTCCCTAAAGTTGGGGAGTTGTTCCAAGTTGGCACCAAGATATTATGGGCCATTTGAATTCCTTGATAGGATAGGACCAGCTGCATATAGAATTGCATACCTGCTAACATGAGAGCTCATAATGTTTTCCATGTCTCTTTGATTAAGAAATATGTACATGATCCTAATCACATAATTGATTGGCATGTGATACAGGTGGAACCTGAGGGAGAGTTCCAAGTGGATCGTATGCGCATCCTCGACAAGAAGGTCACTTTGCTCCGGAACAGAGCCATCGGACATGTGAAGGTGCAATGGAAGCACCTTAGTCCCGAAGAGGCTACATGGGAGCTAGAGGATGCCATGAGAAAGGCATTCCCATTTTTGATCAATTTTGAGAACATTGAGGACGGTGTTGTTCTAAGGGGGAGGGAATTGTAATACCCCTATTTGGATCCTTAGTTTTTATTAGCTTCAATGTAAATATTATATACATACAATGTGTGTTTTCCCTAGTGTGGAGCTCAAGGATAAGGCCCCACTATAAGATGTCCAAGTTTTATTTAAAAGGCAATAATTTTACATTTTGATTATCCATGTGCTATTAAGCCATGAGACATTGTAAATGATGTAAATATTAAATATTGCAATAAAATACCAAGAAAATTGGCTAAGGAGGAAACCAATGAGAAGGGGCCATGTGTATCCACTAGGGAGGGGTGAGGGGGTTGTGGGATTGGAAACCATGCTTCCACATGTCATTTTGTGAACCCATTTGACTCCCTTGCTAACATTTAATTCTGTTGTAAGGAGGTGGTTGAGAAAACATGTTCATGAGGTCAATGGAGTATGGAACAGCCTAAAAATACGTATGTAAGGGTATGGATCTATTTGTTGCTTGTCCCTTAAGCCACTCTAACTCATGGGAATTCGCTCACCCTAATCTCTATCTCATGGTTGACCAACAAGCCTCGGTTATCACATTACGAAGCGCAGTAGTGAAGCAGAAAGAGAAAATTGTGATTTTGTGTAAGCATGAATTTGTGGATACGAAAGCACATAGAAACCCTGCGTAAGAAGTAAATCAACTAGGGTATCCATGGATCAGACCCTGGGGATAAATTAAAGAGCATGAGAATATTAGAAAATCTGTGAGAACACCTGGATATGATAGCAAAAGAACTGAGTTGCGGGACAAAACTTTGGCCGCAACCCTAAGAAGATCCCAGCTAGCATAACTGAGAAGAAGTCAAGACAGAGGTTGGATCTACTTGATAAATCCAGTGAAGGAAAAAGTCTCATGAAAGCAGCATTTTGGACCTTTCTATGCCCACCCTGAAGAGCACTAGAGGGAAGGGGCCCTCAGGGACTGTGCAACAGAGAAGGGGGCCTTCCTTGTGTTGGGTGAGGTAGGTATTGTGGGTGCCATGTTTGCTGAGTAGTTTGATATTCTTGTAGCTCTGTGGTTGAGCTCACTGGATTAGCATCATCCTCCATGTTCCCTTACATTATTGATAAACCCAACTATATGTTGGCTTAGCATTAGGGTGGAGCCTTGACTGTGAGAGAGCCTATTTATCCCTCCTTAGTGGATACACATCCCAGCTCAGGGGTGATATTCTAGCTAAAAGAGTATAGGTTGGAAAAAGACCTATGGTTGGGTGGAACGTTGCCCTCACTTATCCAGTTACTTGGGCAGTTCCATTTAAATATAAGTGCTTTATGTGGTGTTAAATGTTGCTAGTTTCCTATGTTATGTCTTCCTGTTATGTTCAAGTTATTTGAATGAATGATTGCATGAAATTGACCAGTATGAATACCATGTATAGTCCTGAGTATGAGGCTAAGTTCATGTTTGAACACTTCACCATTTGCTTGGGCTTAATATGCTTATAACCTTACAGGTTGTAGATGCATTGATTAGTTTTAGTTAATTATGGGTGTTTTGTTATGCATTGCATACACTTTTATATGGACTACATAGCATCACCTGGACTTGGGGAAGGAATCAGATAGCCATCTTGGGTTTCATGACCCCTCTGTGGGTCAAGTAAAAAGGGTAGTCATGGCAGAAGGAAGGTAGAACTCCTTGCAGAAGGGTAAAAGGGGAATTGAGGGAGTTTAGTAAATACTTCAGTTGGAAATATGGCAAGGTCAAAGTGCTCAGATGTGGTAGGGGATCACCCTAGTGTATATATCTCTCCAAGAGATTTCCAATGGTACCGTATTAGTCTAATTTGGTCTAAGGATGAAGAAGTTATCGGGCTGGGAATTTGACTGTAACAAGGCATGGCCAGTTCCCAACTTTCTGCATCTGCATTATGGAATGTGGAAATCGAGGGCGCATTTCTGCAGCACCGGGAATTCTAGTGCTTCGCATTTCCTACTTCTGCACTGCGGAATGTGGAAGTTGGGGGTGCATTTATGCAATGTCGGTCATTCTAGTGCTCCACATTTCTGACTTCCACACTGCGGAATGCGAAATTCAAGGGCACATTTCTGTAGCGTCGGGCACTTTGGCGCTCCGCATTTCCAACTTCCACACTGCAGAATGCGGAAGTCAGTGGCGTGTTTTCTCAGCGCAGTGTGTTTGGTGTTCCTACCTTCCGAATCCCGCATCGCGGATTGCGGAATGCAGAAGTCGGAAGAGGAAATCTGTGAAGTTGTATTATTGGCGCTCCTACTTTTTGAGTCCTGCATCGCGGCTTGTGGAACTGTGGAAGTCAGAGGGGTGTTTTCAACGTCGGGTAATTGGCGCTTCGACCTTCCGAGTCCCTCATCAAGGATTGCGGAATTGCGAAAATCGGAGGGGTGTTTTCAATGTTGCATATTTTGAAAATCCGACTTCCGAATTTCAGTTGCGGATTGCGGAAAGGTAGATTGCGGATTGCGGATCGGAGGCCATTGCGACTGCATGTAAAAATAGAGAGAATTGTTGGGAAAAAAATGTATCAGGTGTCTCCCATCACCTCTGAAGGGCACCAAGGCAATCAGGGACGTGACAGGATATGGGTTTGAAATTTTGTCTCAATGATGAAAGTGCTTTGGTTTAATCACTTGCCCACAACTTGCTTGAGAATGGGAACTTACAAAGAATTTTCTCCTTATGTTTTTTCTCTTGGTTATGGACATATATCTTGGTGAATTTATGGTTTGTGAACATCTTGTTTATCATTTAATTGTTGCTATAAAATTGAAACTTTCTTTATTTTAATTAGGGTTTGGTAAAGAGATTGCCATAAATACACTATCTTATATGACTTCAACATCAGTGAGGTAAATGTACCCTGCTAGGGGTTTGAACTTATGTACAGTAACAAAAATGATTGGATTAAATCACTTGAACAGAACCTGCTTGAGAATCCTTTATAATAATTGGCATCACATACCTTTTCTCTTTGTACCTTTTGTCTTAGAGTTTCATGGATGAAGTAATTTTTAAAATTTAATTTGGTTAAATTTGATTCTCCAAGAGGAAATTATTTGATGTGATATAATACAATGTTGTAGATGTGTCTCACAAGCTACAAGAGCATCCCTTCAACTAAGCAGCTACAATTGGGGTGTTTAATATGCAAAAGTTGTCTAGGACTTGTACTTGTCCCCAAACACAAACACTAGAACTAGCACTAGCACTAGTACTAGTATTAGTAGAAGCATAAGCATCCCATAAGGGAATACATGTTACTAGGAAGACTTGAAACATGGTGCAGCCATTAACAGTGCCCTACATTTGCTGACCTGGAAAGCCCCCTTTCACAAGGACGCAATTTCATCTCTTATTAAGCTTATGATGATTGATTTTTGTTGCAAATAAATTCCAAATTAAAGATGTATTAGTAGCATTATTTTTCTTTCTCATTTTAATCCATGCAAAAAGAAAGATATTGTAAATATGTTAAATATTTGGCTCATATTGTATTCCCATACTCAAGATTATAGTGTATTTTTGTTTCATAATGATTTTTAATTTATTGTATAAAGGAAGAGGATGGAGTGGTAATTTTTTTTTAAATAAGATGTCCTCTACTCAAGATATCGATGTACTTATTGCAGGATACACAGAGTGTCTTCAAACTTCGGTTCATTGTTGTTCCAGAGACGGGGAAATGCAGCTAGATCATTTAGGTTTGCTTTGCATCTCTACTCAATGGTTTTATTGTACCCAAATAGGCAATACACTTACCATTTTGGTTAAATTTGTTGATTTTATTTGCTAATAATTTAAACTAATTATTGGTTGTCTTTCTAATGCCTAAAGTTCAAAGGGAGCTGGTGGTGACGTGATTGGTATTGATTTGAGAAAAAACAAATTCATGTGTTTCTCTCTGGAGGGAAAGGTAAATATTTTTCATTATTTTTACACCAATGAATTTAGTTGTGTAGACTTGAAAAATTTATACATTTTGACATTTGCCTATGTATATGCCATTCTAATTTCATAAAATTTATGTTTGATGGTTGTAGAACCCCAAACTCGTTGAACCAAATTTAGGGTAGATAAGGTTTTAAGGTCCTTGTTCATGTTGGATATGATGTAACCAAATTTAGGGATAGAAAAGTATGAAAACACGGTGGTTCCTTCTTTAGGCCAAACTATGCAAACAAGCCACCATAATGACCTATATAAAGGAAACAATTGGCTTAGATATTTTTTATGAGGCCAATGAATTCATGGAGCTAACACAACTATCATTCAAATATATGTAAGAAATATTTCATTGTTTTCTACACACTAATCTTCATAGAAACCATTTTATGATATTATTGATAAGGATAGAGGCTACATATGACATTGTTCTTTCGTCCCCATGTAGACCACATAAGAAACATGAAATTTATGAACATGGGGCATAATTGCTTTCTCAAAAATTGAGTTTTACTGCTACATGGAACTAAGACAATATTTTTTTAGCCTAGGAAAAATGATCATTTATTTATAATTTGAGGAGACAAAATTCACACCATAATGGAAGTAAAATGTAGATGAGTTTTTACAAGGGAAAACTCCATTGATTTTAAACAACAAACCTAGATAAACACAATAAGCAATTAATGAAATTATTTGGGGCATATGTTGGTAGCCATGAGGTGAAGGTATGCCTAATTCTTCAACTCATAATATTGACCATAACTCCCACAGTTGTCAAATGAAATTGGTGGATTTCTTCCTCTTCCTTGGCTACATAGTAGATCAAATTGTGTGGTTCTAGATATCTAGAGTAAGGTTCTATGTTAAGGTGAGTTCCACTAGAAATTTGGTAGTGGTTTAGAGGCATGGTGCTAGGTTTTGATGCCCCAAAATCACTATATAATTCTCCACCATATGATCTTCCACTACCTTTGTACATGCATAAGAGTTGCTTGTGAAATTGTGAAGGGAGAGGGAGGGTCACGAATCAACAATATAATCCCTATCCAAATCCATACAGAAATATATATGGGCATATTTGATCAGCATAAGGAATATATATTTAAGAATCTTTCATACAACCAATGCATCACCAAGAATCTTCCTTCCCCATACAAGACCACTATATATATTGTTACCATGATCTTGGGGAGGGATGACAACTCCATAATGGATGAGAGCATGATTGATATGCTTGACCTATTCCATGGATAACCAATGCTTACATTTTTATTTTATTTTTAAAACCTTTACAAGGCATCGAGTTTCCTACGTGAACAACTTTACCTCTGACGAGAAGGTTTGACCTCCTATGACAAGCCTCGTCGGATATCTGACTCCTACCATGACTGATCTTTGTCAGATCTACTACACAAATCACCATACCTACGACGACAATGTGGAGTCGGATTTCCAATGACTGTGATCGAAGCTTCAATGCATAAGCATAGAATATTCTATGCAAGTGTCGTCGGATATTCAACGTCTTGCAAACTAGATTGGTTTAGAATTGCTTGGGTTCATTGGCATTTGGACATCGAAACATCTACATATGGTTTTGTGGTCGGATATCCGACATTATTACACCGACATTTAAACAAAATCATATTTGTCGTATTTTGGACGCTTAGTGGTCAACAAATTAGCCGTCAAATTTTGGGTTCAAATTTCATAGTGTGTAGATGCTTCCACCTCAATTGAAAAGATTGGTGCATTCAAGGAAAGGATAGCAAAGTACTATTTTTAACTTTTATCCTTCATTTATTTGGCTTATGAATTGTTGGTATTGTAGTTCCGCATAGGTTTCAACTTTTCTTACTTTGTTTCATGGCTTGTTGATGATAATTTAATTGCATATTTTGGTTTGTGTCCTTTCTTCATCCATATCATTACTCCAAATCAAGATATCGACTTCTAACCCTTTAAAACTTTTCTTATTATGTTTCATGGCGTGTTGATGAGAATTGAATAGGCTAGGAATCCAATCTAGTGCCTTCCCTACACTGGTGGACTGTTCTAACCCCACTGCAGCCAAACTTTGTCTCGGGCCTCAACATCCACAGCTAATCAACCTCAACACATGGTTGTGACATTATGTTGAAAATTAAACGGGCTGGGAATTGAACCGAGGATGTTGACCTACCATCCTATGATGTTGGCTAGGTTAGGAATAAGAATTTATAACTGGCTTCCAGATTATGCCAGATTACCTCATTTAGAGTAGATTACCTCAGTGGTAGGACAACCTTGCATTTCACAGCCATGAATGGTCACACAAGATGCATTAGACTTGTTGCAGATTTTGTGCCCAGTGCACCTTACCATTTAAGTATATATCCACCTTCTGGAAACAAGGATGATGCCTCACCTGTGAGATGCCAGTTTGAACTGAAATAAACATTTATGACTAGTTGCCTCTATCGCTGGGTAGAAAATGATTTAAGTTTAGAGCTTCCAATATTTGCTCTGTGAAATTTGTGGATTTACTTATGTTGTTTAACTTGATGCAGTTCACTCTCCAAATTTATGAATATAGAGCAACATATGGTGGGATTACAACTTTTCATATGGCTGCCCTGAATGGGCATATTGACTGTGTACAATTGCTACTTGATCTGAATGCAAATGTGTTGTTTGTCACATTTCATTTTGGCCAATCAATGGACATGATAGATGTGTGGCCTATCAAATTGTTAAAGTGGAAGATGATATTTTTAAAGTCTTCTTATCTATTCATTTCAAAGTTGATGAAAGCATAATGTGAGCTATACTAATGGATTCAGATGTTTTTTAGGAGCTGAAAGCACTCCTCTACACTACGAAGTGTGTGGAAGAGACATACAGTCATGATCAGTTATGATGATAATGGTGTATTATGTCATCTTTCCCATATCTGGAAATGTTGTAGCCATCTTGACTTTGTTAATAAACTATTATTAGAATCCAACATTATTGCATGAGACTGGGAACTAGTCTTAGATTGCTACTATTGTAACCTTGTATTCACAATTTAGATGACTTTTCATTTCCATATTTGACCACATATTAACATTGCAGAGAAAAAATAATTATTCCAGGAGGCCATCCTAATAGATTTTACTAGTGTTTTAGAAACCTCTGACTTCTATTAATTTTTCCAAAATTTTCAAGTTGCCAAATTTTGTTGATTTTTTCCCAATTTTCCTGATTTACCAAGTTGATGACCCTTGCTTATTTTTGGCCAATGCCAAGTTTTGCAACACTAAAATATAAAATTAGAGAGCATGTTAAATGATGAAGGTTACAATTTTATATTACATTTTTCCGTTCAATAAACCCCTTTAACTAGAGACAGTATATTGATGTTGTCAGACTCAAACTTGTCAAAGACTGGGATGGCCTGAAACTCAACAAGACTCTGGGACTTGGGGAAGACTCGGTCAATAGAAATAAAACTCAAAATATAGTACATTTTATGCTCAAACAATACTAATGAAATTTCGAAGGTTATCATTAATAACTTAAACCTTGTTGCTAGGGTTCCTGCGCTTCGATCCATCCTGCGACATGCCTGGTCGTCGTTGATCATGGAGCTTGGGATCCCCTCGACCCCCTTGAGGGTGCTGCCATGATGGACCCTTTCTCGGATCCAAACTAGGAGGAACGTCGGCATCGTTTGGATGATTCTTTTCGTGCTCGAGTGGCTTCCACTCTGCCACTACCTCCCTCTAGCACGGCTTCCAACGATGCCTTTGTCAAACGAACGGTCGCTCCTTGGATCCAGATCACATCCATAGCTTCAATATTAAAATCCTTAGCCCTAAGTGGAAGAGGTTTAATCGGCCAATTTACAGGGATTTGGACCTCCCCCAAAAAATATGGATTCCTGGATCAACAAGAATTGGATTCCCTTGATCTCTGGGGGATTGCAGTATTGCTTTTGTGGAAAGGGTTTTTTCACTTTCTCGTTTGAAAACAAAACTGATAGATACCAAATTTTCATAATCAGACCATACTTCTTGGGTTCTCATGGCCTTTACTTAAACCATTGGAGTTTGTCTTTCGACCGGAAAGAGACGTGCCCTCAGCAGTTTCGGTATGGGTACGTCTCCCTCATCTCCCGCTGCACTGTTGGAATGATGAAACTCTTCAGGAAATCAAAAATTCCCTTGGAATTTATATTGACAAAGCAGAACCAAAAGGATCGTTGCTCTCCTGCGCCAAAATCTATGTGGAAGTTGACTTGGAAAAAGGCTTGCCATAGGTTGTAAATCTGCAAATGGATGGATGGGAGCACATGCATAAGGTTGGTTATGAACAGCTACCCTTTAAGTGTAAGAAATGTCACGAGTATGGTCACTTCATCAAAAATTGTACAAAAGCAGTATAAGAAACCTCTGAACAGAATCACGAAGAAGGGTGGAAGCAAGAAAAAAGGGGTAGGAAAGTTTCTTAGCCATCTCCTCCAGCAATTAGATCTCATCACGAGAAAAACGAGGATAAGGTACAGGAAGAAAAAGAAGCTACTACCAGCAATCAATTTCAGATCCTGCCTTTGGAGGAAGGGGAAATACCAACACCGGTCAACATTTTGATAGAACCCGAGGCGGAAGCAACCCTCATCCCCTCCGGTTCTCCCAACCATTCTCCTAGAGAGGAAAGGACAGATGCGGTTATGGAGGGATATGCAACCCCAAGAGGTACTTGGGAGGACATGGTAAAACACAGCACAGTTGCACCTCAGATCTTCTCCCCGGAACACTCGCCTTCACAGGAATCATTGGAATCACATGATGTAGTTTTGCTTCCGAATACCAGAGGGATAAAATCACGAAGATACCATAGAGAGCAGGAAGCAGAAAGGGAGTTATAATTGGGAAGGAAAAAACGTTTAGAGGAAACAAAGCTTCTTCAAAATGCCAAAAACTTCGGAGGGGAAAAAATGGAAGGCAAATCCCGGACAGGATCTCAATTGACTAAGAAATGATGAAAGTTGTCGCTTGGAACTGCAGGGGTCTGGGGGGATCAAGCAAAGTAGAAGCATTAAGAGACATGATAAAATAAGAAAGACTAGACTTGTTGTTACTCCAAGAGACAAAAATGCAAGACGTGGAGACTTTGGCGCTCTCCCATCTATTATGGAAGGATTTCCATGGTAAAGCTCAAATCTCCAAGGGAGCCTCATGGGGTATTGCTACATTTCTATCTAGCAATTTCTTGATAAAATCATCTAAAGAGAGCCATCATTGGATTCTCATCAAAATCCATGAAAAATACAACCAACACTCAACTTACATCTGCAATGTTTATGGACCAACGCACTACAGGGATAAGGACATTTTTTGGGAATTTCTGTCAAAGCTAAAAGATGAATTGCAAGGAAAAGATGTGATCATTTTGGTAGATTTCAATGCCACTAAATCGAAGTAGGAGAAACGTGGAGGATCAAGGGTCAGGGATACTTTTTGCGAAAAGATGGATGATCTAATATCAGATATGGACATGTTGGACATTCAAATGAAAAATGGGAAGTACACATGGAGCAATAGAAGATCTGGTATTGGCCACATAGCGGCAAGGTTGGATAGATTCCTAGTAAGCTCCTCTTTCCTTCATAAATATCTCCTTCAAGCATCTCATGCCCTCCCTTCTGTTGTTTCAGATCACAAACCCATTTTCCTGACCCTCTCTACTCAGGGAAACCTTGGGCCTATTCCATTTCGTTTCAATCTGCTTTGGTTACATGACGGAAAAATATTGGATATAATTCAAAAGGGCTGGAGCTCCTGCCACTTTGGTTCACCCAATTTCATTTGGGAAGGTAAACTCAGAGCTGTGCATGCTACTCTAAATATTTGGGTCAAAACGACGTATAAAAATCTGGTATTTCTCAAGCATAAGTTTCAAACCAATCTAGCATATCTCCACCAAAGTATGGAGAATGGAGAGATCACTACTTCCACTCTAAACCATGAAAAGGACTTGAATCTTAGGATTCTAAATGCTGCTAGGCTAGAGGAAGAGGCGTGGAGATTGAAGTCTAGGCAGACGTGGCTAAAAGGAGGGGACAGTAATACGGAGTATTTCCACAAGCAAACAAAATCCCGGCTCAGTCATAACACTATCAAATAACTCAAAGACAATAATGGGAACAGGTTTGTAGGATAGGAGGAGCTAAAGATTCATGCCTTGGACCATTCCCGCAAACTCTACATAGATAACGAGGAGGCCGATCCGGAAGCACAAGCTGACTTACTCTCAGGTATCTCCTTGCTCATTTCTGAAAATGAAAATTGTGATCTTCATAAACCAATCCTTGAATATGAAATAAGAGATGCCATATGGTCTCTTCATATGGACAAAGCTCCTGGGCCAGATGGATTCACCATAAATTTTTACAGGGCAGCATGGGATATCATAAAATATGATTTCAAGAGAATGCTAAATTGACCAGGAAAAAAGATAAAATCGATGGAGCCACCAACTCTTCCTTTCTGTCTCTAATTCCTAAATAGAGAAACCCTCTCACTCTTGACAAATTCAGGTCTATTTCCCTATGCAACACTTCCTACAAGATCCTCTCGAAAATCCTTGCCACCAAAATGAAAAACCTTATGGGCCGTCTCATCTCTGACTCTCAAGGAGGATTTATTGCAGGGCGACAGATTCTAGACAATATCATCATCGTCCAAGAGGTTATACACTTTAGCATGGAAACAAAACAGCAAGGAATGGCAATAAAATTGGACATGGCAAACGCCTTCGACAAAGTTAATCATTTTTTTATGTTCAAAATCATGAACAAATTTGGATTATCCAAAATATTCGTAAGATGGGTAAAATATTTCCTAAGCATACCTTGGATTGCCCCCTTAGTAAATGGAAGACCTACAAATTTCTTCCAAGCCACCAGAGAACTTCGACAAGGATGCCCCATGTCCCCCTTTCTTTATCTGTTGGTGGCAGAGTCTATGAGTAGGAAGCTTCAGCACTCGCAAGAGCCGGGTGAGCTAAAAGGCCTAAGGATAGCTACAGCTGTAAAAGCAGTCAACCATGCCCAGTTCGTCGATGATACCATATTTCTCGGAGGAGCGTCTCCGAACATTGTTGAGAGATTTAAAGGTGCTTTGACCACCTTCCTAAAATCCTCAAATGGAAAAGTGAACTCAGCCAAATCCAAATTCTATGGCTGGAATTTCCCCACTGGAACTCTAGCCAGAATAGCTCGGATCCTTGGCTTTGAAGGATGTTCCTCTTCGAACTCTTTCAACTATCTAGGGATTCCAATCTTCAAAGGGAAAAAACGGGTTGTCGATTGGCAAGGTCTGGTAGACAAGATTAAATCCAAAATAACTTCGTGGGGAACTAGGTGGCTCAACCTGGCCGGCAAGTTGGTCTTGATTAATTTCGTCCTCTCAGCCTATCCAATATATGTCAGCTCGATCTCTTTAGCCCCCAAGATAGTCATGAAGGACGTCATGAGAGAAATAAGAATATTTTTGTGGCAAGGAGGGAAATCCAATGGAACCAAAAAGTTTCATTTGATAAATTGGGAGAAACTTTGCAGGCCTAAAATCCATGGAGGTGCTGGGATAAGAGACCCTACGATCATGAATATTGGTTTAGGATCCAAAATTCTCTGGAGATTTGTCTTCGGGAAAAAAGCTTGGTGGAAAGAGATTCTTAGAAAAAAATATATATATGAATGGGGGTAGAAGAAGGTGTGTGGAGGAAATAGACCAGAATAAAAACGGCACTCCTATCTGGAACTTATGCAAGAAGGCGGTGTTTATTATCCAAAATCACCTTTATGAGATTCCTGGCAGTGGAAAGCGGATAAATCTATGGTCAGACAGTTTAGAACCAGACCTGACCTCCCCTGCCAATATTTTATAGAACTTTGTCAATTTGAAGGTTTGGATGGATCAATCCAACATTAGCACATTATTAGATCTCTCAGTTTGGACAGAAAGAGGAATATGGGCAAACTGGATCAATCTAGAGATTTCGGGTCATCTTCTCTCAGACTACAACGCCTTCCTTTCTCTTCTCCATGGAGTGACTCCAGTCCACCGGAATATGAATGAAAGAAGAGGCTGGAGCAAGTCGGGGTCATATACTGTCAAGGAAGGATATCGCCTGGTGGACAGTCTCAACACTAATAGAAGGACAAAAAATGGAGCAAATTCTGGGGAAACGTTGGACTCCCAAAAATAAACTTTTTTCACTTAGACCCTTACCCACCATAAAATTCTCATTGCGAAAAATATCAAAAAAAGAGGTATAGAAGGGAATGCGAGATGCATTCTCTGCAAAGACTCTGAAGAAACAATAGACCATCTTTTCCTTGAATGTAAATTCCCTCAGGAGGTCTGGCACAAAATGTATATTGACTTAAACTATGTTGTGACACTACCAATAAATTGGAACAACATCTTTGCTTGCTGGAAGGACTACTACTACGGAACTCTCTCCAACAAACCTGAATTTAAAAGAGCGTGGGAAGCTCTTCCCAAATACATCTGTTGGAAGATTTGGACAGCCAGGAACAAGGAAATTTTTGAAGAAAAATGATCCACTCAAAGTAGAGTCCTCGCCTCGGCAAAGACCCTTTGGGTGGAAGCCTTATTTGTGAAAGGCATGAAGAATATCAAAAAGGAATCTCTTACCGCAGAAGAAAAAATATGGGCCTCTGATTTCCTAATTCCAAATCCCCCCCTCTCCCTGGTGCACTCCCCCGGGAGATCTATAACCCAGAACTGGTACATTAGGATGAGCACTGATGAATTTCAGAACTGGAGGACAAAAATTGGATGCAATACTCTATTCTTTGATGGTGCCTTGAAAGGAAATCCATGACTGGCAGGTGCAGGTGGAGTCTTCTATGACTCTGAAGGAAACAAGATGAAAGACTACGCTTGGGGTATTGGAAGAAGGTCTAATAATAGTGTAGAATGGTCATCTCTAATAAAAGGCTTGGAGATCACAAGGAATGATGGTCTCAATGACTTGGTTGTGTTTGGAGACTCAATGCTAGTCATTAGAGATGCAAGGAACCTGACCAAAAATCGTAAGAGTCCTACTTCTAAGATTCACCGTCTTCTGAAGTGTCTTTTTAATGAATTTAAAAACATCAATTTCCTCCATTTATTGAGATCCAATAATCAGGACGCAGATGCAATGGAAAATATTGGAGCAGGTCTTGACTACGGAGTCCTTGTATGCAATCAAAAAGGGTATGAAAAGGTTTGGATCCCTTGAATTTGTTCAGCTTCTTCATTTGGTTAGACACCACATGTCTCCCTCTTACGAGAAGTCTTTACCCTTGGGTTGGAGAAATCCTAATGCTCCTCCCTCTCTTTCAAACATAAATCGAAGCTCTGTTTCGAGCAAGATTGAGAATGGCCCTATAGTTCCGCACCCAAATATGCGCCTTGGAATCGGAACTGGCCGCACGCTGGAATCACATGGCCACCACATGTTCGGCATGCAGTCTATTAAGGTTATAGGAATCCCAGAGGGTTCGTGTTTAAATGCTACACGTGGTAATCGCTGGATGCACTTATGTTCAATTGAAAGAACCAGAAACGTGGTGTTTTTAGAGATGGTCGACCTTGGTTCCACAGCCCATTATCTTCTCTGCAAAAAGATGATTCCTCGCGCTGGAGGCTTGGATAACATGGATTTCAGGAAGAAAGCCCTGACAATGCATGGGGGGAAGAGCGGCTTGGTCCAAATACAGCACAACAATCATGATGAGGGTAGGCACAACTTTCTAGGGAATGATATGAACACAGCTCTTGTCAATTACGATGGAGGCAGTTCTGGTCCTAAGCAGGAATTCGACCGCATACACAACGATGTCAAGAAGTATATGACGGAAATGGAGACACAAATCCGCTTGTTGCAAGGTGAAAACTGCAAGATCAAAAGGGCCACTCAACATCTATACACTCTAATGCAAGCAACAAATAAGGAGGTTCGCGGCAGCAGTATCAATCTCAATGAGAAGGTTGATAGCCTAGCAGAAGTACTAGACAATGGATGCCCCTAGTCTATAAACCTAGACACCGAAATCACCGTTGTACATTGCAGTGTTAGGATTGTGGAGGCTAAGATAGACAGTATGCATGCAGAGATAAGGAATTTGAAGCAGGACTTGCAGAATGACCCGAGTGGTTTGGTCGGGGGACAAGCTGAGAATCTGACCGCGCTTCCTCATCAACATCCAAACTCCTGTCGCCAGTAATGGCTTTCAGTCTCAAGTTTCATAGGCTCTTTTTTTTGGTACTCCCATGACATTTCAGAATCAATGTATGTCATCTTTTTGGGGATTAGCTTGTAGCAACAGTAGATAAGGATACTCTCAGGCCAGAAGTTTGTAAATATGTTTTGCTTCAGTTTCATGATTCTAGGGAAGTTTGTCCGGATTTATAGTCTTCATAGGTTAGAATTTTGTCAACATAGATACAGATTTGTCAAAGATGAATGTGGAGACATGGCAGTTCCTCTCTATCGGGTCTCTATCGGGGAACAGTCCTTCTCTAGCACTATGTAACTATGTTTTTCTCCTCTTTTTATATATAAAATCTCTTATCTGTTCTTGTTAAAAAAAAGTATATACTAATGAAATTTCGAATCAATATAATTTATAAAACTACATTTTATATAGAAGATCATGTGGATTGTACACTTCTTATCTATCATATATTCACCCATCTAGTATCTCTCTTTTTTTATATTCATTTTGAATTATATCTTATATTATGTTTAATATTTGATTGTGCTATTTTCATGTCTTCTGGGTTATACATGTGTAATTATGGTTGTGTATGCTTCATTTACCTTTAAGGAGGGTGCTTTTCCTTGAGGCATTTTGGACCAATCATTCACTTGGAACTTTTATCTGATTTATTTTCTAAGTTGTCCACCTTTTTCTTGGAGGTATATTTGGCTTGTGCATGGGATGCTACCTACTTATACCTTAGAAACCATGAAATGTTTTCTTCCTACCTAGCCATCGAACCAATGACATGGAACCATTTAGAGACGTTACATGTCACCATGCACATCTGTTACATGTTACCTACTAAAAGTAGCCTCCAAGATTAATTGAAGATTCGCAAGAAAGCACCAAATCACCTAGAAATCAATTGGCAACCCAAGATGAGAAGGTTGAAGAGCACAAGGTTGGCCCTGGATACACCATCACACTATTAAAAATAGCAATTACCGCCAAAAATGTAGGGAACTTGGAAAACATGTAATCACCATTATAACCAAATACATCCCTGATCCTAATAAACTTGTGTGCTTGGAATACTATTCGTGAAAAGTAGAAACTTACTAAAAATATTAAGTTCACCAACTGATCTCAAAAATATATATGATGGCAACACTTACCAAAAAAAAGTCAAAAAGTAGACATTGCTAAAAATAGAGACCTCATGCATGTCACTTAAAATAGGCCCATTGGGCCGTATGAAAACAAGGAATAAGAACATGTCGTAAAATTTAACATGCAAACACTATAGCCCTACTTGATAAAAATAACAATATCTCAAAACCTCATGCATGTTGCTAAAAATGGACTCATTAGATTCATGTGATATCAAGGAACAAGAATATGTTAATAGAGTTGACATACAAGCTCTGTAACACTATAGCCTTACTTGATAAAAATAACAATATCTCAAAACCTCATGCATGTTGCTAAAAATGGACTCATTAGATTCATGTGATATCAACGAACAAGAATATGTTAATAGAGTTGACATACAAGCTCTGAAGCGACACTCGTTAAAAAAAGTGTCACAAGATTGCATGGATGTCACATGCAAACCGATAGGAAGCTCTATATGCACTTAATAGTCTCATCATTAATCTCATATGCATTGAGACTCATATATGAAGTATCAAATATTGCATGGAAATGGTACATGCATTTGTTCAAAAATAGTAATCCTAGAAGGAAAACTTGCATGTAACTACACCTGAACTCCAAGTGAAGTTGTTGAGAATTGATGAAATTGGTCCCTGGAATGGAATTGTGCCTCAAATGGATGTAATTTAGGACTTGCACATGGATCCAATGACAGTCACTTACAAAATATTGTGAAACACGCTGAGTTAAATGGCCAAGAGATGATCAAGGACGTCAGTGACAAGATAGTATAGGATTGCACTTCAGACTATCCTAATTATTTATGGTTATGAGAACAATATTGTGTGGATCTACCCTACATAGAAGGATTTCAAAGAACTCCTCAAAACTTTGTTGCTAACTCTATGTCTCCATCAGAGTTAGAATATTCTAAAGAAGAAAATTGCATAATTATTAAACATAAAACTGATAGAACCCAACAAGAGCCCATGGGCCTATCCTACTTTTTATGTTATGAAACATAAACATTCTGAGCAATAAAGAGGAAAACCCAGGATGGTGATAAACTATACAAATCTAAATGAAGTATTGATGTTTGTTAGGTATCGTCTTCCTTCAAAAGTAGCCCCCTTGCCAAAATATCTGCAAACAATTTGTTTAGTAAATTTAATTTGGAGAGTGGATTTTGGCAGATTGGTATCACTCCAAAGGATAGATTTAAGACGAGGTTTGTCATTCTACATGGCCAGTACCAATGGTGAATCATGCCATTTGGATTAAAGAATGCCCCTTCATAATTTTAGTAAATTTAATTTGGAGAGTGGATTTTGGCAGATTGGTATCACTCCAAAGGATAGATTTAATACAAGGTTTGTCATTCTACATGGCCAGTACCAATGGTGAATCATGCCATTTGGATTAAAGAATGCCCCTTCATAATTTTAGAAAATAATGGAAAACATTTTCTCAGAATTAGATTTCTTTGTTATTTATTTGATGAAAAATATAAATTCTATGTTTTTGTGTCAAGACATGGTGTTGTGTTGTCTAAAAATAAGCTTGAGTTTGCAAGAACCAAGATTGAATATCTTGGCCTCGTCCTCGCATGGAAGGTATTATCCTCAGTCTTTAGACCTTTTATGTTGATTAATATCCCACCCAATATTGTATCATCTTTGCTCCTGTAACAACTTGAGAAATTTGACTACTCTTTTGATGGAGTGTTACAGTATCCATCAGCATTTAGAGTCTCTATCTTTCATTGCTATTTTTTAAAATTTGTTGAGGTACAATATACAATCAGATATTTAAGGCGTCTCTTTTGTAGAGTTCATAATTATAATTCTTTTTTCAATCGTTTGAGCTAGATTTTCCATTTAGTCCTGGCCTTGTATGCTTGTTGTTCTATATGCAACTGAGATTAATTAGTTGTTAAGCAATTGAGACGAATGCATCAATGTATGTTAGCATTAATATGTTTTGATATCAAGTCTTGACAAATGCATACACCCTAAATGGTTTTATGCAGGTAAGTGATTATATATGTTGATATTGAGTTTTGACATAATGCACACATTAAATGTTATTGTGTTGGTAAATGTACATAAATATGTAAGGATGACAAAATGCATCACTTAAAAAGGATGCATTAATGCATGTTAGCATTTTTCTGTTAAGAATATTCAGTGATGGTTAATACATTTTAGAGGGGTGAAATTGAGGCACCCTTTTAATCCTCTTTATCTTTTTAACAAAACATAATTTGTGGGCTCCACATTCTATGATTTGTAAGATCTGCAACCTCTGCAATATTCAAATTCAATAATATATATATCAATGTATATAGCATTTGTGGGTACGTTGATGGGTCTTATTGATTCCCTGCGAATGAGGATATTATTAAGGGGCCATTTTTGCTGGAATTTAGCAATGAATTTTTGTTGAAATCAAGAGTTTTTATTTTTCAAAATCATTTTAGATTGCAGAAATAGATTCAGCGCTCTCCAAAACCTCTAGGCACACCGATTATGAAATTTAAACAAGATATATCTGCAATTTTAAAAACCATTTAACTTACACCAGCAAAAAATGGTGTTACTATTTATTATCGCAGAGTATGTATTGTGTTAAGTGCGTAGAATGTATTTTGTTATGTGCTTAGAATGGTTGTGCTCTAAGCTGTTAGAGACTTTTATTGTGAGTCTGTTGATGGGTATTGTTGATTTCCCTGTGGATTTTGTGTAATTTTGTGTAATGTGTACATTTCCATAGATATAACAATGTAATATATAACATCTAATTGCAATAAATGCTCTGCAATTAGATGCTTATTAATCACCAATTATAATTGGTGATATTTTATTTTTAGTACAGAGTATGCATTGTTTTATGTCCTTAGAATGGTTGTACTATACGTTGTTAGAGTCTTTGGTGGTCTGTTGCTTTCCTGGATGTATGATTATAATTGTTTTAACAAAAATTGGGTACCAACTGGTTTGGAGGATAGAAATGTTTGAAGTTTTAACGTCTGGTTGTTGGTTCCCTCTTGCCTTTTATGGGTTTTAACCTTTTTACTGTATTTTGCATTATCTTAGTATATACTCCAATGGTTGGTTGAAATTTACTTTCTCGAATATTCCAGCATCTAATGGTCATCATCAGCGACCAATTTGGCATTTTTGAGGAACGGTTGATCCATGCTCGTCTCAATGAGTATTTCACTGAAGTGTAGTTATTATTAATTGAATGGATCGCGTGTGTTTAAGTTTCTGGGCCTTGAAATTACTTCATTGAGAGCTCCATCTGAATTGGTTCATGCATATATATGAAGCAGAGAATAAACAAATAAAATGTCTTTGAGGTGGTTCAAATGTTGCCTACTAACAACATTGAAAGGTGTTGAATAGCAAGTCGGAAACTGATCTTGAGTGTGAATGGAGAATTATTGGTATATATCAAGGTATAAGTCCGCTACAGGATAACTATGAGTCCATCCTAGAAGAAGAAGATAGGAGCTATGGCTACACTAGAAACACTGGCTATAAGACTGAGCATAGTGTTTGGGGTGTTTGTTCTTGTATTGCTAGGAGAGCTCTTCTATGTCATCGTTTGGAAAAGGTATGGTATCCTGAGGACAAGAGTAAGAAGAATAGATACAGAGTGCAACAAAGGGACATGCAACTTTGTCGATAAAGAAGCATTGGTTGGGTCCTTTGGGGGATACTGTGCATCTTCGGTGGACACAGAGTTTGCAGAAAACGTATTCCCATGGGATCAGAGACCACTGGAAGGGACACCATGTTCATGGATGGTGTGTTTGGGGATCCAAGGCTTCTGTTCACCATAAAGGAAGAGACCAAGGAGGATAAGGAGTTTTAGGATCCTGTGAAAGAGTACAAGGAGTCTGCTTCCTCTTTTTTCCCTGTCCAAACATTGCACTCTGAATTTCATAAACCACCATCAAAATCACCATATCTAGAGGAGCAGCGGCTGCTGCAAAGGAAGTTTCCTCACTCAATTGGGATATTGCACTCCGAATCTCTGAAACCGCCATCATACTCACCATGTCCAAAGGAGCAGCAGCTGCTGCAAAGGCAGTTTCCTCACTCAATTGGGGTGTTCCAGCAGCCACAGATCTTGAGTTCAATCTCTACAAAGTCCATCTCATGGACTCCTAAGTAATGCAGCAGCAGAATGTGTTGTAGGGGTCATTGGATTTATGGTTGCATTTGTAATACCCCTAGTTTTGACTTGGAATGTATTTATCCAAAATTATGTAAATGATGTAAATATGCTAGTGCAAATTCCTAGTGCGGAGCTCAGGGCCAAGGCCCGAATAGTGAATGTCTAGGCATGTATGATGTTTATATTTTATTTGGACTGTTTGGTTTGGTTTTATGTCGATATAGAATATATGTATATATTATGTGCATAAATAATAAAATGGTCCAACAATGGTTGTGTAAAGAGCACCAAAGCGGCTATGATTCCACCAGAGGGGAAGAGGAAAGGGGGTCCATGGGTTACTAAACCTTTACTGCCAAGTGTCAACCTTAGAACTCTCCCAAAATTCTGTCATGTGATGAGAATAAGCCAATTATATCTTTTTTTTACCATTTTCCCAATCATTAATGCATGTGTGTGTTTGCTGGGAAAATTCACCTCATGTAGTTATTGAAGCATGGGACTGACTACACTTTTGTGATAGAAGTCAGTCTGCAACTTCCAGGAGACCTTTCTCTACTGGAAGAATTTATGTCAATTGTCTTTTCACCATTTTCTCATATCCTTTGGAGTCAACCCTCATTCTCTCATTATTCTTTCACACAGATATGCAGAGTTCTCCATTGTTGTCCAGAAACTTACCATGTTGTTTTGAACCCAGAAAATAGAATTTGGAGACCATGCTGCAGATTTGGAAGTGAAAATAGTTGGTTGTAGGTGAGCAGAGAGGTTGGGCGAGCTAGGAACCCTTACCCATGAAGTTTCGTTGCTCGTAGGTGCTTGAGAAGCCACAAATTGAGGCTATAGGTGGTTCTATAGCAGCCATAGTAGGTTGGACTTCTTCTATGCACACACCGGAAGCACCTAGCAAGATGAATCTCCCAAGAGAACCGTGAATCGATGAAGGGGATGCCAAAGCTAAAAGGGTGTTGTGTGGGGCCGGTATTGTGGAAGCCAAGGATGTGAGAGCTGAGTGAGACCCCTGTAGAGTTATGTATGAGCATTTGGCTAAGAACAGAGAGCAGAATGGGTTGTGGGCTGAGAGATAGAAGCCTGTAGGTGTTTCCTTCGCCCTAGTGGCCTCATAGCCCAGCTTGGGGGTGGCCTCCCAGCAGAAAGAGTATATGCTGGACTGAGTGCCTATGGTTGGGTGGAAAAGTGCTCCTACACAACCAGTTGCTTGGATTTGTCTTGGATACAGATAATTATTCTTATGCATTTGATTCTAAAGTGTTTTTATTTCATGCATATAATGGTATGCTTGTGTATTTGCATGCTAGATGTGTGTGGATAGATTTGAATTTCGGTGTGCATGTTTATTTAAATTTTTGCACACATTTCATTTGTTGAAAATTGTATTATGGACTTGGGGTGAAATTTGAGAGCCTGGATTTGGCCAGCGTCCCCTCCCGATGGTCGGATTGGGTGAGGGGGATGTTACAGAGTGGTATCATAGCTTATGGTGCAATGCCACAGCTATATGGGCCAAAAATCACGATTTACAGGCAAAAATTGGAACTGGTTCTGCAGGAAATTTGTTTCTGTAAAATGGCAGTTAAGGGTCATGGAGTAAGTTTGAAATCAATTTCGAAACTTTCCCCTTATTTCCCAATCAAAAAATTTGCATAAACCCCAAAAATTTTGAAAATTGGGAAATTTTAGTTCGGCCCACCAGTGCCAGGTGGAAGGGTGACGTGGAGGAGCCACATAGGCAAGAGGTCTGATTTGGAGGAACTACGTAGGCAAAGGGTGTGATGTGGACCAGCCACATCATATCTATGTGCGCAAGTGACCATAAGGGATGGAGTGTGAAGGTGAAGAAGATCTAACCGTTGAGCAGCAAGGCAGATCGACGGTCGACAATGATTCAGGCTTGCAAATGTGCGCTAGAGTTAATTTGTTTTTGCAGCCTTGAATGAAAACCTCTACGTCCACATGTTGTCCTATGGTGCGTTTAGGCACGTAAAAGCGGTCTCGTGAAACCGCTTCTTCCGGGAGCCCGAAACCACCTTTTGGGTCCAACAAGGAGTGACGTGACATGGTGAGATGTGACAGGAAGTAATGTCAGAAGGGATGGGACCCTCGTCAGTCATGTCAGTTGTCAGATATCGTGGAGATCAAGACCAACGGCTCACAGTGTCTCAGGGACTTGAACATGCACGAAGGATAACAGAGCAACACTACCCTGAAGCGGTAAACTGCTTGATGACGTATCGCTCTCTATTCAGGCTCGCAAAAGCGGGTCCAGGAAACCACTCTTCTCATACCCTGAAACCGCTTTCAGCCTAACAAGCAGTGATATTATGTTGGGCCCATACATGATGTGCGGAGATGTCAGGGGTAATGGGACCCACGGAGATCATGTCAGTATGGGTGGATCGCTTAGATTTGATCGACAGCTAAGAATCATTAAGGAGTGTCGTGAAGATGCATGGAGGTTAATTCATTCTCGCGACCCTGAAAGAAAACCACCCCAACCATGTGTCACTCTCTCATGCATTCAAGCACGTAAAAGCAGTTTCAGGAAACCACTCTTCCAGGAGCCTGAAACCACTTATCACTGACAATGGTAAGGCAATGTAGGTGGCATTTGAACGGCGTGGATCAAAGAAAAAGCAACATTTTTCATAGTCGATTTGTGGGTGCTCAAAATAAAAAAAATGCACTTGATCTTATGCGCCAGATTGCGCGAAATCGAAGTATTTACAAAAAAAAAAAAAAAAGGTGTTTCCCTCGACCCGCCCTGCAATGGCCCAGGGAAGCCACAAGGGGGAAATCCCCCTTGACCCATGGCATCTCCCTCATATGTCGTTGAGTGTGAGAAAGTTTCGTAATTGTCAATATGGGTTGTCCCAGGTTGCATGAATATTAATGTTATAATTTTCTAAGACTGTAATAAATCTAACAAATGTGTTTATAAACACTTTTGCAAATTCAGAATCCTATCAGTGACAGTTAAGGATCAGCATTTCAGTCTAGTGCAGTTGGGAAATATTTGATCTTGGCTGGACCAAGAAGAAGAGTATCATCATGTAGGATGCACAAGATCCGTATTAGGTTGAGGCAGATGCAACGGGAGAGAATGTACAGGTTGATAATGCAGAGACAAAATCTAATGGTAGAAGAAACCAAGCAACTCCCCCAGACATTGCAGAAACCATGAGGAGATTAAGGGTGGAACTGCAAAGTTGCGGAGCAGACAATGTAAGGTTGATTAGAGCCCAAGAGGAACATATTCAGTTGAATGCAGTTATGCTTCAAAGCTTGACAAACATTCAAAGGAAGATAAACCATAGGAAGAATTCAGAAAATCGGGAAAGGAGTGGGGGTAGCTCAAGGAGGAAATCCCAAAAGAGATCCCATAGTTCAAGAAGGATTTCTAGAGATAGGACATATACTCCAGAAATATCTTCTAGTGAGTCATCTGACTCTAAAGAATCCATTGAAGTTTCAAGATCTTCATCTCATAGAAACAAGAGGAAGAGGTCTTCCAAGAACAACTCTCATGGAGAATTTAAGAAGGCCAAACCTCCTACTTTTGATGGTGAGGTTAAATCTGATCAAGAAGCCGAGGCTTGGCTTCTTGGGATGAGGAAGTATTTCCAAGTCCAAGACTATTCAGGAAATATGAAGGCAAGAGTGGCTATCTTCAATCTGAATGGAAGAGCATATATATGGTGGGAACACCTTAGGAAAGTAAAGAGGATCAATGAAAGGAATATTGTGTGGAAGCAATTCAAGAAGTACTTCAAGGAAAAGTACCTTTCTGACAAGTACTATGATGGAAAAAACAAAGAGTTCCATGAGCTGAAATTGGGACAAATGACAATGGAAGAATATGCAAACAAATTCTTGGAGCTGCTGAGATATGTCAAATATATCAGGGATGATAAGGTGAAAATTCAGCGTTTTCTAAGTGGATTGCCCTAGTCATATAAATATAGAATTATTTTGATGAACCTCGAACTCTAGAGGAATCCATAAGAAAGGCCAAGTATTGTTTTGATAAAAACAAAAGCAAACCAGAATTCCATAAGGCGTGGCAAGATACGCCTCACCCTTTCCTCCTTTCTGTGAGAAGTGTTGTCAGAGTACAATAATCCAATATAACTATCATGTGGTGTCTTGAATTATTCTAGGATTACAAAATCTCCATCTTCACTTCATCCAATCCCATCGTGAAGACACCACTCACTCTACACTCTGAAGTCGGTCACATAATCATGGACAACCCCGATCTCAAGGGAAAAAATGTTGGGGTTGTGTTGCCATTCTATGAAAATTTGTGGAGTTGAATGCCTTGAAAAGATATAGTAGCCATGCTATAACTTATGTGAATATTCTCTATCAATTTAGTACAGTGGATTGGTCGACTTTTCTTAGCCACTCTGACTCTATTGATTTTCCAGGACTTTTTGTAAATGATTTTTCATGACTGACTTGGTCAGCCAGAATTGATACCATTAATTGTCATTGATTGTGTTTGGGGTTTAATTAGTTGAAAACAACCCAATTTTTTTTAAACTACCGAGGAGGTTTTGTTTAAGTTGTTCTCTTTTACTTCCAGCTTGGGACATTTAGCACAAACATATTTAGACCCAAAATTTTCACAAAATTTCAACATAAACAAAGTCGAGACTAAATAATTGTTCACCTAATCTTCTTCCTCGGTGTAAAGAGATCCACAAAGCTTTTTTCACATTCTTTGTGCAAAGGGCACCTCTGGGACAACTTTCATAGATTAATGGGCCTTTCTATGGTGGTTGTTCTTCATGAAAAATAAAAATCATTCATCTATGTTATCAATTTGTTTGCAATTCATAACATTTTCAAGGTTTTGTACATGTTATGTTTTATTTTCAACACTCTATTCAGTTTATTTGTTCTTGTTGATGACACAAATATAATAAAAAACATTTAAAAAATGAACATTCATATCCTATACATTACAAAAATAAATAATATTAAAAACAACACAAGTATTTTTTATTTTGAATCTTAATTTATCAATTATAATTTTTTTTGTAACTAGGGGAATCGGCAATTGGGATGGAGATGGTACTCACATTACATGGGGTCCAGGGGTCCATTCCCATCCGCTACAACTATACCCATATGTGCATCCACACAGCCCACAAGCATGGGGCACAGGTAAGCCAGGGTGAATTGAACCCGTGACCTCCATTTACAACATTTCCTTCATATCAAGCGAATCGTCGGTTGAGCTACACCCATGCGGGCTTTAATTATAATTATTTTAAACATACTGATAAATTTCCATTTTTTATAAATCTTTTCATTTCATTCTTAAAATATAAATTTATAATGATTTCAAATATATCGATAATTAAATAATTACAAAGTTTTATAAAATCTTTTCATTTCATTTCCAAAGTTTAATATTTACAATTCAAGTGATAGAAACAATTCACATGACATTTCAAATATGGTAGCATCTTATATAATTCAGTGAAACTTATATTTTTAACGAATTAAGAAAAATTGTTTTCAAAAAGGATTAATAAAAAATAGTTTAAATTTTATAAAATTGAGATTATAAGATCTATTGTTGATTAATTGTCAAAATGAGTATTCAATGCGAAGTTCCAAAAGGTGGGGCATTGTAGATTCTTTATATAATCTATCATTTAATTCATTAATCTCAAAGGAGAATGGAATTTATGTATATTTGGATTTGTTATCAAATTTGGGATAGTGAGGTTTAAACTCATTTTCTATAAAATAAGGTAGGTAGTCAACTACCTGATGATATTTGACTAGGTCAATAATCAAATTTAATCAAATCAAATATTTGTCAATGGCCTAGTTCAAGCCGTCAAACTATGTTATGCAACGATCTCTTTCGTTCTTCTCTGTGACACTAAGTCAACTGTTATGCCAAAATTGTCTTGTGCTTGAACAAATCTACATTAGGATAATCATCATGCCAAAGTTTATCTACATTAGTAGTTGTTTTTTCATGTATGTGTTTAATCCTACATCTATGCATATCCCTACTAGAAGTTATGTTATTTTTTCATGTATGTGTTAATCCTACATCTATGCATATCCCTACTAGAAGTTATGTTATTGAAACATTACATTTGTAACATCCTCTTTCGCACTTCCAACCATGCAAACAAGAAGCCACACATATTTCGAAAAATAAATTGGGCCATTGAGGAACCAATATTTTACCACTTATAATAGAGATGCCTCTCCCAGTAGGCCCAAAAAATGCAAACATAAGTGCAATTAATAAAATGCAGTAGAATAGCTAAGTATGGAACAACATAATACATGGCAAACAAATGCACACATTCATAATTAAGCACTTTCACACATACAACATACATAATACGTATGTTCCCATAACAAAAAATACAGTTCCACTGTAGATTTAAAAATAAAGATCGATTACTTATCTTTAACAAAAGAGAATCAAGAAATTGATTGTGTATGAGAAATTTATATCTAACCATAGGCATCCAATTTAGATGCCACCAGCAAGTCAAGCTATGAGGCCACCGAAGTGAAGGAATCAAGCTACATATTTACATCACTCAACCCAACCCAATTTCTCCCATGACTCATCCAATCTACTCACTACAGAGCATTCCATGCATCTCATCCATCCCATTAATCAACCTTGGCTCTCTTTTCCACTGCCCTATACAAAACAAGAGGAGTTGTTTCACTTCTTTGCTCAATGGTCCCTAAGGAATCCTTCCCCTTTGGTGCTCCTCTGTGTAGGCATACAAAGTCAAATATGTTGAAAGCCTTCTAGGAATAACTTGCTTAATCTCTCAAATAGCTAATGAGAAGTAATAAATAGTAGGTAAAGGTGTCTTAACTTCCATGGCCTCTATGCTCATCTACAAGCATTTTCTCTCTTGGCAAGTTTTGAAAAACCCTCTTCCTAAGGTTGATTTTGGTTATTTTCAAATTGGGATAACAAGAATGTTTAAAAAACATCGCATAGAGAACTCTTGTGGATAGAATGTACATGAGAAAAATGGTGAGAATTAGAATGACAATGATATGAAAAAAGTATTTCCACGAGGTGTGAGAATGAAGGACTTTTCACATATTCCCAAACCCATTGTACTCTGCTCATGCTTTCATAATTATCTGTAGCCTATGCAATCATCCTTGGTGTTTGTCTCTTAAAAAGTGGTTATTCCTCTATACTCATTCCCCTCTGTGAAATAGTACTTGTCTCTGTGGTTTCGTACTTGTTGCACTCATATATTAATTATTATGTATTTTTGTTTGCTTTTTTTGTTGTTGTGGGTACTCATAAATATATGACTGTAGGTAGTTTGAAACTATGATACATTGGTAATATCCTTCCAATTGGTTTTGTTATTTTTTTACTATTGCATTCTCTAAATCATATCATTTAATATTGTTACATTTAATAATTTCCCAAGAAGGATGGTCTCTAATGAATTTCAACTCATAAAAGGAATAGTAATGTAAATTGATTTAACATGGGTCACTAATCCACACTTTGCTAGTATTGCCCCATATATCTACGCGTTGCTAACGGTCCCCATATATAAATTTATTTATCTATTCCTTTAAACAAAGTGCAAATTCACAAGTGTGATTACATATCATCCTGTTGAAATCAAGTTTATTGCTGAGAAGATGATACACTCATGAAATGATAAATGGGAGTAAATTTCTCTAAGGACTAGTGTTTCAACATTTCTTCAATACTAAATATTTATTTATCTATTCCTTTGAGCAAAGTGCAAATTCACAAGTGCGATTACATATCATCCTGTTGAAATCAAGTTTATTGCTAAGAAGATGATACACTCATGAAATGATAGATGGGAGTAAATTTCTCTAAGGACTAGTGTTTCAACATTTCTTCAATACTAAATACTTGCATGTCAAAGACTTCTTGTTTCAACAATAACCACTGATCACGGGTAACATTATGTGCTAGTACATTTTTAGAACACAATATAACTTTATTAGCTCTGGAGCTTTAGAGCTTTAGGGTATGCTTCCTAAGAATATGCAGCTAAAGAAATTCCCATAAGCTAAATGTGTGAGATACACAACATTATAACTACTACCATTTATGTTGGGGGATGACAGAGGCTTGTGAGTAATTGTGTGATGTAGTCAAGAATGTAACATGCAAACACCAACATTACTGTATAGCATGCGAGATGAACTTGCAGTTGACAGGTTGGAATATATTGCCTAGGTTGCAAGTAAAGGATCTATGTGCCATGGTTTGGGTACCCTTGAGGTAATGTGCTATGTAAATTCTACATAGTTCAAAATTAAATCTATTTTTTGATAAAAAGTGTAGTATTACCTACATTTGCAGTACTTTTTGAAAGCAATCATGGATTTTAGGGAGCTTAGTGACATCATTGGATGACCAATTGTCATTACAACCTAGATTTGGCACAACAGAATATACAAGACCGATGGATATTCATGCTCATGTTCAGGCAGCTGCTCACGTTTTGAAGCTTAAAGTAAATGTTAGCCGGGAGCTTAGTGACATCATTGAGTGACCAATTGTCATTACAACCCAGATTTGGCACAACACAATATACAAGACCGATGGATATTCATGCTCATGTTCAGGCAGCTACTCAAGTTTTGAAGCTTAAAGTAGATGTTAGCCAAGATACTAAGAGGCTATATTTAGTGTAGATCAGTATGGATAACTCTCATAGCCAAGACAATGGTTTAATGGCTTATAGTATCTTGGATGTTTTCATTTACTACCAGCTTTTCCTTTATTTTAAAATTACATGTATAGGTAGAAATTGGAAAATCTAGTCTTTAATTATGAGTTGAGGGAATTGTGGCTGACAATATGATTTCTGACATGAGGAATGAAGTAAACTTACACTTTCCATAATGATTATACTCAGCCCACTCCCATATTGAAGATTTGTATTACATTGCCTTCTATGTTTCTCATTAGCTTTAAATTGTGCAACATATATGTCATGAACTTACAATCCATTTTGAATAGTTGGAATCCACCAATAAAAGATGTTAACATTATACTTTATTAAACTTTGATTAAACCACCCTTAGCCAACTCAAACGAAACCACATAGCAAACTCATCATAGCATTTGTTTCAATAATCTTTTTTTTCATTTCATCACACCTACTTTGCTTCCCTTTTTTTTTTTCTTTTGACATTCCTTTGCACCTTCTGGGGCAATTGCTGGTGATACATTTGAGGCATATTTAATGTAGAAGGTGCATGAGTACCAATAAACATAACCTTCATCTCTCTTTCACTCATAACCTTGAACTATATTGAAGTGTTCTAACTGTTATATGATTTATATGATTTATGATTTAGATCTATATAAGATCAAAATCAGTCAATATACCACTAAAAAGGACAATATATGACCAAAATCAATCCAAATCGTATAAAATCAACTATATTACAAACATTTTACTTATGAGATACCGTGCCCCTGCGAAAGACCGTATTACAATTGAATATCGTAGCGCTCTTGCTAGAGACCGTGCTCCTAGGAAAGACCGTATTACAATTGAATATGGTGCTCTTGTTGGAGAGCGTGGTAACGTGAAACAGATCTATCTTAAACAGAAGAACACACTTTTCACAGCTAATCAAGTTGACAAAAGCAAATCTATTTGAAAGGAAGAACCTGCCATGTTTCAGAAATATGTAAACATCAATTCTTGCTTTCCATTGTATGTCGAGACACCTTCAATAGTTACGAAATCATCATAATAGAACGTCTTCAACAAAAATCAAAACCAATATTACAGCTAGCGAAACGAAACTTTTCAGAACTGTGTTCTTCTCCATTACTATAGATTAATACACTGACAATTCAATGGCTAAACCATAGATCATTAACATCATGTCCAAGTCAATGATCTTATCACATCCTTTACTTCATTTCATCCCTTCTGTTGTCAAAGGGTTACTTCGACAAACTCATCAAGTCGTATAATGTGTGTTTTTCTTATCCTTAACGAGTTCTAAATCGAGGTCTAGTCATATTTTCATCCAGGTTTGACCATGTTCTATTGTCAGCTTTATTGCGTTCAGTTCATTGTTTTGATTGTCTCCATACTTTGTTTTATGAAAATCGTCCTTGTTTAACCCTCTCAACAGTATGCTGAATTCTCGACAAGCATAAGTAATTGTGTTATTATAATCTTCCCATAAATAATGTATGTATCCACACCTTATTTTAATATATCCTCACACTAAGTATTAATAAGAGTATCTATACTATATATTAATAATGCCCATACATTATTAAAAGTATCCCCAATATATCTTGATAATGCCCACCATTTTTTATATATGTATCATTGACTTGAAATTTATAATCTTGCCTTTGTATTTAACAATAAGAGTTTTTAATTGTATCCTAACTATTGGTAATCTTCTTACCCAAATTGCACTTGTATTACTATAAAGTACAATATATAATATTGTAATTTTTAAAATATAACATACATTATACATTATAATACAAATAATTATAATAATATAATAACAATGTCCAAAAACTCTTTTTCCTTAACTACTACATAATTTGCTTTTGTATTTGTAAAATGTATAAATAAAAATAAAATAACCCTTACATAATTAACCCTATCCAAATGGAAAAATAGAAAAAAAATGACATTATATATTACCATCATTTTGAATTATAAAATATAATGATACAATAACTATGAAATGCAATTATAATCATAACCAAATCTCCCTTTGCATAACTAGAATGCAAATTTGCATTCCTATGACACTACAAATTGATAATGTAACCTTCTGATTTAATTTTTATTCTATTTCATTCTAATATATAAATATAGTGTAGAACATTTTATCTAAATGATCTAGTTTCAATTTACCTTTTCAATGCAAATATTTAAACTATTCTACATAGATCCCATCCTAAAATATATATGATAGAATAAGGATTTCATAATCTAGTTAGCTAATTGAACTTTAGATAAACTAATCTTTAAATAATCTAGAGACAAAATACCAAATGTGGAGCTCGTCACCAATTTTCTTTTAAGACAAACAACGTTCTAACAACCTAAATCTATGTCCCCTCCATTTTATTTAATTCATCTCATTTATATACTTGATACATTAAGAAATTATAACAAGAATCTACTATCCCATATATATGTATATATACATCTTTTCTATTTCTTATGGTCTTCACAACTATATGACGAATAAAAATAAGTTATGCTACAAGGTTCTAGCACAACATACCTATATGACTTTTCCCTTTTTCATACCCTGTACACTCATAAATTTTATATAGTGTAATCATCTTATAATCGATTGGTATGTCTAAAATTCGGACATTTCTAATTCATGCCAGTATTCATTTTAATTACAAGAAACCCCATTCAAATAACCACGCAAATGTTACCCCTACTATCTATCCAAGCTACCACTTTAAATCGATGATCTCACTATATTTCTCAAAACTTAACATATGAATATATTCCAAGAGAGATTTGCGTGAATGAATTTAACTCCTATTAAATTCTTCGAATCATTCATTAACTAAATGTTTATTACCAGACTCGGAGTTCGACTTGCATGTTTATCCTACAAATATGCATGCACGTATTATTAAATAACAAGTAACTGCGGCAGCACATCGTAATAAATAGCTAAAATTTCGGTAATACAGTCTCCAACTGAACCTTGCGATCCTGGAAAACCGGCATTGATCTAGCCATGGAACCTATGCTATCTGTATGATCTGCAATACTCAGAGATTAGATTTTTGGGACGCCTATCGAGCAAATTCAGTAAAGAATATGTCTGTATAATTAATCACTTTGAATATGAAGTAACCCCTGAACTACACTACGTACCCCTTCACAAGACCTTGATCTTTACTCTCATCATTTATCCTATCACTACATCATGAGAGTCGAGTGTCAGGTCAGTTTGACTCGCAGTTACATTACAGAACAAACTACAGATCGAATTTAGTAAAATGATTGGAAAAAAAACGTACCCTTGTTATTTCATCGAAATCAAAAAGTAGATAGCAAAATGTCTTCCATCATACCGATGGCAGGATCAAGTTCAAAAACATGAACGATCATAACTTAAACCAAAAATATAGTGACTTACAACATGACAGTCCCTCACAGTAGGATCTAAATCATAACATATACTGGTAACACCATATTTTAGATCTCAGCAAAAAAGGATTTTAGATCGAGCATATGGCTTTCTCATCCTTGATCTCAGCAAAAAAGGATTTTAGATCGAGCATATGGCTTTCTCATCCTTGATCTAACTAAAACATAGTAATATAAATAATTATCAATCATGCCAACATTATCCAGTGGCGCTATTTAAGCTAATCCGATATACTTTTAACTGTGCTTATCAATTTATATATTTATCATCTACTAGTCCTACCAAATACTCGACAGCAAATATCAAAGGATACTCATGCGCAATAAACAAAAAGAACCAACTCAGCCAGTGAGATTCACAAAGTTCTGCCCGTCCGACGAGGGTTATTGCCATTGATTTCGCAACAGTAATTAATAGACCTCTCTGACAAATCTCAATTATATTTTCATCACGTTGCCTTTCACGGTCAGGACCAGCTAAGGACGTCTCCAATTATCAGCCCCTCCACTTCGGTCTTCATCACGTTGCCTTTCACGGTCAGGACCAGCTCCCCAACGATCACGTTCCTCCCCTTTACCAAATCCACCATACTTAGGTCGTTCATAACGCCCAACAGGTGGTTGGGCATCCCGTCCACGTAGTGGCTCATAGTTATCACGCCGTCCAGATACTGGAGGTTCATATTTACCTGTTTGTCTTGTAGGTGGCTCATATTTACGGGGTGGAGGAGCATAATTATCCCTAGCTTGAGGCACATCTACATCACGTTGTCTAGGAATGGGGTGGCCATCTCTGCCATCAACATGGGTTTGGCGATCTCCACGACGCCAACTGTCAATATTTGCTTCAGTGCCAGCTGATTCGACCGCCTTGCGCAGAGCTCGGGGAACAAATTTGCTCGCATTTGGCTCTGAGGGTTTGGAAACTCTTGGTTCCTCGTTGATCAAAGCTTCTTTTCGTAACCTCTCCTTCTCCTCCAGTTCTCTTTCACGCTGCTTCTGTTTTTCAGCAATCTCATCCAGCTTGGCTTTCCTTTCTTCATCCTGTTTGCGCTTTCTTTGCTCCTCTGCAACACATTTGTCCACGGATTCACATTATCTTATTATCCTTGACAGAGAACAAATAAAAACATAACGCGCAGAATCAATAACTTAGACAAGATATAGCATATAGCTTGAACCAATCTTACCCTCACGCTTGCGGGCTTCTTCCTCTTCCTTGAGCTTGATCAACCTTGCCTCCTCCTGCCTTCGGTAATATTCCATTTTTCTGCGCATCTCTCTTTCCTGCTTCCGAATGGCTCGGAGTTCTGCAAGCCTCTCTTCTCGTTCTCTCTTCAGTCTCGCAAACTCTCCTTCACGACGACTAACTACTTGATTCTGAAAGATATTCTGCATTATCAAAACAAACCCAAATAACTCAGTTACAGTAAGCAAAATAGCTCCTGCCATAATGGCCAGAAAGATGTACGACCCAAAAATATCTAAAAAATGCAAAACCCTACCTTGTCATTTAACATTCGTATAAGCCTAGTCTTCTCCAAAAGATCCGTAGCATGTTGTTGTCTGCTTTGTTCAATTGCTTGCTGTCATTGTAGAAGTACCATGTTAGAGAGAGAACAGTGGAGATGTACAGTTAAAAGCTATAACTGCTTTAATTGCAATAATTTGCACAAAGCCAATTTAAATAATCCATTCTAAAACTAATCTTGCTCGCTTGATGGATGGAATCTGCAGGCAATTTCAAGTGCTGGACCATCCAACTAGATGTACTATTGTTGGACAAAGAGGGTAAAGAATCCAAGATCATGCTCACCTGTTGTTGCTGTGTGAAGAATATTTCATCATCTAGCAAGTGCTTTTGATAGGCTGCTTCAATAAGAGGGGCTTCTTCTTCTCTTTTGGCCCTTTCCAAGTAATCCATGGTTTTTGCTAGTTTCTGGAGTTTGCGTTCCATTTCCTGCCTTTCCTTAAGTTGCTCATGCAGAGCCTGTTCCATGAGGACCTGCTTTGTAACCTTTTCCTGTGAAAGAATAATCAGAAGAAAGAATGAAATGTATATTTCATGCATAGAATTCCACTACAACTAAAATAACTAAAATTTGCAAGACATTGAACAGAACCATAGTAAATTAGACATCTAGGCCAATAGTCCATACCCCTTCAATAGCTGGTTTTTTGCCCTTTTTCCCTTTCCTTCTCTCAGCTTCTTGAAGCAAAGCTTGGGCTTCTTCCAATTCCTTCTCTTCAATCTCCCTTCGAATTCTCTGCTCTTCTCTCTTTGTATACTCAGATGCAAGTCTTTTCTGTTCTGCTTCTTCAGTTATTCTTTGTTGCTTCAATCTCTTGGACTCTTCTTCTCGTTCCTTCACAATACCAGTGAAAGCAAACAAATTCAGCCCAAGAGACTACCATACTCCAACAATCTACAATATGCAACACTCACATAGCTAAAAACAACAAATCTGGTACATACCATTTCGAGCATCTGCCGCTCTTGCTCCTCCTTGCGCCTCTCAATCAAGACTTTGCGAGCAAGCAGCTTTCTATGCTCTTTCTCTATGGCCTCAAGCAATACTGGGAAGTGTTGAGGAGCTTTTGTGACTCTTTCAACAGATGGCAAATTTATGAGGCTTCTAGCCTTGTTTAAGCGCTTCACAAGAATGGTTAAATGATTTCGAACCTTATCTGACTCAAGGTCCTGCACAAATAAATCCACCAAGTAGCTTATAACATCCTCACTCTCAAAAATACTCCATGCACAGAAGCATCATCCTCAAAGGGAAGCTTGATTTAGTATTCAATATAAAGAAAACCAAAAAATTAAATTTCTTCACCTGACTGCCGAACTGTACGATGCCTTTTAAATGGTCAATCTTCAACTGCAAGAAATTGTACTTCACAGCATCCACACTAAACTTCTCTACAACAGCAAAATCATAAAACGGTATCATCTTTGAAAGGGCTGTGATTTTCATTGTTTGATACACTTGTGATACCTGAACATGCAAGGGTTATTTAAGCTTAGAAAACCTTCTAGTGTAAATATAGCAAACTCTGATGACAAGAAGTTGTGCTTTTTAGAAGAAAGACTAGATCTATATAAAACTTCCAACACCAAGAGAAAGAAATAGATCAAAGCACCAGTTGTCATGCCATAATTTAGTACAAAAATGAACTGCATTCAGTAAGAATTACGCCCATCAATGCTATAACTTGTAAAACTCTAAAAGTTTGCCCACATTTACAAATCACAGGTTCTAATACTATAAAATAGTAAAGAGCATTAAACAAAGAGAGTAAGTACTAAATCTCACCTGTTGTAACACTCTCAAGGTAGTTAACCTTTCTAAAGCAGGAATGTACTGCTCCAACTGCACTTCAGGGACAGGAGAAGCTGAAGACAATCTGTCACTAAGTTTAGAGAGCTTGCCTAGCAGTGGCTGAACTTTTTCAGCAAGATCTAAAGGGTGGAAATCATTTTCCAGTAGATGATACAAATCCTTCACTTCTTGTGGAACATATGTCATGACACCTTTGGAAACCTGACACACAATGAAAACACCAGTTACACAGAAAAAGTACATTAGCCAAGGCATGATTTCCAAATTTCATTACATTATAATTGAAATTGTGTAGCATGTTAAAACACAAAAATGTACAAGCATAGAGAGCATAGTAAAATAGGGGTGCTCTGACTTCTCAACAACTTAAAGAAAGGCCTTTCAATTTGATTTTTAAAATTCTTAAGAAGCTCTTTACCTATTATACTTACCAATTCAGAAATAAGTGATGGGCGTGATAACTGCAGAAACCAAATATATATCAGAAGACAAAATGGAAGAACTCTAAAAATATTAGAAAGAAATCTACATAAGCAAGTATCACATACAGCAACACACTCAAGCCCTTCTTTTAAATACCCTACCATTTCTTTGTTGTCCTTTTTAGGATCCAAACTAAATGCCAAAAGACTGGCCATTCTTAAACTCCTCTCCTTCTCATTCTCCAGTTCAAAATGGTGAGCTCCATGCTTGTGATCATAGGGCATAACAGAAATGGCAGCCAACAATACAGATGATGCCATCAGCTGCAAATCCTTCTGTGTCAAGTTTTTGTTGTAGCTTTTTTGGAGGATATAGAGCTTGTACCATGCATAGCCATGATACAAATGACTCTCTGATACCCAAAATATCTTTGTTAGCTTTGAATAGTATATTGCCATCAATTGCGGCTTAGGAGTCTTCTTAACCATGCACATAAGACCATGAATATCTTCTATAGAGCGAAAAGCTTCCTGTACATCGAATGATGTCAGTTATAAGAAATAGTAGAAGGCAAAGCAAAACGACAAGTTAAACTCAGCTTCCTGCACATCAAATGATCTCAGTCATAAGAAATAGTAGAAGGCAAAGCAAAACGACAAGTTTAACTTAGTTCACTAACCTGCCAGAGCTCAAGCTCAGTTGCAACCTTCAGTTGTTCAAACCGTGTATCAAGGTAAAGCTGCAAAGTCTCAGGTAGATTCAGATCAGGTCTGTCTCTTTGATCCCTGTACTTATTCAAATTGACTAGGTGATTCCGAATTATTTCACAAAGCCGGCGGAACTCTGTTGTCCGCTTATATTGCAAACAGAAATGGAAGGCTCGATGTGCAGTCATCTGTACATCCAATTAGGATTGTAGTCAGCCATAACAGAATGATGACCTAATTCAAAAATATTTCATCTATTCCAGCACAAATAAATTTAACTAGTTCTTACCACATATAATGCTTCAAGCTTTGAATTATTGCGAAGTATTTCAAGCACAGTCCTATATGTTTCCCAGAGAAACTTAAACCAGGGGGTAACCAGCTCCCGGTCAGACCTGTCTTTCCCCTTCTCTCCACTGACATAACTGAGCATCAAGTCCTCTGGCCTCTTCTCTGCCTCTAAGTCCTCAACATCAAGAGCAATCTCAGAAGCCTGTGCTTGAACTTGAGCTTGTTCAGCCTTCTCAGTAGAAAGATGGAGGAAATACTTGATAACCTCTTCCAATGAACTGACATTAACTTGCTGGCATACAATACGATACTGAATAAGCCCATCCTTTGCAAACCTGCCACGCCTCATATCCACGCAAAGTTCCACATATTTGAACATTATCTTTTCCAGAGTTTTTTGCCATGCTCTGTATCGTTTTGATGTTATCAAGTCATGAAGAGCTTGTAATGCCGCCTGTTTCTGGCCAACATTCACCAATTCTGCATACAACAAACAACACCAAAGCTGATTAGACTTTATAAAGTTAATGAAAAGTTGGGGACATAAGTCTGCCTCTGCAAACAGAATACTGCGGCTTCATGTGTTTGCATCAATCCATTGATGCATAAATGACAATTTTTATAAATATTTTACTACAATATTCCAACTCAAAGCTAAAAAATGATATGAGAAGTTCTGATGGATTCTTCCTATGTCATTGCACTTAAGACTTTGAAAATTTATTGTCTCTTCCTAATCATCCAAATGATAGGAGATCAAACAATTCTAAGCACTTTCTTTGTCATAAATAATTATCGAGCGTGTAATATATCCCTGCCTCCATAAGCTTAACATATTTGATCAAAAATTTACATAAGAAATCATAATTTCCTACATATAACACAGTTTGAAGACCCTCTCGCGAGTAAACTGCAGTGGTGGAGAAATATCTCTGCCAGAAAGCATATGCCTGCTGCCTAAGTAAATGGAAGTGTTATAGGTCAAATTCAAAACAATTGCAATGCAATCTAAAACAAAATGTGGTAAACTATTAGAGACTCTTTATTGGTATGGATCTTTTCCATTTCCTCCCATTTCTATGAAAATGCTACACGTGACACTGGAGATAAATTCATAAGAAACTATTCTAGAATCGCCACACCATTAGAGAAGCTGCTCAAGAGGGATGCTCATTTTGTATGGACACCAGACTGTAAAAAAGATTTTTACCTTCAAAGATAAGTTAGTGACTGCTGGATTACTCAGCCCAAAGCCTTACAATTCCGAATCCCAAGGTACAGCAAAAAAGAACCTATACTAATATTATTTCCTCGCACGCTCTTGCGAAAAAGCTCATTGCATAGGAGTATCAGATGAGTGTCTGCTGGTGGGTGAAAAGCAAGAGATTTATTTAATACAATCTCGCAACTCAAACGAGCTGCTGGGCATACATGAGAAAAAGCATAAGCATAGACCCCCAAAAGTCCAGAACTACACAGAGAGGCTGTCTGATACACAAAATCCTGTTAGTAATACCCACTTTTGGAGCAAAGCACAAAAGCCAAAGGCAGTGGAAGGATCAGAAGGGTCAACGGATAGGCTTTATAATTTGCAAATGAATAGTTGGACAATAGTTCTGGCTCTGGTTCATCTGGTGAGCTATTTGATAGTCCCCATTACCAAGGTATTCAATCCTCTACCCCCAGGTCAGTTCATGAAGAAATTTATAATTCGACGCTATCAAATTAAATGTAAAATGTTTCAGATAGGCTGCAAAATGGTGATATAGGATTTGTAATTCACATGACCTAGGCATTTTAATGAAGAAGCTAAGGTGATAGATACTAGGGTAAATGATTCCGTATTTTAAAATAGGCATATATGACTAGCACCCAAGAATTAAAAGTTTTTGGGCAGGAAGGTTATAAATTATTCTGATGATCCTAATCAAATGCAAAGTGAAGCAGACCATCCAGTGGATCAAATGAGACCAGGTCCGTTTGAGGTGCAATCTTAGATGACAGGAAGTAGCTTTGATTCATTGACTTCTCATCTCAAACAAATTTTACTTGGTCTGAGGTGAGATCTCAGACAAGGGAATGGAACATTGATTTGTTAATGGATTGTTAAAAACACAGTCACCTCAAGTAGCAATCTCAATAAATAGAAAGGAACTGGGAAGCTAAAATAGGGGTAAAAAAATAAAAATATTTGCAGAGTTCCTACAGTTTTAAGTCTTCATAGGATGGACCACCATGGCGACAACTGGAAATAGATGGAGTCCCAGGTATTAAAGAAAGAAGGCCTCGCTTATAAAGGAACATGCCTCCTGCATCAGACAGATCGGATTTTTACAATCATCCAAGAGCTCTGTTGCAGTTTAATCATGAAGACTATGCTAGCGATAAATTTGATTACAGTGGAAGCTTATCAGGATTTCATGAAACTTAAAATTTGCAAAATGAACAGGTGGAGATAATCAGGAAATTGGATGTGTTGAGAGAACAGTATTAAGTCATGTGAATTGCCTCATGCCTCAAATGTACAAGTTCAACACAACATTGATAGGACTGTCGTGACTCCTGAAAGTTAGGCTGAAACTATACATATATCAATGGAGAACATGCCACGTTTAATAGGCCACACTAGTGTTTTTATGCCTGCTGATAATTATGACGAGTCTCTAACTTGGGGGGATCACTCCGTTGGATCAGAGGCAAGTATGGCAAAACTGGCATATCGTCCACGGATCCACTCTACTCCAAACGTAGAGCGCAGCTGTGTGCATCAAAAGTAAGACTTGTTGCATGGTTTGATGGATGAACATGACAAGGAATTTTATTCAAAGCATCCACATCCTCAGAATTTCAGCCATGTCCCATGGATCATATGTAGGGAAAAGGGCTGGTCCTATGCCTTACAGAATCCCACACGTTTCCTATTCTGGATAACAGCAGCTAAAGGATCGGTACCAGTATTATTCTGCCTCTTATGAACCTGTTGACATGAGCAGGAATTATTGTAATCCTTGTTCAAGGCATCATTCACGCCACCCAGGGACCTGCTTTTCACAGTATTATCGTGATCAACATTCACTGCACATGCCGTCACATGTGTTACCCACTACTTATTGCCATCAGCACATGAATAATGCTGCTACCAATCAAGTCTGCTTCCGTAATTTCTATACTATTAATGTTCGAGTACAGGCTGCTTCAGCCCATAAATACCCTTCTTACTCATATTGGGAGAAGTCACATGGTCAGAGGTCTATGGAACAAGAGAGTGAACTATTTTTAAATAAAACAAAAAAAATATGCACAAGAATTAGTGGCTCGAAAATGGAGGACGTTGCCATGCTCACCCTTTGTAGGCAGTGCACCATTTGTTCTTTGTGATAATTGTTTGCAGTTACTGCTAATACCTCGAACTCTATTTACTACAGGGAATAAAAAAATGGACTCCGGTGTGGTGCCTGTTCCAATATATTTGTCTTCACCATTCGCGTGAAGAGACATAGCATCTCTATGGCAAAACATAAAAACTATCCATCTCAGTACATAAAGGTAAATCCTTGTGACTATCAACAGCATGGAGTTGTAGGTGCTAACCATGCCAGCTCTTTTAATGCTATCCAAAATATGCTGACAAATGAAAGATATGTCTATCACAGCCTTTATTCGCATATAGATGTTTATGATGTTCCCAATTCTACAACTCATTCTGCTAGTGGTAAACTGGGTTTACTTCCTCCCCTTACTGGAAAGCCTCTATTGATAAAGCTTCATTTTCCTACGACCAGGGCAGATGAAATAATGGAAGTTTGCTATGTTCAAGATTTGAGAGGGCAAGATCATGATTCTTTGCCAATAAATTTGCATGACACAAGAAGCTCGGAGGCTTCGGACCTTTATAGAGGCAACTCAAATAGTACTGAAGGGTACTCAGGACTTGATTTAGCATCATCAATGGCAGTTTCCCCACTTCATGAACTTTTGGGATACTTTTGGGATACTCTTCACCTTCAGAGATGATAAACAAGGGTCTTTAAGAGAAAAACTATTGTGCCAGTCATCAAAAGAGGGCCAACTCAATAAATTCCAACCATGCTGAGAAGACTTTTGATTTGAATGATACAAAGAATGTAAATAAGTCAACTGTGGCAGTTTCACCATCTCAAACATATTCAAGCTTGGAAAACTCCAAAGCAGTGAAACACCACTCGCCGGGGACTCGCGAGTCTCCCCGAGCGAGCTCCCACACCGCATAACCGGCAGAGACTCGGCAGAGGACTCGTTGGCTCGCCCCACTCGCTGGAACCGGCAGACACTCGACCAACTCGGCGGACTCGTGGAACTCGGTCTCAGGCTCGCGCGAAGGTTTTGTTCGTGAAGTTCAGTTCGTCAGGTTCAGTTCCGGTCTCATTTCAGTTCCGGTTTAAGTTCTTGCTTTGTCCCGTCCAGTTATGGTCTTCGACGTGAGGTGTCGGGTTCAATTCAGGTTCCGGGCTGCTGTTCAACGGCTGTTGTTTACTGTTCGACCGCCGGGCTGCTGTTCAACGGTGGGGCTATTGTTTATTTCATATGGTTTTTATTAAATAGTTTTTTTTAATTTATAGTTTCCACTTTGTTATATATAGTTTTTATTTATATATTTTTTTGTTATATATTTTATATATAATATATATTATATATGTAGATTTATTTATTTATATTTTTATTATATAGTTTTGTTTATTTAGAATTTTTTTGTTATAAATTTGTTTATTATATATATATATTTTTTATTTTATTTAATTTGTGTGATTTTTTATTTTAAATTTTTATTAATGTTATATGTTTTAAATTTTTATTTATTAATTTACTAATTTTGTTATATATTTATTAATTTTTATTTCGTTATATTTTGTTTTTTATATAATATGTAATTTTATATTTTATATATATTTTTTATTTCTGTTATATATATATATATATATATATATATATATTTTAATATAAAATATATATATATATATATATAATATATATATTTTTTTAATTTTATTTATTTTAAAATCAATTGTGTTATGTCGTATAGTCATAGTTTATGAGACAATGTTATGAATTATTGTATAAATTGTGGAAATGCTTTTAATCTCTTCTTTTTGCCCAAAATGTACAATATTTTTATTTTTTTTCCTATTTGCCGAGTCTGTCCCGAGTCTTTCCCGAGTTTTTCCCGAGTCCACGAGTCATATGCCAGCCAAGTCTTTGCCGAGTCCGAGTCGTGCAACATTGCTCCAAAGACATCGTGGAAAGGGAACACCAAGAAGATTTGTAAAAAGAATCAGGTAGTAACTGGAACACTACCACCACAGGATTTCTGAAGAAGAGCATCAGAGATTTAAAAGAAGTAATCAAGGGTCAGAGGCTGTCAGGCCAAAAGTCTCAGTCAATTGCAGGCCTATACCTGACCATGTGGTTAAGAAGGCCAGGGAATATGCTGGACCAGTTAATCCTGGAGATTACTGGCATACTAGCAATAATAGTATCCTACTTAGGCAGTGGTAATATTTATTTATCAAGGATAGTTTCAGTTGATAGTATACATTTAAATGTTATTAACATGGTATGTCTTTCTATATTTATCTCTGTTAAATTTACTCTCTGCTTCTACTGGAGGATTAATTCAGGTACGACTACCAAGCTGGTTTTTGGGGTCTCATGGGTGGGCCATGTCTTAGTAGAATACCAGTAAGTTAATTTTTTACCAGTTTCTGGCTTCTTCATTACAAGATAATTTTGTATTGCAAACATAAATTTTAAGATTTTTGCTTAGTACAAAATTACCAATTTATATATATATGGTATGCAGCCTTTCATAGAAGAGTTAAATTATCCCATGCCACGGGACTGTGCCATTGGAAAAACTCGCATTTTAGTAAACGGTAGGGAGCTCCATCAAAAAGACTTTAAATTGCTTACTGGCAGAGGTCTACCAACCACAAAATACAGGGATTACCGCATTGAGATCAGTGTAAGAGTCATGGATAAGGATACTAAAACATATAGGAATAGGCCGAGGGACTACAATAGGGGCCCACCATCGGGATGGGGTGGATGGATGATAAGAGGGCTTCGGGATCAACATTCAAACATTAGCTGTAATCCGGTTTTCCGGTAATGAAATTGAGAGTTTCAGGGTAGATAGAGTTCAGCTTCTCTTTGCACAGTCTCATCCATTTCTTGCCGAATCTGCAAAAAGTCTTCCCACAACGCGCACCTCTCCACTTCAATTTTTATAAAGTATATAGCTTGGGATTATTCCAGCATTTAAATTTCCTGGGCAATACTTAATTGCAAGCTATGCAGGGTGTCTGTGGGTATCTCTGACAGAACCAAGTCAATATGACTTACCTCCTTTGCTTGCGCCTGCATTTCTACTGAGGGAAACCCTACTGCTCCCGCTGCTAACTGTAACACCCATCAATCTGCTGATGCTGGACGCTGAGATGTCAACGGCCTTCCCTCTGTAGTCTTCCCATTCTTCTCTTATGCCGGACGAGGTGTGGTAATCCTCGTTGTTTTAAACATTTACTCCTGAAAACATATCTTCCTGCTTCTGGGCAGCTTCTTGCCATGTCTCTCTCGAGGATTCTCGCACTTGATCATTGAGAGATTTAAGTTCAATAAAAAGTTGGCCACAAGGAATCAAAAAGGAAGTGCAACAGAAACCCTAGGACAACCTGAATCTAACGCTAATTATAAAAAAGGAAACTGTAGATATCCTCCAATGGGGGCCTACATGGAATGGATAAATTTATGTTTATGCTAATGATGCCTATGCTTGTGGTTGAGCAACCACAACTCTGTTGCTTACCTTGCTGCTCGTGCTGGTATTGTATCTACTACTGGTGCTAGATCATAAGCTTAAACTAATTCTGCCGCTGCTAGTCTGGTAGTAAATAAGCTACTCATGCTGCTACTGCGAGATAAGCTGATGCTAGGTCTATTAATTGTGTTACTGGTGCTAGGTCAGGAACTGCTACTACTGGTGCTTAGTAAACTGCTTAGTATTGGTCAACAGCTCAATCGACTGCTTAACCGACTAGATCAACAGAAGAAACTGATGAACCAACATAGTCTACTGTCGGATCATTCACTGCAACCAGGTATAGGTATGCTGCTGAGTCCACTGGATAAGCTGCTAGATATGCTACTGATGGTGCTAGTAGATATGCTTATGCTTCAAGCTCTCAATCTTTTATTTTATTCATTGTCAACTTACTCGCTGGAAACTAAACCAGCTTATCTAGACTCTTTCGGTTGCAAGAAGCTAAGTGAAGCTAACATGCTTTTTTAAAATGTATTAGAGAGAAACGATTCATATTATTAAAACTAAACTAGTGCTATACTACAGGAGCTAATTGTGATTGGGGCTGATCCCCTGCTTCACTGTTTGTTTTTGTTTTTGTTTTTATTTGTATTATCAATGCTCAATCAACTTATTTACTATATGTAAAAAACACTCTGCCTCTATGCTTCAATAAGTGCACTCGTTGGAGTTTCAATGGTCGCTATTTCGTCATGATTAGCAAGCTAGAGCCTGGGTGGAGGGTATATATAGATCCATTGTTCCGAGGTATATTTAACCAAACAACTGAGTGGAGTGGAGTGGGAAGCTATAAGTACAGCCTAACCAGACTGAATGGTAAAGGGCACTTGTTTTCCCATTGTTACACTGGTCATAGCAAGTCATGTTTATTGGGATCAATCGGGTACCAGGAGCCAACCCTTATTCAAACACTGAAACTAATCCATAGATGTGCTCCAACCATGAAATACTTCAGGCAGTGAGAAAAGAGTGTCTTATGATTCCCCCAATACCGTACTCAGATAGTTGCGTACCGCTGTAAGTCTAACCATATAACTCTACTGTATTACCGGGCTTATTATCGGGTGGACCGAAGGGGAAGGTGCTATACATCATATGGATCGGAACAACCTATATTTGAAAATAATTGTTCATCTGGAAGTTTATCATCAACAGCACCACTTGACTCTCCTGATTCTAACTTATATAGGTGATTAGGTCCTACATTGTGCTTTCTTGGCTTGACACCACAGCTCCAAAAAAATTATTTAAATAAAAGTAACCATATGCAGATACGACCTTATAACACAAGCTTGTTAACCGAATACTTTAAAGAAGAATGATCAGTATAAAACTTAAAATTTTATCTTAATAGATAATGCCTAAAGTTTTGCAGAGCATACTGTTGATTTTTGGGCAGCATCAAGAGCCATTCTCTAGGAGAATTGGCATCAGCCTGAGGCTGAGAACCTGGTCAGGGACCAGCACGTTGATAACATGATGAAGATTCTAGATGACAAGTTGACCATTGAAAAGAGGACCAATACTTAATGGTTGAGTCACAAGGACTCAAGCCAGAAGGTTCTAAAAGACCCTAAGGGTTCCAAGGCACATTTGACCAAGAGAAAGTCTAAGACGACTTGGTTAAGAGGTTATGGTCATAGAAACCCAATGAAGGACCAAGAGCCCACTACTAAAGGACCAAAAGTCCAAGATAAAAGTCAAATCCTTTTATGAAGGATTAAAAGCACAAATAAAATAATATATATTTATATTTTGAAAAAAAAATATATATATATATATATATATATTATGTATATATTGAAGAGTCGGCCTAAATTAAATTATTGAATGGAAATAAAAAATTAAATAAATAAATTTATATATATAAAAGGGTGCAGGTCAGCCCCATATTAGTGGAATTATTTTTGCCACTCGTTCCACTATAAATAAGAAAGAAAACTCGACATTTAAAGTGACAACTCGTGGTGTTTTGAGGACAGCTCGTGAGACAGTTCGTGGGTATCATTTGACTGATCCAAAAGACAGTTTGTGGGTGATTTTTACTGCTGGGTTCTCTCTTCACATTGCTGGGTTCTCTCTTCACATTGCTGGTCTCTTACATTAGCTGCAGATCTATTTCAGTACAGTAAGACAGGCCGAAATTTATGTCAGTGTGGAAGGGACAGTTTGAGATTTGTCTTGGGCTCTTTCTCTTGCAGCCAAGCCCTAGTATGGGCTTACTATCTTCAGAACAGCTCTGTTAGGGTCACACAGATCTGCAGCCCATCAAGTTCAGGCACCTACAGCCAACAGTAACTCTTTCTCTGTCAAACTCAGACTCAAGGGCAGTCAACAGAAGTTTGATATTTCTCTCCTTGGTCAGTGGAACACTTTTCAATTATTGAAGAGGCTTATTCTTAGCCTACTGTTGTAAAACTCAGTCATCTCATTTTGAAGATGACTGGCTAGCAGAGGTCTTCAATTCAGTCAACAGTTGCCTTAGTTCAGTTATTGGCAGAAGTTGGGATTTGGATCAGTTTGACTGGCTACAGCGGTCATCTTGTAAAGGGTTGTCACAGAACTTCATCTCTGTTTCTCATGGGCTGATGTTATCTTTGAAAGTGCTCTCTTCATGCTACAGTTCAGATCTTAGATTAGATCTGCCTTGTCTTGTATATGTGTGGATAAAGGTTGGCTCCACGTGTTGGAGAGATAGAGGCTCTAGCTCCTACAGCGAGACAAGAAATTTATGATAGTCCTTAATGTGATCCAACATGGCAATGCAGCTAAATATCCTAAATGAAAAGATAAGTACTCGGTCTCTCTATTTCTGTATACCCTTATGTGTGAAAGGGTTTTTGTTGTTCATGGTCATTTTATGTATACTTGTTCTTCTATCTATCATAAGAAAGGTTGCTGGGTTTTTCCCTCTGAAGGAAAGAGGGTTTTCCCAGGGTAAATTATGGTGTCCACTGTGCATGATTGTTGTGATGTGATGTATTCCTGATCTATTTTGTTTACTATTACATCTGGTTAAGTTATACTGCTCATACATATAGTTGATACTTTCATTATGCTAAAGAAAATTCTAAAATTACTCTCATAATTACCAATTTATGAAAGTAGCTAAAAGTTCAACACATACACCATATCTAATCCTTCCCACTCAATAGTTATATAGTTGCGCTTAGCTTGCGAAAGCTTCCTACTTGTGAAATATATAGGATGATCAAGGTTCCTTTCTCCTGGTTGCACAAGGACTGCACCCAATACAATCCCTGAAGCATCAACATGGACATTAAACTCCACCTTCAAACCAAGGTATACTAAGCATGAGAGTTATTAGCGGTGCAACGCAAAGGTAGCTTAGGTACTTTAGGAGTAGGCTCAACATTTGGTTCTGGAATTTGCAAGGTATTATTAGCTGAGGGAGGTTCATTTTCCTTATCGGAAAGAGTGAGTTCATATGGCATACCATACAGATTCCTTTTACTTTGAAGGTTTACATCCATAGAATTAAAAAATAGATTCTAGAATGACAGATCTTCAAGAGCATTATAGGTAAATGGTGGATTAGAGAGAGGTGTTGTCAACTGTGCTGTGACAAACCCTTAAGGTGGAAAGGGATTTTGTAACACCATAGGCTGGGAAATATAAGACAGAACAGGTTGAGTACTAGCTGGACCTGGGTGGCTTGGGAAGAATCATGTTTAGTTGCTTCTTCCGACATCTGATGCACCTTAAGTAATAGTGGAGAATGGTAAGTATAATTTTGATAAACCCCACAAAGATAATAAGATTGGTTTTATCTTAGTTGAGGATTTTTACCTTATTTGGGAGGCTGGTTATGATCCTTATTTTTATTTGAGGGATTATAATTTTCCCCAACCAGTTGATTCTAGTTTTTTACCTTTTTATTCCCCTTATTTTATTATTTTTATTGTTCTATGCATTTTAGGGTTGGGTGCATTTTGTTGGGCATAAACCTACCCTTGTTGAGGAGAAACAGCAAGGTATTATTAGCTGAGGGAGGTTCATTTTCCTTATCGGATGGAGTGAGTTCATATGGCATACCATACAGATTCCTTTTACTTTGAAGGTTTACATCCGTAGAATTAAAAAATAGATTCTAGAATGACAGATCTTCGAGAGCATTATAGGTAAATGGTGGATTAGAGACAGGTGTTGTCAACTGTGCTGTGACAAACCCTCAAGGCAGAAAGGGATTTTGTAACACCATAGGCTGGGAAATATAAGACAGAACAGGTTGAGTACTAGTTGGACCTGGGTGGCTTGGGAAGAATCATGTTTAGTTGCTTCTTCCGACATCTGATGCACCTTAAGTAATAGTGGAGAATGGTAAGTATAATTTTGATAAACCCCACAAAGATAATAAGATTGGTTTTATCTTAGTTGAGGATTTTTGCCTTATTTGGGAGGCTGGTTATGATCCTTATTTTTATTTGAGGGATTATAATTTCCCCCAACCAGTTGATTCTAGTTTTTTTACCTTTTTATTCCCCTTATTTTATTATTTTTATTGTTCTATGCATTTTAGGGTTGGGTGCATTTTGTTGGGCATAAACCTACCTTTGTTGAGGAGGAACTTGTTTAACTTAATTTTCTTGTGGTTGGGGAGCTTGAACCTATGGTGTTTAAGGTCCTGGAGGAGGACCATAAACATTATAATAAGGATTATGGGTTTGAGGAGCCACATAGGATGTTTATGCACTAATACATGTTGTGCCACTACAATAAGGATCGTGAACATGGGGTTGCGTAGGAGGAACTGAGTATGAGGAACATGGGGATGATGGGGCATAGAGGGTTTCCCATATGAAGGTAGACCAAATGTGGGAGATCCTTCGCCATAATGGTTCCCGTACAAACTCTTACCAATGGATAAATTTGTTTGTCCAAAAAAAAGATTTGGAAGTAGAAGCGATAGAGCCTATGACCACATCTACGACATAGGATGCCCTTGGTTGATCCCGTTAGGTGGATATAGATCGGGTGAGATCGAGAAGTATGGTATAGAGGCAACCCGACTGGGCATAGATGAGATCTAACTATTGGGCTTCGAAAATGGCCTCTTCCTTAGTTCGTGGCCTAGTTGATGATACATCTTTAGTTAGGGAGTATAATTTTCAGAAACCAATCGAGGAAAATAGAATCATCCATCTTAATATTGCATAATCTATGTCACCTATACCACTCATGGATGTAGTCAATGATGTGGGTTGCAGTAGTTTGACAGAAAGACAAGAGGATTTGAACTCCTTCTTCATATCTAATATGTAATTGAAATAAAGTTAGGAACACTTTCACAAGGGACCCAAAGTTAGAATGGGACCAAGCAGGTTGATCAATGTACCATTTCGCCACAACTCCTGCGAGAGTGCGTTGAAATAAGTGTAACCTAAATGAATCGCCAACTATGCGATTTGAGGAACACCATAAGTAAGACGATATGACATGGTTGCATGGATATTTTCTAGCATGTCCTTCAAATTTTGGGATGTATGAAGGAAGCTTGGTTGGCATGGGAGGCCAAGTGTTATTGTGTTGGATGGGATCATTTAAAAGCTTAGTAAAATATGGGATATTCGGACTAGTCATGTATGGTAGATTGGATGTGCGAGGTGGATTGGCATTCACATTAGGATTATTCGCAGCCATGTTCGAGGCTGGACTAATTGGAGGGGTAGATGAATGCGAACTGGACAAGGATGAACTACAAGAAGGTGAACTTTAAACACAAAAGATCGAATCAAATAAACTCAAAGGTGAAAAAGGAGGTGATGGAGATCAATTATGTTCAATCCTCACGTGGAGAGTGGGAGAAATTACATTACCCGGGATACAAAAAAGGATGAAGTCCCTATATCCTATAATAACGTCTCAGGAAAACTGGAGGCACAATCTTGTCTAAGTGTAATAACCCCCCCTCACCACGAAGTGATAGCTTTTTAAGGGAAATGAGGGGAAAAAATAACTGTAAGGCATAAAATTACTAAATTGGAATCAAATGCAAAGTGGGTGTAGTATGTGCTAATGAAGTAAATGGTTATAGTAATAAAATATCGCCCTAGAAAATGAAAAGACTCACTAACCTCAAGGGTGCTATTGCTTCAATCATGTGAAAGTAAACCCTTCCAAATGTTTATCAAAAAATGGTAATGAATTGGATGAGATTCGATTCATTCTTGAAATATGTAATTTAACTTTTCGGTGTTCTAAAAAGGTTGAAAGCTCTGTAACTTAGTTAATTTACTCGCGCCAGAGACCAACTTCATAATAGTGCTTTGGACTGCGTTTTTACTAACCAAGACACTTCATTCTCCTTTGATTGACGCCTACTCGACTTGTCATTATTTAATATGTAATTATGCGTTAGGCTTTTATAATTGATCGTACCCTAATAGAATAATATCATATACAAAGATATATCCATCTCATTTAAGATGAAGCACAAGTTGATTCAGTCGGAGAAGCAAGAGTATATTTTGTTGTTTATAAGGCAGTTAAAGCTGCAGGAGTAGTTACTACAAGTCCGGATAATGCAGTTACAAGCCCATATAAAGCATTTGAGCCAGTAAAGTTAATTCTCTCCTTTTCTTTCCTACCAAGCTTTCCTGACCTGGCTTTGGCCTTGACTTACTTATGGATACCGATTCTAGAAAACAGACTCATTCACCATTCTTAGCTAATATAAAAATATATCCTTTCTTGCTTGGAGATCCAGGGAAAATCTCTCCATCATCATCGGGACATGAAAGTGATTTACTTTCTTACTGTGAACTATGCCTTTTATGAAGTTTCTCTATGTCTATGATAGATAGCCGATCCATTGCTGATAAAGGTAGGTCATAGCTTGTTGTTGTCAAAACCATACTACGTCATAGCTTGTTGTTGTCATAACCATACTACGTCATAGCTTGTTGTTGTCATAGCCATAGTACCTTGTATAATCTCTATAATTGAAATATCTAGATCAGGAAAAAAATACATCGATACTATATGAGATCGCATCTCTACAACCCTTTGATGTTCACCCTCGTACCTCGTGTGAGGTTTCACTTTGCCAGTTAAAGAGGTGATCCTTCCCATAAGCCCCTAGCAGAGACAGCTAGATCAACAGGCCTTCACAACTCTCTTACCCATGACCCCCTTTTCACAGGAGGTGGTGGTTACTGCTTTTCTTTCCACCCTACCCAGGAGGTGTTACACAAGTTGTGGTTACCCACATCCAGTTCGTTCGACGTGAACTGTTCTCTCTCAATACACCATCCCCAAGAGGTTATTAGTCCCAACCAATGAATGGAGAACTTACCTCTCTTCTAGCTTCTTTGATTTAGCTCTTATAAGTACCTCTTGATCTCTCTCTTTCTTTATTTTGACAAGAATGGAGACCTGTAAGTACTCCTATGGTGACCAGTTGCAAATTAAGCAAAGATGATGAATCTAAAGAAGTTGACCAGAAACTCTACAGATCAATGATTGAGTGAAAACCCGTCTTCGCCTTCTCTACGGTCAGGTGAGCCCTACGTCCTATAATGTGGTAATATCACTTTCCCACAAAGTGGTAAATTGTCCTCTATCAAGGTGGCCTCGCCGCTCCGCGCCTCAGGTGAACCTTATGTCCTTACCTGAATGGTAATTTCTCCAGCTAAAGGGTGGTCTATGGGGTGGGGAAAGCTTGTAATATCACCTTTCCAATAGTGGTAAATTGTAGAGATAAAAGGTGGCCTTACCTCCCTTGGTGTCAGGCGAGCCCTACACCCTTTATAAGTTGCCTCTATACTTCCCTGTTATTGGCTAGGCAATATGGTAAATTTACTAGTAAAAAGGTGGCCTATCCAGATGATAGAGAGTATTAACGTAGCCTAGTCCTCGTTAATGGTAAACCAGCCTAGATCCAAATCCTAGGCTCTATCAAGCGCCGAGAAGGATCAAATCTCCCGAGGTGCAAACCTCGGCTCAGGTATTGCACTCAAGGAGCTATTCAAGGAGAGCTAGTAAAAAGAAATTACTATAGCCGACATAAGAAATAGAAATTACACAATCTCCCTCATATTTACTTTTTACTTTGTATTATTCTTTTTTGTTTATGGCCGACATAATATTTATTACTTTTTACTTTGTATTATTCTTTTTTGTTTACTTTGTATTATTTTGTTACTTGACAAACACTCGACAAACGTTACAAGATCTCCCTCATATTTACTTTTTACTTTGTATTATTCTTTTTTGTTTATCGCCAACATAATATTTATTACTTTTTACTTTGTATTATTCTTTTTTATTTACTTTGTATTATTTTGTTACTCGACAAACTCGACAAACACTCGACTAACAAGATCTCCCTCATACTGGGCTGTAGAGTGCCTCTCAACGCAATTAAAGAATAAAAGGTCGCCTATTAAAGGAAAGGGTATGAAAAAAGGCAAGACCTATCTCTTTTTCCAAGTTAACAAGCGTAGAGTCTTTAACTGGTTATACCAGAGTTGAATTAGTAACTGGGTTATTCGAGAACTGCAGTAGATAAAATAGCAGTTGTGGTAACTTCAGGCAGTAGTGAAAAGGGCAATGAGATATTAGGAGGAAGGAACTTTATGAGTCTTCCCGTCTCACACCATTAATGAATCCTGCACCATAACTCAAGGTGATACATGTTACTTCTAATGGAGAGAAGTAGTGAGTAATAGGGGGGTAAAGGTCCCAAGTATATGATTCTTATCCCTCCCCTTTATACAAACAAAAGCAGTCTTCCTTTCTTCCCTTTCTTGTATCATCTCAAAATACATACGTTTGCCCAGATTGTGCTATGGCTCATGCTTCCTCCCATCGACTCTTGATTCACCACTCCATTATATAATATACCTACCATCCATGCCTGATTGATTACCGCATAATGATCTCTTTTCTTCCTTCCCTCACGGTACTTGCATGCTATCGATCATTGGGAACAACTCTTTCCCCACCCAAACAGTGAACTTAAAGAGGAGGAGCATATATTATGTACTTTCCTTCACTAACCAAGATCTTCACAAATTATGCTTCTTTCTTCCAATACACTTTAGGAGGGGAACAATCCAAGGACTAGACCGATCTTACTTCTCAAAGTTTTATTTTTAGTCGTATTCTTTCTTCCGAACCTATTTAAAGTGGAAACGAGAGTAAGATAAGAGTATAGCTTATATGGCCCTTCGATCAAGTGAGTACTAACCAGAATCAATGCCTAGACGCACGACGATGCACGACCCTAAAAAATAATGCCAGTAACTTCCCCAACAGAACAAAGAAGAAAGAGACAACTAGCCCCGACCTTATCCCAATAAATCTATATCCTTTCCTTATCGAGGAGAACACCTACAGACGACCCTTTGACGCACGACCCTATAAAAATAGGTATACCACTGCACATTAAAGGATAAAAAATATGGATACAGATTGGTGCAATTATTTGCCATTACTTTAAGGGAGACAGATAGGGCCATTAACTCTTCCTTTAGCCCCGGCCTTCTTTAGCCCGATAATTGCCCTTATAAATATTTCTGTATATTCAAAAGAGGAAGACACTAAGAGCAGAAGTATAAAAGCTTTGGACCAGGGAATGAGCAACTAATCCAGCAAAAAATGGCCAATAAGGCAAGTAAGAAGGCAAGTCTTCAACCTGGAATTGATGGATGACAGTAACCCAACTAACCCAAAAGATGGAAAATAGATGGGTCAGCCCCAACTACTAGTGGCGAGGAAGGTAATCCCATTGATCTAAGGTATAAAATATAAAGATTAGAAGCAACTGAATGGATCTGCTAATCCAAGGAAAGTAGCTATTACGGGGTGTACCTCTACCTTGAGGGTGAACCTCCACATCTATAAATAAATCTCATAGTCTTACATTAAACAGGTTAAAGCATATGCGAAAGGGTAATGGATATTTAACAAGAATCTTGGAGGGCCCGACCCTTGGATTCCGAGGGACATATTTAGTAAACATTCCATGGGATTTGCAGTACCATGTAGTAGGGGTTATAAAATTACGGCAACATCTCCTATGATAAGTGGTTACTGGAATTGTATGTTATCACAATTAGCGTGAAGACCCAGAGCTCAAAGATTAATCCTCCCATGATGTTTAATTTTATAGGCATATAGACCCACCTTCTGTATTATCATTGGTTGTTGAGCCAATTGACTTGATGGATATTCTATCAAAAGCGACCAGTGGTCAAAGATAAATAAGATACTCACTTAAGGGAGTCTCCATTGTCAGCCAAGCAATAGAGAGAGTCAACCAAATAGTAAGTAAAGTCATAGAGAGAATTAGCCGAGCAATAGATAGAAGAAGGAAAGCAGTAGATTGCACAATATTTTATAATACATATCTTATATTATTAACTAAATTAAAACTAAATATCTTATGTCCATGCACGCTAGGATAGTGATGGACCGAAGAGGAGGAAAGGGTATACGTAGGGCAACAAAACAAGAGGTTTTAGTGCACGACCCCAACCAACACCTCAGCCTTCTCCTATTTTAGAAGGGAACAAGGCAGTTTACCAGCTAATGAGGTAAGGACTATGATGCAATCCTTCCAGAGGATGTCGGATGCATTGACAAATTGACTTGATAGGGAAGCTAGTGGTACCTCAATTCAGGGAGAGGGGTCACCAAACCTACTTGGGAAATCCATACAAGGAATAATAAAAGGTTAAATTTCAAAAAAAATTGGAAGCATATGAAGAAGGAAAACAATAACCACGATCCCAATCATAAGTCGACAACAACTATGAAATAAATAAGTAAGATAAATTGATCGACTCGCTTTTGAGTATGGATATAGCCTATGGTAAAGGTACTATCATTCATTCCCGCTACTCATCGTGTGCTACAGAGACTATTTAAAAATACTTTTAGGGTTATGGTAGTGAGAGAGCCTTGTATGGAACTTATTATCTCTCTAGTGACTGAAATTATTTAGACACGCTCGCGGCCAAGGAAGTCGGAATAAAGTGCCTGCCTGAAAAATCCTTCGTAGAACTAGAGCCTACTTAAATACTTTCCTAGACCCTAGCATCCCTGTATTTATTTACTCAAAGGCGTTGGGTACTAGTTTGACGTAAAAGCCTAACGGCCAAGGAAGTAAGACTCAAGTGCCTTACAAAGCATACCAATTTTTGAGGCATCGTAGAATCAGAACTGTAATGTTGTAAGCAACAGGGCTTCTTATATTATTGGATAGAAGATTTGAAGCCGGCTTCACTAGAAAAATACACAGCCAGATGGAACTTTCTCCCAGCCATATGATTTAGACGTGATTGAGCCATTGAGCAATTTATTTATTTAGTGATGGATATATTGAGGGAATAACCAAAAGAGAGCATAGAGGGATAAACTTAGGCAAGTTAGAGATAAATTGATTCAAGGGCCATTTTATAGCACTCTATGGCCAAATATCGACAAGGAGTGGGCACTCTCTAAGGAGCTAAAAAGCACTCTTATCTACTTTCTATCTTGTCTAGGCCACCTTATTCACTTTTAAATTTACTAGTTAAAGTCTTTATGGGGTTGGCTTTATAGGGCTATTTAGATCTTCGTCCCTTTTTATCTTCCTGGCCTTACTTAGATGGTAAATTTGACTCTTAGAACCTGGCCTGTGCAGATGGTAAATTTGATTCTTAGAACCTGGCCTACCGCTAAAATGTTTTTCCTACATAACTAGGCCTCATTTGGCCTTATTGACATGTAGACTACCTAGAGGAATAAGTGTATTGAAGATCCTTATACATCCATTCCAGATAAGTTATAAAATAAAAAGTGATGTATTTCGGGTATACGTATTAATCCTCCCCTCACACATTAGGGGCATTTGTTATAAGCCAAATTTGACTCACCTAAGCAATTAGGAGTAATTATGCCTGGAAACATGACTACGTCAACTTTCACCCATCTCATGCACCTTGTGCACCTCCGTATGACTGACCTCAGTAACACCCTTGTCGAGCCCAGTAAACCCTAGTTTAACTCAACAACCCCAGCGCAGCAATCCAACTTATAGCTGAGCAAATAATTAAATAAAACATGGCATATCCCTATTTTGTTTCTGTAATCAAAAGTACCATGTGTTGAATTTTGAAAACTTGGTGAACAACCAGGTAAAGAATGACGTAAGTGTTAAAATTTTGATATAATTTTCAACTCTTTCAACTTTAACACTCACTAAGGATCACTGTGTTAAAGTTAGGGTTTAAAACATAAAATTTAACAACTGCAGATATACATAACAAAATCACAACCAGTAGGGCAGCAGCAATAATAAAGTAAGCTAATTAACACAAATTAAAATTAGACTTAAAGATAGCAGCTATAAGAGATCTAACTAACAATAGGTGAGATAACTTACTTGATGAGTTGGACATTCCTTATACTCAGAAATTAACTTTCAAACCAGACTTTGCCTCTCAAAGGCAAGTCAACAAATGGAACAAAAACTAACCCTTACATGAGGGTATGCACATACCTGAGAGAGAGAGAGAGAAAGATAAAGTGTTGTAGGATAGGGTTAAGACAATTGCAGTAGAAGCTCATTGAGAGTACAGGAAATCCAAGATCAGACCGAAGACTTTAACCAATACAGTCAACAGGTACCCAATAGTCACAAAACCCTTACAACAAAGGATTGGACACCTCACAGCAAACCTCAGTAGCAACAACAACCTTCAAACCCTCACAAAACCTCACAACAAAGTCAAACAAACTGTATTCAAGCAACGGCAGCCTCAAAAACGGGGATAGCAGCACTAACAAGCAGTTAATAGGCAGCGGCAGCCTCAAGAGGAGGAATGACAACCCTAACAGGCAGCAAACAGGCAGTGGCCTCCTCCAAAAGGGCCCTAACAGCCCTCGACACCCTCTTAACAGGCAACAATACCCTAAACAAGGCAATGGCCTACTCACAACAAGCATCAGCAGTCTCAGAACAGACCTCGGCCCCCTGAAAATCAGTCAAAAGTGAACAGCAACCTCCACGCAGGCCTCGGCCCCCTCAAAACAGTCAACATAGGCAACGACAAGATGGCAAATGAAACCCTCAAAAAATTCCACACAGGCAACGGGAAGCCCTAAGACAGTCTACACAATAGATAGCAGGCAGCGGCCTTCTTTCATAGTCCAAAAACAGTCCATGGCTAGAACGTGTGAGGGAGAGGAGAGATCAACCTTCAAGCGGGACAACCATGAGTAGTAGAGCAGAAAACAAGAGAGCACCCAAGCATAGAGAGGATAGAAACCCTTGACGTCACCCACACAAGGCTGTGAAAACCTTAGACAATCACATAAAAAATCAGAGCTAAGTTATGTCTTCAAGATGACCTCACACTGAAGTATTAGACTTGTATTTATAACCTTTTAATGACTTCTAGAAGGATCTTCCTTCTAAACCTTTATTCACTTAGGATTACTCTTAACAAAGTCAAGTCGTCCTATAATTAAGGAAGGTTACCATAAATAAAAATAACTTAATGTTAGGACGCCTTAGGAGAGGGTAACAAAGACATAAAAAGGGGTAGGACAACATACAAGGGGGGCGCTAGCACATAGAACCACCAAGGAAGGGGTCAGCACAAGACCAAACCAAACACAAGGCAATCCATAAATCAAGGAGGGGTAAACAACCCTTCTAACCACAAGACCAAAGGTGTAACAACAAGGTGGGAAGACAACCCTTTTACCCACAAGACCAAAGGTGCAACAACAAGGTGGGAAGACAACCCTTTTACTCTCTCTCAAATGTACAAGCGTTCCATACAATAACTGGAAGTTCTATCATTACCATATAAGGAAGGTCCAGACTAGATGATGTGATCCTCTAGTCTTCCTGACTGCTCCTAAGGTCAAATGCCAATGACTCCAGCAAGGGGTGGCCAATCACTTGAGGAGACAACCTAGCTCAACCATCTCGAAGACCTAGGAGAGGAGGGCATCACACATCATCATCTTGATTAACTGACCAAGATCCACCTGGTTAATGGACCATGTATACACCTGCAGGACTTGCTTGGCCCCAGACCAAGAATCTGCCTGGTCCCAGAACAAGATGTCTCTGTTTCACCTTGCAAGATATGCTTGGTCCTCATGATCAAGAAACTGTCTGGTCCCTGACTAGAATGCCCTAGAGACAAATAGGGGCCCTAGCCATATGCCAGGGGCCTTGCCATGACTCCAACTTGCTTGGTCCCAGACCAAGAACCCTAGTAGACTGTTGGGGGCCCAAGATACCACTAGGGACTTACATTGCCTGGTTAATTGACCAGGAACCCTAGTTAACTGACTAGGGTGCCATCCTCCCAGAGAATGGCTCTCGCGGCTGCATTAACTTTAACACTCCCTCTCAGCAAGAGAGGCATTCTCAACAACACTAAGCTTGTCTCGAAGTACCCAAACTTTGTCGTGGACAAAGGCTTAGTCAACACATTGATAATCTGTTTATCTGACTGAAGTCTCTGCACCATGTCCGTGACATAGTGCTAATTCCTCTCGATATGTTTCGACTTGTCATAGAATAAAGGATTTTTTGAGAGCTTCAAACAGCTTTGGATGTCGGCAAGAAGCTCCATCTTATAGATCCACTTGGAAGTTACTACGAACTTCCCTTGATGTCTGAGAACCACTTTCCACACGTCATCTTCCATCATAAATTGGAGAACTTCTATCATAGCTCCTTTCCAAACCTTATGTTTGGCTTCCTCCTCATAAGTGGAGGATTCTGAATCAATGACATGGCTCATCTGAGATATCAAACCAGAGCGCATCCTTGAAGCCTCTCAATAGGCTTCTTAATGGGATCAACTGAAAGCTCCCTAACCTCCTCCCTCTGTTCATCTGGACACTTCCATGTCTATATCACTGGGAGGCTCTTTGAAGTAACGAGAAACAATTTTCTCATGGAAGATCACATCTTTACTTCTCTTTTCTGCAATCGCATTTTGTTGGGGATTGAAGAGCACGGTTCCCTCCCTCTTGATCTCTAAATCCTGACATGGGTTATCAACCTCTCCTTCATTATCTGTGACCATCCTCTTGTGCCAAAGTTCACAAGGTTTAATTGATTCATGAACTAGATCTTGAACAGCATGCCCTGAAACCTTATAAAGGTTACCTTCACGAACCCCAATCATAATAGCTGAGCTCATGTTTCCATCCTTAGGCCACATCAGAGCCTTTCCTTCTCAGAAGGCTATAGAGAACCCCTTTTCTTCTAAAACTGACACCTAAAGAATATTCTTCTTTAATCCAGGAACATGTAAAATTTCCTCAATATGAATAAGCATACCTGAATCAAGCTAAAAGAAGGTTAAACCAACTCTTTTTATGGCATAGGTACTACCATCTCCAAGTTCCACTTTCACATTGAACTTCTTGGCCTTGTAATCTGCAAGAGCCTTCTTGAATCCAGTCATATGCTTGGAGGCTCCACTATCTATCCACTAGGAATATGCTGAGTTGGAGAAGGGACCTCAGAGTGTTGAAACCAAGTAGCATTCTCTTTGATCTTGTTCTTTGGTTTCAGCCCTAGTTTTCTTTTGTTGTGACTCTTCCTCTTTTGTAGCAGCTGAAGCATGATACTTTCCTCTATGCCATTTCTTGTTAGGAGGTTTCTTACAGACTTTTGCATAATGACCAAACTAGATGCAGTTATAACACCTTACCTTTGATTTATTAAAATGCTTACCTTGAGGTCCCTTGCCCTTGTCCTTGTGCTGAGGGAATCTTCTTCCCTTCCTTGTCTTGGCAACAAGGGCATGATCCTTTTTAGTGGGAGGCCCAAATCTGCTATGGATCCTACCTTCTCTTCTAAACAATCATGCCACAACCTATCAAAACTTGGCGGAATCTCTCTTCCATTTATTGCTGCCAAAAATGTCTCCCAAGATGCAAGAAGACCATCTACTACTGTCTGCACAAGGTCATCGTCATCTACTTCAATTCCAATGGCCATGAGTTGATCTCTTATCTGAGAGATCTTTTGAGAAGAAAGAGGCAACCGACTCCTTCTCCATTTTCAATGAACGAAGTTGCTTTTTCAAAACACTCTTCTAAGTAGGAGCCTTCTTCTCATAGAGATTTGTTGCTATGGCATCAAAACATTCATTAGTTGTCCTTAGAGGAGCTATTACAAGCATCAAATTGTCTTTAACCGAGTCAAAGATGACTATCTTTGCCTTGGCTTGCTTCTTCTTAAATAATGCTTTTCCTTGACTTGTTGTGGGCTCTTCCACAACCCTAGTAACAAAATCATACAAGTCACTCTCCTCTAGGATATTCAAAACCCTAGCCTTCCATGCATTGAAGTTTGAGGCTCCTTCAAGCCTATGTTCTGACTTGACTGAAGAAGAAGCCATCTTCAAGCCCTCATTGCCAACTTGATGAGATTTGCCAAGGAACCCCTACAATCAAGTTGGTCAATGCTCAAACCCTTACCTTAGGATCTATGTAGACTCGATTAGGCTGCAAAACAGAGTTAGCTACAAACCCTAAGCTCTGATACCATGTTAAATTTTGAAAACTTGGTGAACAACCAGGTAAAGAATGCATAAGTTTTAAAATTTTGATATAATTTTCATCTTTTTCAACTTTAACACTCACTAAGACAGAGACCAAAATGTCTTTGTCTTAGCCTGCAAGATCTACTTGGTCCTCATGACCAAGAAACTGTCTGGTCCCTGACTAGAATGCCCTAGAGACAGATAGGGGCCCTAGCCACATGCTAAGAACTTTGCCATGGCTCCAACCTGCTTGGTTCGAGACCAAGAACCCGAGTAGACTGTTGGGGGCCCTAGATACCTGCTAGGGACTCACACTGCCTGGTTAACAGACCAAGAACCCTAGTTAACTGACTGGGGTGCCATCCTCCCAGAGAATGGCTCTTGTAGCTGCATTAACTTTAACACGATGAACCAACCACTAAACAGCACAAACTAAAAATGACTTTTCCTCGGTCCAGCATAAATAGAGGAAGAGATTTCAAACAATGGGAACATACAATTTAGCACACACACATTCTCCGTAGAAACAAGTCAAACAATCACTTTTATGCCAATTGTACCAAATTGGAATCAAAAATTCACTTTTAAAGTAGGTAAAACAAAATTAAAAGGGAATGTTCTGCTCATCTTATAATTTTACTATAAAATATCCAGCAAAGTCACAGATTACAATGGGAGTTCCTTTAAAGTAGCAATATTCTGAAAGTGTTTGTTAATCCAACTTATCTTCAATTTTAGTGTTAAATTTCAAGAATCTAGGCTTGCGAAGGACAAATTATTGGCCTAAAGCGAACTTCTACAGTAGGGAAACATGAAAGGTTAAATTTTGAATGTACAAATGATCAATTATCTTTGGCTACCAAGGGTTACAAAAGTTTTGGGGTTGTAGTGCAGAACTAAGAAGAAAATTTCCACTGGAAATACAGCACGGACGGTGATTTTCAAGATAATCAATTTTTTGAAGCATAAACCTGAGATCGCATTTTTCAACAGAGTGGAGCATATCCATATGCGGAGGGAATATTATCAGGAGATGCTCCAGACTGTAAATCATCTGATAGCCAGGATTTACAGTCTGCCAAAATGGGAGGAACAAAAATATCTGACCGGAAAAATATAGAAATGGCTACAGAAAACAATGTCCTGAAATCACATTTTTCAACAGAGTGGAGCATCTCCATATGCGGAGGGAAGATTATCAGGAGATGCTCCAGACTGCAAATCATCTGATAGCCAGGATGTACAGTCTGCCAAAATGGGAGGAACAAAAATATGTGACCGGAAAAATATAGAAATGGCTACAGAAAACAATGTTTCAAAGCGGACCTATATACATTCCTCTGTAGTAATTCAGTCCTTATAATACTTCAGGCTCAAAACACTGTTATAACAAGGCCCTACTATAAACGTCGAGGGCTTTATAACATAACTTAAAATACTAAAAGGGCAAGATCATGTCTAGTGAAATAATTAAAGCGATACAACGGTGAAACCTTTTTCAAAAGATTATGTGGATCTTCAGTGTCCATCAGCACATCTATTGCACTTGCTCTTACAACAAGAGCTTAAATGTGCAGTTTTTGGACAACAAATCATATTCAATAAAACCAAAGGAAATATCTGTAGGCAATCTCAAAACCTAACCTTAGAACATGAACCTAGCTAGTAAAAAAACAACATAAATATTTCTGAATCCCAGGAACCCCATCCAGACACAAAGTTCTTCAAATTTCAACTCTACAAAAATTGCCCTTCACAAGATTTTATCAAACCAAGCAAAAGCGGCGGCTGATCCCAAATCCGATTAAAATTCAATAAACGTCAATGTAAAACTAAATATATATAAATAACGCTTACCTTCGGCCCTCTTGAGAGCGTTTTCTGGCTTGGCAAAAGTCGCCATGACGATAAACCCCTGTAGAACTCGGAAAACCTAAAACCCACCGACTTACTGATAACCGCAGGGCTATAAGAGGCATATAGGGGATTTGCCCAAACCTGGAGTCCCAGACAGCAGAAAAACACCAGAGAAAACCGTATAGCGCAGCGTGAGCAGATCCAGGCGCCGATCGAGTGATAGAAAGTTGTGGAAACCGATTGAAACACCTCTATTTAAAGAGGACTAGCAGGAAAAGATCTTCGCAGACCGCCCAATGAGAGGCAGAGCGTGGTAGCAGCAATGAGTCGAGCGCGCGCACTGGTATAAAGTATAGCTGCAACTTGGGATGAAAGAAAAAAGTCTCTGATGTGTGGTGGTATAAAAGAATAGGATTTGGAGGTAGTTATTGAATTAAAAGTAAACTTTAAACACTGTTTTGTGTCAAAATAAAATATGATAAAGAGGAGAGTTTTTAGCATTACACCAACGGTGACGGGGTAGGATATGTTTAGTGTGGCCACGCGGCATAGTTGGCCATAGTTGTGTGTTAAATATAATTGTAAATATGTTTTATAGAAACAATTTCGATCATTATTATTACTAACATTTGCCCCTTGATGGCAAAAATGAACGCCGGTAGGAAAAAGGAAAGTTGGAAGGAACAAAAAAATAGGCTTATGCAGTGAAGTGAAGGATACTGGTAGGAAAAGAGCAAAGTTTGTAACAATTTCAGATTACAAAGACATAGGCACTCAACTTACAACAAAAAATAATGCTAAGTTCGTCAACACAGTGAGCCAACTACAATTTCTTTTCTCACAATCTCTGTAGTAGTAATATCAACACTATAGATTACTACTATATCTAGAATATATAAGCAATTTAAAACAATAATTCTGCAAAAATATCAATGAAAGCAATGATTATAATAGCTCATAAACTGCACAAACTACTTGTGAACAAAAATTTGCTTTCATGCCATGTGTTGTAGCAATAAATTTAGGAATCTCCATCTACAAGTCTAGGTATAGAAATTTTTCATGGACCAGCTTTTGATAGTGGCACAATCTAAGTTGTAAGATAATCTTCATTATGCTTGCTTCAAGAATGGAAGATACAGTGGGAAACCAAAATATGTTTATTTCTTCTCATTTAGGATTTCAAGTCCACAATAAAAAAGTTTCATCAATCTCAACCATGTAAAGGCGAATAGACCTGTCACTACATGAGCTAATCTTTTGAAAGTTACTAATAAAAAAGGAAAGTAACTGGTTATCAATGACTATAACTGCATCAAGAATTCACACGTCTTCATGAGTTACAGTGAACCTGATGGATTTCCTCATAGAACTTTGTGCACTTTTCAAGAGTTTTTATCAATCTTGGCATTTAGTCGACTAGTGGCTTTCTTGCAAAATTCAAGGAGTGCAATATCCAGCTGCAAGGTCGCTAGTGTTTTTTGAGGGAGGTGAGGAGGAAATGGTGGGTTATTTTCTCTCCAAGTTAATTGTTTGTTAAGCGTGTTGCCAGTAGTAATCAAGTGTTGATGCATTGATATTGAGCTTGTAGCAATTTTCTGCATCCTTGCCATGAATTGTTTGATATTGTAGATTTGTTGAAAGAGTGTTTTTGGACAATTTGAAACTTGCTCTTGAAGCTTGCATGGTTGTGCCCAGAACGGTTCAACCCTTCCATAAGGTAGATGGTTCAAGTAATATACAATTACTATATTCTACCACTATAGAACAATTATAAATACCTCTTTGCATGGTTCAGCTCCCATAAGGTACTATATTATACTTTACATCCATAATAAAACCTATATGCATGTGTTTTGATCTGTTTTGTTTCGTTATGTGTGGGAAGGCATCTTTCTTTGTTACATGCAAACTAAAAAGGATATATATATATATATATATATATATATATATATATATATATATATATATACTTGTTTCGTAGATCCTGATAACCTTTTCCTAGGCCAAGGTCCTCTATTTTAAATATGATCATGATAAAGATCATAATTATTATTACCACTTAGTCCAATACTTTGAAGTTTCAATTATACTTAGTATATATATATATATATATATTTTTCCATGGAAAATGCCAACACCTGCTATTCTGAAAGAATCAAGGTATGGCCAGATTTACAATCATTACATAGAAAGTCGGCTCCCAAAGAGCAAGTGTCACAAAGCAAGATTTGAACCTGGGTGGGGAGGATAGCAACATTCCTCCCAACCACTCGATCTACACTCAATTGACATATATATATATATATATATATATATATATATATATATATATAAGTTATAGAATCTTTCTTATTCTTTTAAATTGTTTATATATTCTAGAGATATAGTAGCAATCTATAGTGTTGAGATTACTACTACAGAGATTGTGAGATAAGCAATTGTAGTTGGCTCACTGTGCTAATGAACTTAACTTTTTTTGTTGTGGGTTGACTGCCTATGTCTTTGTAATCTGAGATTGTTACAAACTTTTCTCTTTTTCTACCAGTATTATTAATTTAAATTGGACAAGTGAAAAGTAACATTAGAAAATTGAGAATACCAAAGTTTAAATCCGTTAAGATCATATTCTAATATTTTACTTTAAAATATTTTTTTTAAATTTTACGTTATAAAAGAAATTTGCAAGAAAAAAGATTTGAACTTTTCAAATTTATTATTTTATTTTTATAATTTAATTTAGGCAAGGTGAAAAGTAATAATAGAAGAATGAGAATATCAAAATCTAAATGCATTGAAATCTTATTTTAATAATTTTATTTAGAACTATTTTTTTAATTTAATATTTTAAAAAAAAAAAAAAAAAAATTCAATGCTTAATAATTATAATATATTATGGCCCATTTTAATTTTAAAATATTATGTATAACTTTACTCAAAGTTTCATAGAGATTTCTCAATATATTTTATAATTAAGTTTGTTATGTCACACTTGTGAGCTTTCTTTTTTTTTAACAGAAACAAAGGAATTCATATATATATATATATATATATATAAGGCTGTGCACAACCATTCATTACAAAAATTGAGCCAACATTCTGCTTCAAAAAGAGGGAAAATGCAGAATTTAAGAAAGTTTTGGCCCTTGAAGTCTTTACTTCTTGTCTTCCTGAAGATTATGTTCATTCTACTGGAATATACCGTTACAAATTGTTTACATAATAAGAGGCAAAAAAACATTTAGATAGTGGAGTTCAAAGGGAACCTGTGGAGAAAACATTCACCAAATTTTATAAGAAGAGAAATTAACTGTAATTCTGCTGCTGGAAAGAGGCGACCTCCATCATTCCTTGATTGACTGTTGGCGCTTCCTGAACTTGACTGAACTGGGTTTTGCTAATGAAGACAAAAAGGTCTTCCTTGATGCTGTCAACCTTCCCCAGAAGTTCAATGATGTTTCTGTCCATATCGTCCATTCAAGACTCTACACAAGAAAGACGAGAGTGAATATACTTGAATTCCATGATCTGCTCTTTATTATGGTCCAAAATGGAGCAAACGGCCGAGTGCGTTCTGCACAGATAGACCTTAATCTCCGAGGTTAGCTGGCTGAGCATGGCGATAGCCTACCTAACCCCATCCATGTTGCTGAAGGACGAGCTGTTGTAGGGGGCTTCTTCTTCAGGGAGTTGCAAAGGGTCGAGAGCAGAGACAGAGATGCTCAATTGCTTGAGCTCCGGGTCGAGGGTGAAGAAATTAGGGCGCTCCATGCTTCAAAACAAAGCCCAAATACAATCCAGGAGCATTAAATGTTTATGCGTGGGAGCATAAATGCCCATGGTGGAGGCACATGGGCGATGGCGTGTCAACCAAGAGAGAACGCGGGCAGGGACAGCGAGGTGCCCACAACGAGGAAATCTTCCCCAAAAAAACTTAGGATTTGGTTTTATTCTCGTTATCCAACAACCCCTCAAGGAATGAAGCAATACTCCAAGACTTTATTGTGCAATATTTGTCCTTTTTCCAATGTGGCTCCAATGTTGGCTAAATTGTCAGCTGTGGAATTAAGATCTCTAAGGACGTGGAAAAAAAGAATGTCAATAGGAAGAGGAAGGAGCTCGATTCTTTTTCGAAATCTTTGGCTCTTAGATCTTCTAATGAGAGAGCCATTCCTCATAGCTTGAATTACATGCCTGGAGTCTCCCAAGACCTGTAGCTTTTCCATGTTTAAGGTGGAAGCTATCTCAAGAGAATGATACATCGCCAACCATTATGCTTCATTATTGGTTCTTGAGCCTAATCCCCAGGAAAAGTCAGCAACTTTATTTCCTCCGGGATAAAAAATAATCCCCCCGCACCTGCCTCCCCTACACTTGTGAGCTTTCTTATAATCAAGTTGGTTATATTATATTTGTATGAAAATTTAATTCAATATTTATCATGTAAGTTAGTTTTATTTTAATAAATAAATTTGATTGTTTATTGTATAGTTTTTATAATTTATTATGAAGAAAATATGTAATTAAATAATATATTTTTAGAAAAATATTAAGATTAATACATTTTAAATATATATTTTTATAATAAGTATAACTTATTATTAATACCAAATAATGTGACTTAAAAATATTTAGGTTAAATTTTGTTATATAATTGAAGTGTACAAATTTGAAGAGTTAAATTTTGTTATAGACCATTTTCTATTTATTTTAAAAAAATGTTAATGCCATTTGATTAAAATAAAATTCAATAGAAAATTTCATTTTTCCCAAATTAACCTAATAAATTTCTGCCATAATAATCTAACTTAATTGATCCCTAGTAAACTTAAGTGACCTTCCTCTTTTCTCATTTTATTTTATTAATTTCTCATAAAAAATAAGTAATAACTCAACTTCTTTTACAAATACTCAAGCTTGAATGTTTCTTTCACAAGTGCTCACTCTTAGATTATGTCCCCTCTCATAGTGTATTACCTCACTCTAACAATTTATAACACTAGAGACACTTTATCTCAATCGCTAGAAGTTAAACAAGATGTGTTAAATGTAGACAGTAGATATTATGTTCACTTGCCTTTTTCGAACTCAAACAATTGATTTTCATTTTATTTTAAGTTATGTAATTTTTATTAAATACATTTACAAAATTCTCTATTGTTCAACTAAAATTTCAATCATATGCTTGTAATCTTGTAAAAAAAATTCCCATATTATAAACCACCATTATTAAGCATCTTTTAAAAAAAATGAAAATAATTTTTTTAATTATTTTCATTAATTAAAATAAATGTTAAACAAATCTCCTTTGCCAATACACTAAGCCATATACGTAAGGGGCCAATTATCTTATTGAATAGAATTGATTCTTAAGTTTCTTCATATGCATTTAACTATTTAAAGTAGAAAATAAAAATTCATTAAACTGTAAAATTAAAAGGAAAATGGAATGTTTATCAATTTTCTCAAAAAATTTAAAAAACATTATAAAATACTTAACTTCGTTGTATGTTTTCATTTTTTTTTATTAACTGTGTGTTACATGTTTTCATTATAACAATTTATAACCATTTTAACTTTATCATCATTATTTGTATTATTACTCTTTAATAAAATTAACATTTTTATTTTTAAAATATGGTTATTCATTTCCTCTAACTTTTGTTTTATGTAATATATCAATTAATATATTTCTAAAAAGATAGATTACATGGATTTAATTGTTTGAACATTTATTATGACCGAAAAAAGATTCCTTAAATGTATTTATCTAAACAATCATTTTATCTTTTATAAATTAGTTTGATATTGCGACACATCTAATGTATCAATGCAAAAAATTTATAATTTTATAACATACAAAATTATAGAGGTTCCTCAAACTAAATGTGTATTATCTATTAAAACCACAGCATATAATCAAAATATTATGCAATTTAATTACAATTTAAAAAGTTTTAAAAATTTATATAAATCTTTAAAATGTTGATATGCATGCTAATTGCAATTGAAATTTAATTTAAAAACTTTTATTTTAAGATTATACAAACATATAATATGTTATATCTTTATAATGATAAAAGCTCTTCAAACCAGTTATGTCATTATACAAGTTTTTCAAAATAATGTGTAATGGAAAATATATATGGTTTAGCAATCTTAAGTATGAAAAACGTAAGATATCGATGTAGATTTATTTTAATTTTAGATTTATTAGGTGTAATTGTATGGCTAAAGAAAGATTAAATCTTTGATACTAACTTTTCTCCAATTTTTTTCATTCTAAAAAAGTTTACATCTTGAAAAATTTGAACCCATAAAAACTAAGCAAAAATTTAAAACACTAAACTACCAAATTTATTTTAAATTAACTATTTTCTAATAAAATTGTAAATAAAAAATTAAACATAAATTTAAATATCAAACATAATTTCATAAATCAAAATTCTAAAAATATAATTCTTCTTCATCTCAATGATGTGAGGGTTATAAATTTATTTAAAACAAATATCTAAAGTAAAACTATATTGCCAATTTTTTTGCTTAACCAAATTTCCAACTTTCCTCAAATTTTAACAAAATTCCAATCAAAATATTTTTTTTTACTAAAATTTGATCATAATATCTATCTACAAAACTAAATTAAATATTTAATGGCCAGAAATTTGATCATAATATGTATCATATCACATAACGAAATTAAAATATCTACCATATAAAAAAATTAAAGATCTCATCACTACATTTTTTTTTCTACTAAACAAATAATTGCAATTCATTATATAAAAAATGAACGACCTGGTTTAGAGATCATATGGGCCTTACATAAATTAACTTTATCAGACTATAAGTGCTATAGTCCATAAGCCTTGGCTTAAATTACAATAAAAAAAAAGCAAGCTACGAAACTTTTTTATACAGATCATAAACTACATTTTAAGTTTTCTAATAATTTTTAGTTGAAATCCCCTTAAACGTTATGAACCCATTTTTTCTCACAAGGTTCAAAATAAATGTTTTTGTAGTTAGCATACTTACACAAACTCTTTAATAGTCATTATTTTATTATGTCCTTGATATATATTTTTTCGGTCAGGGATATTAATTGGGAGGGTTGTTTGCAATTTTTTGTGTGTGATGAAGGTTTGCCATAGTCTGTAACAATTTAACAATTTTTTAACAATTTGTTTTATTTTGATGGTTTTTTTAAGTGGGATTTATCTCTATTTTCATTGACTCAATCCAACATGACGTCGGCCTGGGTTCCCGTGCCCCAGGCCCCGGCGGCGTGCTGACGTCATGGATGGTTTAATGCATTCAATCAGAGTTGCTACATATTAATTTATATGGTGTCTCGGTAGTTGATGTGTATAAGTTAGTGTCTCGGTTTCTGAAGAGAAATCCATAACATTCGTATAAGTCTGCACTTTGCAGGTTGTGTAGTGTTTTAATGTTGGTGGCCACCTGTATATTATGGAGTACAGCGCACGTCGCCTTGACCTTGGCGTGACAGGCATTAGACGCTAACCCCACCTCGACCTTGGCGTGACAGGCATCAGACGTTGTCACGCTAACCCCGCCTCGACCTTGAAGAGGAAGAAGACGCTAAGCACAGTGCAACAGACGCTAACCCCGGAGGCGGCGAGCATCTTAAATCATGCCATAGCAAAAGCTTCTTGTCGTTGGCACGACCAAACGATTCCTCTACATGTCGGTGCGACATTTTTTGCAGCCTCTACTAGTCATCTGTGCCAGGCTTGTTGCGACTTCAAAGTTTAGGGGTTGGTTCTCGTAGGGGAGAAAGTTCTTGTCTTATTGTTAAGTCAATTGCAATATGTGATTATATTTATCTGGTATTTACAGGGAAGATGTTGATGTCATCGAAGAAAAACCTGTTGCAGCATTGGGAGAACCTATGGACATGTTGACTGCTTTGCAGCTTGTATTAAAGAATTCATTGGCCCATGATGGTCTTGCTAGAGGTCTTCACGAAGGTGCCAGATCCATTGAGAAACACGCAGCTCAGTTGTGTGTGATTGCAGAGGATTGCAACCAACCTAATTACACAAAATTACTCCAAGCTCTGTGTGCTGAGCACAACGTGAACTTGATTTCTGTTCCGAGTGCAAACAAGCTGGGTGAATGGGCAGGAGTAAGTATTTTTCAATATTGTACTTATGTGTGCCTGACAGGTATTGTTGTATAACTTATCAATTGCTCTATGCAGCTTTGCAAGATTGACTCAGAGGGTAAAGCTCGGAAGGTGGTTGGGTGCTCTTGTGTTGTTGTGAAGGTAAAATGTTGTTTTGATTAAATATGTAGTCACTATTTGAAAGAAGGCATGTATTTATTTGTTTTTGATCTCTTCTATTGTCTTGTGATTAAATAAATAGGACTACAGCGAAGAAACTGAGGGCTTGAATGTTATTCAAGAATATGTAAAGACACATTAAGCTTTTGTGAGGTCTCAGTTTTGTGGGTACTCAAGTTCTGGGTCATCTGTATTTTGGTCTCTTAATTTAAATGTTGTGGGCTGGAAGATTTAAGGGACTCTTGTTCCAGTCTTTGAATTACAAATGGAGTATGATAATTTTGAACTCATTATCACAGGGGAGAAAGAGGCCGAAGCTATAATAAAAAAACTTGTGCAGACAATATTAGAAAAAGTGAAACCCTAACGTAGCTTCAGATCCTTCTTATCATAACAGCGATATCTACTTTTTGTTCTGTTTTGGAAACAAAGATAAAGAGCCCACATTGCTATGAAGTTCAAGGAATTAGAACAAATGGTGGAAGGATGTTTTGAACAAGGGTATAATTCTTAACATGGGTGATTTAAAGTGGCTTGTAGATCAGCCCAAGGCAGGAGGAGCATTGATAGGGTTTTTAGTCTCATCTTCTATGCAACAAGTTGTTATGAAATTCAGCTGATTATTAACTCGATGTGGAGGAACTGGTTGTCTATGGCTGATTGGAATTGCGATGTGTGAAACATACCTGCATTGTCAGGTATATCATCCTTCTATGGAGAATTATTGGGACCTGCAGCCTCTACCTATTGTTGCTAAACCAACTCCAGGATTGTTTCTTTGGTTCTCCCTTGTTTCTTCTGCTTTCCAAATTCTGCCCCTAGTCCCATCCGGTTCGTTAGGTTTATCCTGTCATGGGGAGTCGGCTGGCCACAAAGAATGAAAAGTGGTTAGTATCTCTAAATGCATATGTTATTTGAGAAATGTTGGACTATGCCTTTTCAATTTCTTTCAGATAAGATTATAGTTTTTTTCGAGTCTTCTTAGTATTGGTATGTATAATAGAAACAGGAAATATATAGTAGAATTATGTTAGGCGAGGTTAAAGTATGAATAGTTTAATTTCTACTTATCTCTGCAGACCTTTCCTTGTAGAATCATCATCAAGGCAAGAGATTCACCATTTGGAACATCTTTTCACTTGGAACATCTAAAAGCTGATTAGAATACATTGCTGCATGAAGAGGAGGAGCAGAGGCAGATAAGACATAGCTGCATGAAGAGAAGCAGATAGGATTTATTATTTCATTGCTTGGCTAGAAGACAAGAGCCCTATATTTTGGTTTAATCGCTATTATAAAGACTATGCTCTCAGATAGAAGCTGGTATCAGATAGGATAAGATTATAGTTTTTTTCGAGTATGGTTTACGAATGGAGAAGGGCACTCAAGAGAAGAAATCGTGGATATCTAATCCACAATAGAACCGTGCATAAAATTTGACTTCAAGAAACTTTAGATCATAGGATAGTGACTCAAGCTATGAAATGAAGAAGAAGAAGAAGAAGAGCAGAAGGATGGAAGATGCAACAATGAATCACTTTAAAGACAGAACCAAAGAAAATGCCCAATTGAAGTTTCATGAATTGTCATTACAACAGAAAGTGTGACTTGTGTGCCATCATAAACCTGTTGTAATTTCACAAGTCTAATCCACTGTATAATATGTACTTACTTGGAAAATTGGAACATCCTAATGACATTGGAAATTCTACCTTACAGTCTAGTTGCATCGATTTTACTCCATAAGCAAATTGGCTTATTGAGTTTGTGCTTGGAAACCATATTTTGTTAATAATGCTTGCATTACTTAATTGTTTGTCCTTATTTATTTTCATTTATTTTTGTTATTCATGTGTCTATTAGTTTAAAATGTAAATGGAGATTGGAACTTCAAGCTTGAATTTGTTGGAACTACTATCCTAAATTACTATTAACTTTGATTTTTACGGTTAGTATGGCTGCTAATATGTTGAGGGATCTCATCAATAAGTTTTGAGGAGCCATCATGTCCATGATATGTTGTGAATAACTTGAGCACTATCAGACCCATTGTGGGGATTGTGGGGAATTGAAATTGAATTGGGGAGAAGAGTGGTCCATCTCTTAGTACACAGGACAGAGTCAAATTGAAGGTGCCAACCAAGGTTCAAAATATAAGGGTCAAAATACAGCAAGAATACGTTGACCTATTGACATATTCAAAGGAAACCAGAAAGAGAGGCTGACAAGGAACTGACTAGATGTAGAAGATGTATGTGTAGAAGAGTTATAAGCACAATAACTCTGATTGATAGATTTCTTGCATTCTCTAGATGTTGTACTCAAGATTTTAATCTTCTTTAAGTGAAGAAATATCTCGAAGTTTAGTTTATGAAATTTGTGTTGATAGAAAATGAAAATGGTAACAAAACGTGTTGACAGAGTCGAACCAAGGATGGTATGCTCCTCCTCCAATGACACCAATATACATATCCAAATTATATATTCATGTATGCAATAATGACTATATTGACCTATATATACATATTCTCTCCATCTGCAGATGTGACCCCACTATTATCCTAAGGTTATAATTTACGTTTTCCAAAGTTTGAATTATAATTTTTCAGAGTTTGAGCCCATACCTTTGGAGTTTTGAAAATTGGTAGAAGGAACATTTGATCATGTGAGATTAGAAACATGGTTTGTTATGTTCGTTTGTCTATGTGATAGTAGTAGGTTGTCAATCTTTCAATCATAGTAGCTAATTCAAAGTCTTTTTTAAACCTTTAAACAATGAAACCAGGTCTACTGTCCCAGAAATCTGGAATTGAATGCTACATAGCTTCCTGAAGAAGTAGATCTAATCCTTTGCCTCTGGATACTCTACTACTTGGTAAAAAGAAATATTCTCACCGCCTAAAACCAAATCTCCTCTTTCTTGGATGATATTTGGAGAAGTGGATGAAGTTGAGCATGATTACGCAAAACTAATAGAATAGGCTGACTCAGAGAATGTCAAGAGAACCAATCCTTTGGTAATTGGAATGAAATTCGAGAGATTTTGCAACCCCTTTTTTTATTAAATTTCTCAATGTGTTATTTTAAAGAAGCATTTCAAATTATTCACGATTCTCCAGATTGTATATGAGCCCGTGCTTGTTTCCATCCTTTATTTACGAAACTCTCTTTCTTTGATCTCTAACAGTCGTCAATATTTAGAGACATCCCATGAAAGAAAACACTGTATCGATAATGAAAATTCACCACATGTATGCAGCGTGCTGAATTTACCACTATTTGAGCAACACTAAACACCAACATAAGGTTTCTATGGTTAGAATTTGAAAGCAAACATCTCTGTCTACTACTCACATACCTAATGTGCAAATTGCTCTTATTTAGATCTACATTCATCAAGATGTCTCCATGGACAATTAGATTTTGTGCATGTTTTCATCTTCCACCACAGCTGTAAGACGTTCTACATACTCAAGACTATGTTGTAAAAAACTACTCATGAAAATGATGAACAAGATTGTTGCGATGAAGAGTAAGGTCACATATTACAGAAATTTCTGGATATAGCTTGAGGCATTACAATTGTAATTGTCAGCTCTTCTTTTAAGTATAGGATGCCATTCCATCTGGTACATGAAAAATATAAATATCCAACAAATGATAGAGGCTCAGTATATTTGAATCACGTCAAAACCATGTCAGAAGGACCTTCGGATACCAAATACACAATTAATCCAACAATATAGTTACAGAGCCATATCTGGAAAACCCTAGACAACAATGGCCAGATGTTGCGTTACTAGATTATGGAGCTCAAAAGCATTGGATAACCTATGTGTAGAGATATCAGATGATTAAAAGCTGAGAGAAGTGTTATAATTTTATTGCCACTTTCCAGGTGAAGTTTATCAAGAAAAGAAATCAGATAACATATATAAATCTGCTTGAATGATGTAGTAGGCTATCCATAACCAGAACAATTAGAATTCACACTTGTCCCTCAAACACTCTTTATGGACACTTGGCCCTCGGGTCTTCTTGACACTTAATTGATCACCGGGATTGGCTCTTGGAACCTACCGGGTCTTATGATTAAATAAATAGGACTACAACGAAGAAACTGAGGGCTTGAATGTTATTCAAGAATATGTCAAGACACATTAAGCTGTTGTGAGGTCTCAGTTTTGTGGGTACTTAAGTTCTGGGTCATCTGTATTTTGGTCTCTTAATTTAAAAGTTGTGGGCTGGAAGATTTAAGGGACTCTTGTTCCAGTCTTTGAATTACAAATGGAGTATGATAATTTTGAACTCATTATCATAGGGGAGAAAGAGGCCGAAGCTATAATACAAAAACTTGTGCAGACAATATTAGAAAAAGTGAAACCCCAACGCAGCTTCAGATCCTTCTTATCATAACAGAGATATCTACTTTTTGTTATGTTCTGGAAAAAAAGATAAAGAGCCCACATTGCTATGAAGTTCAGGGAATTGGAACAAATGGTGGAAGGATGTTTTGAACAAGGGTATAATTCTTAACATGGGTGATTTAAAGTGGCTTGTAGAGCAGCCCAAGGCAGGAGGAGCATTGATAGGGTTTTTAGTCTCATCTTCTATGCAACAAGTTGTTATGAAATTCAGCCGATTATTAACTTGATGTGGAGGAACTGGTTGTCTATGGTTGATTGGGATTGCGACGTGTGAAACATACCTGCATTGTCAGGTATATCATCCTTCTATGGAGAATTATTGGGACCTGCAGCCTCTACCTATTGTTGCTAAACCAACTCCGGGATTGTTTCTCTGGTTCTCCCTTGTTTCTTCTGCTTTCCAAATTCTGCCCCTAGTCCCATTCGGTTGCTTAGGTTTATCCTGTCCTGGGGAGTCGGCTGGCCACAAAGAATGAAAAGTGGTTAGTATCTCTAAATGCATATGTTATTTGAGAAATGTTGAACTATGCGTTTTCAATTTCTTTCATATAAGATTATAGTTTTTTTCGAGTCTTCTTAGTATTGGTATGTATAATAGAAACAAGAAATATATAGTAGAATTATGTTAGGTGAGGTTAAAGTATGAATAGTTTAATTTCTACTTATCTCTGCAGACCTTTCCTTGTAGAATCATCATCAAGGCAAGAGATTCACCATTTGGAACATCTTTTCACTTGGAACATCTAAAAGCTGATTAGAATACATTGCTGCATGAACAGGAGGAGCAGAGGCAGATAAGACATAGCTGCATGAAGAGCAACAGATAGGATTTATTATTTCATTGCTTAGATAGAAGAGAAGAGCCCTATGTTTTGGTTTAATCGCTATTATAAAGACTATGCTCTCAGATAGAAGCTGGTATCAGATACGATAAGATTATAGTTTTTTTCGAGTAAGGTAAGTACTGAGTAAATTACAACAATTAAATCCTATATATACAATTTTTCTCTTTCTGTTCAACCACCATATATGAGAAAACTTGACTTACCTGAAGTTGGAGAAATCTTAAATAGGGTTGGCTTTCCACTCACTGGCTATGGGGAGTAGCATTGATATCTACAGATTCTTCATCAAGAGCCAAGTGTACACCAAATGATTTTACAACTCCAACCAATGAAACATCCCATTTGTGCTTCTATTCATTTAGTTTGAGCATATTTTGGAATCATTGCTGAACATAAATTAAAGCTTCAAGCTGCTAAAGATTAAAGCTTTTAATTGAGGCATTGAGGTCGAATAGCATCGATATCTACAGAAAAATGTTTAACATAATCACAGTAAATAGAGTTGGTTGCTTCCGTAACGATTTAGAGAAGAAAAATAAAATTAGAACCCTCTAATTCAAATGAATTGCAAGCAATGGATCCTAGTTCAAATGAATTGTAAGCAATGGATCCCAGTTCAAGTGGACTCTTAAGAGAATTGATAACTTGCCAGAGAAAATTTCAGTCAAAAATGGAAAACAGGAAAGAAGGGAAGGGAGCCAAGTTGTTTTTTTCATTTATTAAAATCATAATGGAATGCAAATGGAGGTAAGGACAGTTGCACCTCATGCATGAGGCCAAGGAATTGAGAGCAAAGACATGTGGGCCTCATGTTAGGACCTGGAAACTTCAAATGTGCGCATTTACCAAAGTCTAATATGGACTACGTGTAGGTGTTTAATTACAGAGGTGTTGTTCTCTGCTATTATTAGATTATAAGGTTTGAGAGGTCTAATGTTCTCCAGCGTGGACAACATCCAATGATAATTCCGATTAATTATTTTTGGCCAAATGAAAATAAGGCTGTTTAATACAAATGTATTGTGAATTTGGAATAAATTGGAAATAACTTAATCTAGAAACTAAGTTTGAGATGATTACCATTAAATATGATAAGTCTGATTGATTGTCGTCCGCCAAATGAAAACAATACTCTTTATTAATAAAAAGTTGTGCATTTGCAAGAAATTGATTAATTCTGATAATTCTGATTGATTGTCGTTGGCGAAATGAAAATAATACTCTTCACACATACCAACAGTTTGCGACATGAAAAGTTACTAAAAAAATCTCTTGGTTCTGAAATCATTTCGCACAAATCCTCTGCTTTGGGATATATGAAATATATCCTCTGGTTTGGGATATATGAAATATAAATTGAGAATAGATGGGTTCATGGAATTTGTACAAACCAATAAAATAAGAGAATTAAGATTCCAACCATGCATTTAGGTAGATTAGCTTTTTCATTTTCTACACACACAAAAAGGTCATGGGTTCCTCTAGAAGGGTTGTACAATGCAATGAGCCTCCGATCTCAATTATTTAGAAAAGAGATGGTATGTTTCAAGCGAAATGGCTATTGCAGGTCATAACTTTTCAAGCTAGAATTTGTATGAGAACCATTCTTCATCATGTTATTGTAGATGGGAACTCTTTTTGGCGTTTCATGAAATGCTGGGAATGTAGTAGGGGAGTTTCTATTTCAAAAAATCCCAAGCACATGCAGACAATTTTCAAGCACGGCGAGAAGAATTATGCAATACCCAATATCTCTTTAAGAGCTGAAGAAGTAGTAACTGAAAAAATTAAGGAAGCTCGGATTTTCAAGTTTTTTTACAAACGATTTATCAACCAAGAATTCAGAACCTCTAACTGTACATAAGAATTAATCAAACAGTGTTGATTCTTCCATGGAGAACTCTGAGAGCAATGTCCAAACATCAATAAAAGGCAACATAGATAAACTTGAAATCTCGACTTTTCATTTTAGCGAATGAATGATTCAAGATTTTAGGGAATAACTTAATCTAGACACTCAATTTGATATTGTCATTATCAATTAAGAAAAGTCTGATTGATTGTTGTTAGTCAAATGAAAATACGACTCTTTGTTCAAAATGTGTTGTGGATTTGCAAGAAATTGAAAGTAAACTAAATATGTATAAATAGTCAAGTAGAAGATTGGTTCTAATTTCCAATTTCTCTTTTTTAAAGTAGTTATGGATATGAAAATAAACTAACTCATAGAACTGTGTTGTGGATTTGTAGACATTTTAATATGTGTTATGGACTTGGACTTAGCCTTTGGTGAAAATATGTTTTATGAACTTAGCATTTGGTGAAAATATGTTTTATGGACTTGGACTTAGTCTCTTGTAAAAATTATTTCCGTTCAGTGTATACCAACAAAAGTTAGCCTTCTTTGCTTTTATTTTGGTTTACGAAACTTTTCTATTAGAATTCCAAAGAAATGGTGTCAAACTCTTCGAGTTTGATTCTTTCCTTTGAATGTGGCTTCTTATTTATTCTCTTTTGGATGGGAGGTTCCAAAATAATGTATCTCAACTATGTACCAAAAGAGATTAAAGACATCACATGTGTAAAAAATAATATTCTCAAAGGTTTTATATATATATATGCTACTTTAAGGAGGCAAAAATCATACTCTCAAAGGTTATATATATATATATATATATATATATATATATATGTTGTTTTAAGGAGGCACGGACATGTTTTCTTGGTTGTAAAATATATACATAGAGGAGGAGAGTTAATTTTTATGTCAGCGATATATATCAATTTTTTTTAAATATGATATTAAAATTAAAATATAAAATTTAATAAAATCAAATATGTATAGAATTTGGGGTAGAGTAATAAAAGTATGTTTTTCTTTGTAGGAAGTAGTTTCAAATTAGAAATAAATAATTATGAAAAAACAAGAATATAAAAAATAATTGGTTGTTATGCATAGATAACTAGTAGTTGATGCATACATAACTGAATTTGTTCATGGCAATGGTTTCTTGTAATCATTTTCATCTTATCATTAATACAAAAAAATCTTGTTTATCGTTTTATTCATATGTCGACATTCACATATATAACATCTACTGCTAACCATAAGAAAACACTCTTTAACAACATTGTCTCGCAATGTGAAGGAGGTTGAAGGCATGTTGTCTATGCTGACCCATTTGTGCAACTTGCCTACATATGCATTCAAACCAATAAATGGTAGCGTTCTCAATGATAACAACTCATCTTTGGAAATTAATTGCTCAATCTGAAAAAAATGTGGTGATTCTTTTTTTTTAATTGCTTGCTTATTTCATCTTAAGAAGGTAATTTGTTTTTTTTTTATGGCAAAACCCGTTAGACATTACTTGTTGTTATCAACAAATGCTAGTTGATTTCATTACTTTACCTTCATTAATTTGGTAAAGAGACACTTTCATGAGAATCAATCTTCATCTTTGTTTGGAAAACCTTAAAATCTTGAACAAGTTTTTTTTTAGATTCCCAATAAATTTTGAACTTTACCCTATTTTCTCAATCATTTTTACATTAAAGTATTTATATCTTAGAATAAAAAAGAATAATAACTGGTAGTTGATGCATGGATAGTGCTATTTTGAATTTATTTATATCAATTGTCTTCTTCAAATTTCTAAAGCATATTTGCCCATGTTTTTTTTACATGGAATGTCGATCTAGGAATTTATTAATGGGGCAATCGTGGCCTATATATATATTATTCATGTGCTTATATATACCAATAGAGTCAAATGAAATTTCTAAAACAATTTTGCCTAAGATTTTCTTGCCTTGAATGCCAAGCTAGGAATTTATAAAGGGGACAATCGTTGCATGTATATATATCGATAGAGACAGATGAGTTAAGAATTATCATCCCTTTGAAATGGATTCCTTGTGATTCTACCTTCATCATATAAAGAAATGGTTACCTTGGCCTTCACTAAATTAAAGCCAATATTATGAACAGACGTCATTACTCAAATTGTTTGTGTTGATGTAGACTAGAGAATCCTATTGTTAAACTTGGAGTAATTTTTATTTTTTACTTTATTTTTAAATAGTCCTTAGCCTCTTTGCAAATGCATATACAAACTTTCCATCTTCAAACAAATAAAGCATATACAAACTTTCTAGCTTCAAATAAATAGAGCAAGTGGCAATGTCAAGGACATTGCCACCTCGTGGCTCTTGTTTTATAATCAATAAACTATGATCCTTTATATATCATATTAAACAGAGTGATACATGAAAAAGATTCTTCGCCATTTAATACTCATTCATTTCTTTTTTTATAATCGACGAATTATGACCCTTTATATACTAATAAAACGTAAAACGAACGACATTCAAAAATCTTAAAACGTCATCAAATTTCTTTGGTAAGGAACTTGAAATTCTAGGCATGGCTGGTTGCGAGAAACACGTTTCATAGAGCGAACAGGCTGTATTAAAAATGTTTCATAATTTTATAAAAATACAAAATATTTAATCATATGAAAGCTCTCTGCGTTGGCCAAGCACTGTCTGTTTCGTTTGGAGAAACTTATATATCCAGCCTTTGCACGCGGTGCCAACCCATTCAATTATATCCAATCAAAGAGACTCTTAGGAGTCTTTGATCTACGCCACTTGTCTCGTCTCTGGAGAATCGCACAGGCTGTTACTTGTAGAACTAAAGGTGATATTAATTCATTGTTCCTTGTTTAAATTCTGTTATTGCCATGTTTTCTTCGCTTGTAAATTCAGAAGTCTATAGTTGTAATGATATAGTGTTGTCTGTTTTTATGTTTAATGGCCGAATTAATGCAGTGATTTTGGCAGAAGAAATGGAGCAATCAGGATACTGTATTGGAATCGCAGTGGCATTGTCGATAATCGTGATGATGGTTTCTCCGTATAATTTTGGAGACAACAGTCAGTGGAATCTCGGGGTGGATTACACTACCTGGGCTTCTTCCAAAACATTTGTTGTTGGCGATAACCTGGGTAATCAACATGAATGATCAATCACAACAAAGACTATATAATAATATTGATGATTTAATTGTTATCGTGATTTCATTGTTTCCATACAAATGTCGGCATCCGCTTCCACAAAAAGCACGCCTTCGCCCTGCCCTCGCTACAATCCTCAAGAAAAAGCTGGCGACTAGCGACCGGCAACCACCAAAGCGGCAGGAAGGAGTTCGCTGCACTCTACGAGTTTGTGCCGGTTGTGCTCAGCCAGCCACCAGCGACCAAATCCCAGTGACCGACGACCAGCGAAGCGGCAGGAGGGAGTTCGCTGCACTCTGGCGAGTTTGTGTCGGTTGTGCTTAGCCACCGGCGACTAGATCCCAACGACCGACGACCAACTAAGCGACAGGAGGGAGTTCACTGCACTCTGGCGAGTTTGTGCCGATTGTGCTCAACCACCAGCAACCAGATCCCAGCGATCGACGACCAGTGAAGCGGCAGGAGGGAGTTCGCTGCACTCTGGAGAGTTTGTGCTGGTTGTGCTTAGCCACCAGCAACCAGAGCCCGGCGACCAGCGACCAGCTCGTGAACATACCTGGGAGGCAGCTCGCGGAGAAGCACAACCGTCCACGTGGCAAGATTTCATTCGCTCCATGAGCGAGGAATCTTGCTGATGTGGAAGTAATGCTTCTCCATGGTGAAAACGCCTACGGCGTAATTATTATTATTATTATTATTATATAATGAATGGTTAAATATAATTTTAGATATTTTAATATAATACATTTATGTTGTAAAAATAACTTCAAAAATTATATAATATATTTATGTTATAAAAATAATTTCAAAAATGATATAAATATGTATTTATAATTGTATTGTTTTTATTATTTTTTGAGAAACTACACGAGAAGAAACATAGTAACAATTGCATAGGCTATGGTTTTAATAAAAAAGAAGTCAAATGTTACTACGCGAGCCTGCTGCTTTGCATGAACCCGTTGCACCCTCTGTGGCTAGGGCTCATCCCACGAGCTCCCCTCTGCGACTAGGGCTCAGCCCACGAACTCCCATCTACGGTTAGGGCTCAACCTTCGAACTCCACTCAATGGCCTTGGGAGGAAACGACCCTCCCCTCCCTTCTGATCTGCTCGACTTTTTGAAGCTCATCGCAGCTCAAGGGAAAAAGACCCTCACCGCTTCTCAATAGAATTTTGTTAAAAAACTCGACGAGATACCCATCGTTGGGTTGCCGGTAGAGAAACCTTGCAAGACATCTCTTAATATGTCGGAATGAGGACTGATTGGCCAGTTCACAGGTCTATGGCCTTCTCCGTAAACCACTTAAACATGGGCGCAGAAAAACTAGAGACCTCTAATCTTGGAAGAAGTAAAATCTTACTTTCTGGGAAAAGGTTTCTTTGCATTTGTATTCGAAAGAAAACAAGATCGCAAGTTAATCTTCAGGAATGGGCCATACTTAATGGGGCCACAAGAAATTTATATGAACAAATGGAATCCAGACTTTAATCCATCCCAAGATATCCCATCTGCAGTCCCTATTTGGGTGAGACTTCCACATCTACCCCTCCATTGCTGGAACTTGAAATCATTATAAGCCATCGGAAATACCCTCGGAAAATACATAGATAAAGCAGATCGAAAAGACCAATTTCCATGTGCAAGAATCTGCGTTGAAGTAGATCTGGAATATGGACTCTCAGAAGCGATAAATCTCAAAGTGGCATACTGGTCTCAAATCCAGGAACTAGATTACGAACAAATTCCATTTAAATGCAGGTATTGCCAAGAATATGGGCATTTCGCTCCATCATGCAAGAAGAAGCCCGCAGATCTGGAGGCAGGAGGGAAAAAAGAACAATGGACAGTTATTAAAAAAAATGCCAAATCAGGACCAAAAACCTCATCAAAAGGTCAAAGCTCAAGGAAAGCAGACCACTAGTACCAAAACCCTATGGTTAACAACAACGGGAATAGATTCAAAGCTCTTGAAATACTAGAAATCCAGGAAATCCCCAAAGCCCCAGAAGAAGGAGAAATCCCTGAGCAACAAGAATCTCAGGAAGCACCCCAAATCCAAGAAGATCCAAAAGACCTCCAGCCCCAGAACACCCCAAGCCCCAAAATGAATAAAGGCTCACCTTACTATGCAGGAGTTACAAAAGCCAAACCAATTGCCTCCCCTGCATCTTCGGAAGAACTCACTAATAGATCATCCAAAAAGCTAGGTCGAAAAACAAGCAAAGACCTAAGGGAAGAAGAAGTAGAACGCGAGAAAATCCAAGGATCTCAAGCAACAATAGACATGGCCTTCAGCAGGAACACCAGTGCTAGAATAGCAGGGAAGAAAATGGGAGACTTAGCAGGAGGAGGGCCCTCCTCTACCCACAATAGTAGATAATGAATCTGGTCTCTTGAAACTGCAGAGGACTGGGCAGTCCCAGCAAACTAGAAGCAGTTAAAGATCTCCAAAAAATTGGCATGCCAAACATCCTCTTGCTCTAAGAGACCAAACTCGATGAAAAGGTTGTCCTTGCCATTGGAAGTGAAAAATGGAAGAAAAATACAGGAATTGATGTCAGCTCTAGAGGGGCCTCCAATGGCCTAGCAACCCTATGGTCTTGAGACAAATTCCAATTGCATAGATCCTTCGCCACTCAGCACTGGATCTACACAGAGCTCACTCATACCCAAAGCAATAATCAAATTGCACTCTTCAATCTGTATGTTCCTAACCTATACCCTGAAAAAAAAGATTGTTGGAAGCTCCTAGAAGACTTCCTAGATGCATATACTCCACAAAATATTATTCTAGCTGGCAATATGAACATTACCCTCTCCACAATTGAAAAAAAGGGAGGTCTCATTGGAAAGGATATACTCGGATCTAGTAGAAGCCCTCATTCAGAAATGGGACCTGCTTGACATCAAACCCAAGAGAGGAAAATATAGCTAGTCCAACAAGCGATTAGGCAAAGGAAACATAATGGCAAGGTTGGACAGATTTTTCGTTTAAAGCATCCTTCTAAACGATAGACAAATAATCATCTCAAAAGTTATGGTAAATTTGGCTTCAGACGACAAGCCGATCCGTCTCCAAATTCAAGACAATGAAGATCGTGGCTCGATTCCCTTCAGATTTAGCCCCCAATGGCTAGATCACACAATTTTTTGGGACACACTGGACAAATCTTGGAGAAACTCCATTTCAGGTTCCCCTAGATTTGTTTGGGAGCAGAAGCTCATTATAACCAAAAAGGCTCTAAAGGAATGGGCCAAATCTAATTTCCCCCCACCGTCTAATCCCAAAAAGAAAGTGGTAGATGACTTGGAATCCATCGAAAACCTACAAGATGAACATCCAATCGATAACTTCACGCTCCAGGAAGAAGTCAAGCATCAGATTAAGGCCTACCAAGCCTTCCGTAAAGAAGAGGAATTTTGGAGATTAAAATCTCGAAGCACATGGCTCAAAGCCGACGACATGAATACCTCTTATTTCCACAAGCAAACCGAACTCAAGCATCCAATTAACTATATCTCATAAATTAAAACTGACAATGGCTTGATTGCCAAAGGATGTCATGTCCTCAAATTTTGCATTGGGTCACAGTGGCCTTAGCCACTTGGCCATACTCATGATAGTTTGTCAAATTGGTGCTAAGGGTTAAATAATTGCCAAGAATGATGTCCAAGTTAGTAATAATGTAAAATTAGATCCAAATGGACAAGGTGGGTCACATTAAGAGAAATTCCCAATTCAAATTTTGTAATATACCCATCCAAATGAACTAAAATTACTAGTTCCCTAGGTTGGGGGTGGAAGCATTAAAAGTTGGAGTAAAGGAGATAAGAGACCCAAAATGACCTTAGACTTACAAATTCACATTAAAAGGGTCAAATAAATAATAATAAAAAGAAAATAAGGTGGCACTTGGTCATGAAGGCACATTGGTGGTGTGGGACCCACACAAAGCAAGATTCCTCATGCCACATGGCATCCTATTCTCACCCATTCGAATCCAAGGTGGAGTCTAATGTTCTTGGGGGAGTTGGAAGGTCATTATACTTGGCATGACTCAATGAGGGTCGAATTTGAGTGGAGGAGTAACTTCCATGGAAGAGGAAGATGCATCTTAGAGATATTGAGACTCTTGGGCTAGATTCCCTAGCTTCCATGACAACAATGATGACGATGCTATGACACTTATGACAAGGATCAAATCTGATTGCTGGAATCTGACCAATATGACATGTCAAGGCTAAAAATAGCCTCCAAGAGGGTGCACAAGGGAGTTATGGCAGCCAAGAAGCTTCCCCATTCGAATTGGTGGAAGATGGAGACTAAGAATTGTGGGACAAGTGGCGTTCATGGGAATCTCTCCCTAACTCAAGTTGGGATGAGTCTCTTGGATGGAATTCGAGCTAAGGAGGCCTTTGGAGGTTTATAAAGGACAAGAAAAAGGAAGGAGACCAGCTTTTGATCATTTCTCATTTTGCAAATTGGAGAGCATAACTTGTCCATGTCAGTGGAGTGTTTACTCTACTTGCCTTAGTACCAATTTCGAGGGTGAAAGATTCCCATCCTAATTTGAAATTGGAGAGGCCATTCAGAACTTTCATTTGGAGCTATAATGGAGTCATTTGTTGCAGTTTGAAGCTACAGGGTTGTTCGTGACCATTTCTCCTTCAACTTGTACCCACATCTCTCCCACTTTTCTCTCTGTATTCTTGCTCTTGGAGGAAGGGCGCACATGGTGAGATGTTGGTCTCTTTGTAGAAGTCCAAGGGGCCCAATTTAATTATAATATGATGTCTGAACTTTGTATTTGATGCTCATATGAACCTCAGGTCGAATACCCAAGTAAAACCATGTAAAAATGCCAAACTATGTATGAATGGTGCCATTTCCCCCCATAACTTTTGCATAGCGCACTTGTTGTTGCACATAGTTAATGAAGGACTACTATTTAGACTTCATGGACATGTTATCTGCTATATATATCTGTAATAATCACATCATGAGAGCCACAACTTGAAACATTATGTATTTCAAGTGATATTTACATTCAAGGAAGAGATTCGAGCCATTTTCCCATATATCTTGTTGAGAGAGCTTGAAGTTGTTTGGTATCGACTTGTATCAGTAAATATCTGTGGTTTTATTGTTGTTTGGAGATCCATTAATATACTGAAGAAGTTTCATACACCTTATGCAAGTCCTTGTAACATTTATCACAATTTCATAGCAAGTTATAGCGTTTTTCTCTCATTTCCCCTTATGTTAAGACATGTTTACCAATATCTGATTTATGGGAGTTGAAACAGCCTTTAGGAACTGATTAATGATACATTTGGGTGCCCATTGAAGTCATATAACTAATCCATGTCTCTTTTCTAAAATTTGGAAGGTTCGTACTGCATTTGGGAATCCATTAGTGACCTTTACCCTTGGGGGATTTGAACCTCGAATTTATTAGCAAATTTCTCTATTTTCTCATGAACTTAAATGAATGTTGCAGAAGTCTTTTGATAGTGTATCAGAACCCATTAGGTTCATTTTTATGTCCTAATACCCTTCAAACACTCTCAGTCCCAATTCGAAATCCTTAGGAGTCTTTTGGAGCCATCGACCCATCTACCCTTGTGGGTTTCAACATTGATTTTCCTAGTAATTTTGCCTTACATTCTCTAATTGTAAATGCAAGTTGTTGAAGTACTTCGAAGGTGTCCAAGCATATAATATCTACATTAGGGTGTCCTAATACACCTTAATCCACTCTGGATATAATTCTAAACCATTTGGGATCATTTGGGACAACTTGGAGCTTCACTAGTCCAAGGTTCGAAAATTGGCCAAATTGGGGACATTAAAAAGGACAAGAAAATATAAAAATCGCAGCACACAACCACTTCTCAAATATTTACGCGGAGGATGAAAATATTGGATAAGAAAGATAGCAAATCCTCCTAGAGCATATTCCAAAGAGCATTACGCCTGAAGACAATGATGTTCTTCTCAATCCATTCTCGGAGCAGGAAGTCATCAATACCATATGGTCTTTTGATCCTGGCAAAGCGCCAGGACCAGATGGATACTCAATACACTTCTACAAAACCTGTTGGGAAAATCCTCCTAGGGCATATTCCAAAGAGCATTACACCTGAAGACAATGATGTTCTTCTCAAGCCATTCTCGGAGCAGGAAGTCATCAATACCATATGGGATTTTGATCCTGACAAAGCGCCAGGACCAAATGGATACTCAATACAATTCTACAAAGCATGTTGGTAGTATATTAAAAAATATTATATGATAATGGTCATGAACTTTCATTCAAAAGCAAAGATCGGTGGATGTACCAATTCCACATTCCTAGCTCTCATACCAAAAGAGACAAACCCCAACTCCTTTAGCAGATTTCGACCAATCTCATTATGTAACTCATCATACAAGATAATATCCAAGATGTTAGAAAACATAATGAATCCCTTACTCAATAAAATCATCTGAAATAATCAAGGAGGCTTCTTGGAAGGGAGACAAATCCTCGACAACATCATTCTAGTATAGGAAGCTATTCATTCCAACAAGATTCACAAGGAAAAAGGTATGTTGATCAAACTTGATATGGCTAATGTATTCAATCGCGTCAAGCATTCATTCCTTTTTAAAGTCATGGAAAACTTCGGATTTGGGGAAACCTTCATAACCTAGATCTCAGCCTGCATAAGAGGGCCTTGGATTCCCCCCTTAGTAAATGGTCGCCCCACTAATATTTTCCAAGCCACGCACGGAATTCAACAAGGATGTTCCTTGTCCTCTTTCATGTACATACTTATGGCTGAGTCTCTCAATCCAAAACTGAATTCAGATCTAAACACAGGCTTCTTACCAGGTCTCAATCTAGCCTCTGACTCCATGCCTCTCAATCACACACTCTTTGTCGATGACTCTCTCTTATTGGGAGGAGGTTCTTCCATTATTTCTCGAAATTTCAAACAAAATTTGACCTAGTACTGCAATGCCTTAGGAGGCAAAATCAACCTTCATAAGAGCGCAATCTACGGTTGGAATTTGAACAATGTCTCTGCAGCCAACATTGGCAAAATCCTTGGAATCAAAGTTCACAAGCATTGGGACAAATTTACATATTTGGACCTCCCAATTACATAGGGACACGCAAATTATGGAATTTGGGATGAAACAATGAGTAAAATTAAATCCAAAATAAGAAGATTGGGAGGACAATGGCTCAACAAAGTTGCAAAGATGATTTTAGTAAAAGTTTTCTAATCGGCTCTACCAATATACCAATCGTCCATCCTCTTGGCACCTAAAGGAGTATCCGAACAAATCAGTAAACTCTTGAGAGAATTCCTCTGGATGGGAGGCAAAAACAACGAGAACAAAATTCATTTAGTGAATTGGAGCACTATAAAACATCCAAAGCTCTCGGGTGGCTTCCAAATTCGTGATCCTCTCCAAGCAAACTTGGCATTGGGAGGCAAAATGCTTTGGCAAATTCCGCACAACAGACAACATCGTGTTAGTCAAATGTTAAGAAAGAAATATCTTATTGGCAATAATTTGAGATGCCTAGATAGCAATCCCACCTCTAAAGGATCCTTGATATGGTCCTTATGCAGAGTTGCATGGGAATTCTTCTCTCAAGAACTCTATTGGGTTCCTGGAGATGGAAGAAAAACAAATATCTTCACTGATAAAATAATGGGAAACATACCATTACATGATATCCAAGAGCTCAATGATATAGTTCAATGGCTCACTCATCAAGGAATCAAAACTTTGAACGACTTCAGTTTCTATGACACCTTCGGCACATGGCATGTAGGACCCTCGTCCTAATTTTTCTAAGTTTTTAATAACAAAACCATGTTTACCATGTTTTAACACTGTTTTCACATTTCTATTTGTTTCTGTTTTCATTTCTAAATTCTAGCTATAAAAATATAGCATTTACATTTACAGTTTTGAATAATATAATCATTGTTTTACCTACTTCTAACCATTTATGTTTGTGCAGGTGAACATGTGCAGGTGAACAACAAATACATGTGTGAAATTACCATTTATTAATAACTTGATAAAATGATTTACAGGGTTAGAAATTGATTAGTATACCTTTAGGAGAAATACTTGTAGATAGCTAGTAGATCCACTCTTGTTGTTGTCCCCTTTGTTGATCCCTTTTGTTAAATGCCTTGCTGTTTACCTTTGCGGTTCCCTGCAACCAAAACCTTCCCCCAAAGCTCTGAAACTCAACCAGCCCAAAACAGTTTTGCCACCCTGCCAACTGGCGAGGTCTCGCCGACCACCCAGATCCAAAGGTACCCCTTTGGACCCCCGAGCCCAAACCGAGTACAAGCCAACCTGTTATCTCCCTTCAAACAATCTCCAACAAGAACCCCCTTCTCCTCTTCTCTGTAATTTTTATCTCTGCTCTCAATTTTTTTTCCAAATTCTCCTCAGGTGAAGATCCCCATTTTCCTACTCTTCTTCCCCTTTATCCCATTGTTCCTGCCGACTCTATCCTCCTCATTAATAACCCTATCCCTTCATTAATGGGGTCCCAACCCATTCATGCCTACTCATTCAGGCTCCCTCGAACTAATCCATGGAAATATTATTAATTTAATCATCCATCATTTTAATGTTTACCCCTCTTTATGAGGTTTACCGACACAACTTACAACAATCATTTTTAAACATTTGTTTCTTTTTCAAAGTACAATTTTAATTAATAATAAATGTTATATTATTTTTATAATAAAGTTTGGGGTTGGGGTTGGTTCACACACCAACCGTAAGAGTTTTAAACTTACACGCTTCACCAATTCAATTAATTAACAAGAATTGTCAATTGATTAATTACTATTAACCTAATCATTTAATTAATGGTTTCTAATATTTATAATATGTTAACAATAATTATGAACAATAATCCTATCAATTGAAATCATAACATTATGAATGTGTAATTATATTAATTAAATAAAATTAACTAAGATTTAATTGACTCATTTACGTGGTTCCATTTTAATTACACCTTAGTTTGTAATTAAACTAATTAACAATCATTACTAAATATAAGCATAGTCTCATTAAAATTAATTAACATCATTAACACATGATTAATTTAAGGGATCAAGTTACTATTAACTTAGTTAACATTACAATTGCATTTTAACATTTCAACCCTTAGTTCTCGCTAATTAAACTCGTTAACAATCAATCGAGCATTCTAATCAATTGCATTAGTCACTACCTAGGTTAACCATAGCTTTGTTTATTAATCAACAATAATTAATTATTAATGGACAATAATTAACCATTAATCAACATTATTAACCCTAATCATCGTTACTAACTTTAATTGACATTATTAACATTGATCAACAATAATTAATTATTGATCGACAATAATTAACAATATATTCAGTAGTATTTCACGCAATCATAAATATGTAGGCGAGTTATGTAAGTGTAGCTACTGCTTACATACCTCACGTAAGTACACTACAGTAATAACTCACACACGTCAATCATAATCATTAAACTTACTATTTACTGACACATGTTTTAACATAGTTTGCAAGATGTCTCCTTTTACCTAACTGCATTTTATTAAGTTACGACAATTCATACATTACAGAGTTACACCACATAATCAATCAAGGTCTTACACACATATAGTTAGATCTTGTTTTTATCATGACTTCAAGCTACAACTATCTACCTACATCATCACTAACTTCCACATCCTATCCTGTCCTCTGCTGGACTATCCTGAAATGTCAAGTCATGACCGGTTCCAGCTAGAACCCGTAAGCGGAAGTGTCGACTACATCGACCAAGCTTCCCCAGCAGGCAACCACCAGTCATCATCACACACCTTGGGGAGCGCACTGTAGCACAACCCTCCCATGACTCTGGGTTTCGGGGATAAATGGTGGGTAAAGCCTCCACCCCCCTAATGGAACAAGGGACTATGTCTACCCGACATAACAACAGCGTTGCCCTTGTACTCGATTTGCCATCGTATAACCAATCTAGGCGGTTGAGTTTCCTGAAACCCTACCCCACCCATGTCATAATATACATCATAATAAACAACCTAATAACCACACGAAAGTAAATAATGAATCACTTGCATACCATTTTATCTTTCGAAGTCCATGTTCCCAAGGCCCTCCCACCTCGTAGGATCTAGCTATCACTTAGATGTTTCAACCTGTAAGTCAGTCCTCGACATACAATATAGTATATCGTGCATAAATCCTCGACATACAATATAGTATATCGTGCATAAATCCTCGACATGTACACATATATTTCATCATAACATAACAACAATAAACTCATTTATTCGCCATGCACCTGACATAACATTCATTATTTCAACATATAACTGTAACGGTATCCACGTACCCATCATTCAGTAATTTCCATATATGAGACATAATTAACACATTATACATATCTAAACATGATTACCGATCATAATACTAACATCACACACACACACATATATATTTCGGCAAAATAATAGAACCATATGTCCACAGTGTCGTCAAACCGACCAGATCTCACAATCAAACAAATACAACATATAATAGTAGTTCAGGTAGTAATGTCAAAACGGGGTGTTACATGGCAGAGTTGGAAAAACATATCAATTCCAGCCAATCTTGAATCTTCCAGATGTCTCCTCATAGAAAAATTGAATGGTTGTGCTCCTGCTCATCTCCAGGATAAGGATGAACGTGGATGGGGTCCAAGAGGAAATTACACTACAGTCCTAGGATTCAACGCTCTCCAAAATCATGAAGATTCAAGAAATTTTTTATGGAAATTAGTTCGGAATCCATTTGGACTCCCCAAGATAAATTTCTTCATCTGGACACTTGTTCACTGGAAGTTGCTTACCGGAGACAACCTAATCAAAGAGGAATCATCGGGCCACATTGGTGCGCTCTATGCTGCAGGAATTCTGAAAATTTAGATCATTTATTCCTAGATTGCCATTTTTCAAAAAATGTTTGGAACTTGCTCCATGAACTTGATATAACCATGCCGTCATCCAACATCACCACCTGCCTAATTAAGGAGTGGAAATCCATTTATCCTCTTACCCTTTCCAAAAAAAAAGCTTTGGTCCCAAATCTGGATAACCCTTCCCAAATTCACCTGCTAGAAAATTTGGATTGCCAAGAACAAAGCCATTTTTCATGAAACCCGCTACACCCCCCTGCAAGTCGCTGGACAAGCCAAGGGCTTGCTTATAGAATGCCTGAATTCCTCCAACCTCAGGACGGACACAAATCTCAACACAAATGAATTGAATTGGATTGGAACCATTTCCCCAAGCCCTAAAAAAAAAATCTTCAATCTCGATACTCACCGCCATCGCAAATCAGACTTTCCAATTCGGATTTTCAAGAATGGAGGAATAAGCAAACTATGGACAATCTACATTTTGATGGTGCATTCAAAAGAAAACTCAGAGTGGCAGGAGTAGGGGGGTTATGTTGTCTATTAGAGGTTTGCTGAGATTAAGATATAGATGGGGATTGGGAACTTGTTCAAACAACTTAACAGAAGCCTTAGCTTTGCTAAAAGGTTGCCAGGTCGCCAAAGAACAGAGAATTGATATGTTACAGGTGTTTGGAGATTCTATGGTAATTATCAAAGCCCTCAATTCGAATACAAACTTCAACAATTTGGCACTAAAATGGTTTGTCCATTGAATCCAGCAAATTGCAAACTCTTTCAACCAATTCAAAGCCTACCATATCGTGAGAAATCTAAATTACGATGCAGATTCAGAAGCAAAAGCTGGAACTAGTCTTGAATCCGGGAAAATCGAATTGTCCAATAAAGAAACTAGCCATCATAATATCCCTGATCATTTCAAACTTGCAGACAATGATTGAAGGATTTGAATTCTCCATGACATGAAGCGAAGGACTCTAGAACGTTCGGCATTACATAGAGAGATATCAAGCTATCACGCAGACTCAAGAACACTTGTCATCATATAGAAAGATACTGAGCCATCATGTAGCCGCTCCATGGATTGCAAATAGAACAGTTGGCACTACACTAAGAGATATCACGTAGACTCAAGAACATTTGGCACTACACTAAGAGATATCACGTAGACTCAAGAACATTTGGCATCACACAGAGAGACACTGAGCTAGCATGCAGTCGCTTTATGGAACGTGAAAATGAAGCAATTACCAAATGAATGCAAATGGTTAAAGAGAAAACACAATGGATATAGAACAATATCAATTGACTGCAATGGTTATAAACCAAAATCAAATGAATGCATTGGTTATGGATCAAATCGCAGAATCCTTATGACATCAAATTCGATGGAAGATCAACATTTTGGATTATAGAAGTCAATTTCAAATAAAGAAAGAATTTCAATTCATAGCAAAATGCTGCTGAATTTTCTGAACATTGTAATTAGCCGAATTTGACCTCAGCCACGGCTCAACCATTTTTTTATTTTTTAATATCAATTATCCATTTCAGTTAAAAAAAATAAAATTTGTATTGTTTTTTGTTATAAATTATATATTAAACATTTATGTATTCACCATGTGTCATAATGGTTATACATGACATGGAATTATTTATATGTTTTTTTCAACTTTATATTACTACCACATAGATATTAAACACTTATCATTGTGAAGACCTTGGAGCTTGGCATTTTTGGTAAAGTTGTTTAATTTCTTTTGTTAAAGAAATGGTTTTTTAATTGTCTTTGGATTTACCCTATGTAGTGTTTATATATATAGTTAGTTACATGGTAAATGTTCTTATTTGTTGAGGCATTATGAACATTAGTTTTGTATTAATGAAATGCAAATATACACTTTAACACAAAGGAGAGAGATTCCAACCTTACATCTCTCTGAAAGGGAGAGCTCGTGTTAACTTTGCATGGAGAAATGTCAATGCATACTTTGCAATAGATGCAAGTGATAATACCTTACATTAAACTTGCATGTGTTAGTATCAAAGCATTAAACATTTATCTCATACATGCATGTTCTAAATCATCGCACACAATGCCAATAGACTCAAGTATAATTGTAAATCTTTGACAATGGCATGTAATTAAATCTTGTCCATCAATGGATACATACAACTTTCAACTCCACTATACTTCTTCTAAATTATTTGGTCCCTAGGATGCACAAGACTCTATATAGTCTTCTATTGGACAGTGATATATTTTGGGGTTACTCCAAAAGTGTTTATACACTATGCTTAAAAGTGCTTTGTGTGAAGTGGAGTGCATGGTGTGTGATGTCTACCATTGGTTATCTCCTAGTAGACATCCACACTGGAGATAACTTACTTGTGGATTACTAGACCTTGACTTTATGCTTATGTGGTGCACTTCCTCGGGAGGTTGGTATCCTATGTGCCATGATGCCATTCTTCACGAGACGCACATAGAGGGCTTGGTTGCTTGCTTAGGAGGTAGAAATATATGAGAGGGGTGTTAGGGCATATAGGAGGATATCGCTTAGCCTTAGGTAGAATGGGACCACTTGATTGCTTACATAGACACTTGTGTTTGACTTGAGGACACTTGGGTTAAGAGGCATTCATGGTGGTGTAGTCGGCCAAAGGAGCACATGGCTTGGGAAGTAGTGGTTGGAGTATTGGATACCTTTGGAAGAGGGTGTTGGACCTTGGTCTTGTGGAGTGCTCACTTTGGGACCCTTGCTTAGTGGACATGCTTACTTTGGAGTTTGACATCTGACACCTTAGAGTTGGAATGCTTCATATATAGACTTCATTATTGATTAGTTGGGTTGGTTCAAATAGTTATTTGTGGACTTGTCCACTTTACGATTGTTGGCTTCCCTCATCCATTCTATATAAAGGGATGAGATAGAATTTTCTTAGTATCATATTGTCTTAGCACATTTGAGAGTTCATTAGATCATTGTCTATTGAAGATGAACATGTCTTAAGTCTTTGTACTTGATTTTATGCAAGGAAGGAAGGTGTTAGGGTTTATGAGAGGCAAAACCTAGAGGAGACTTGAAGCTCGAGGGTTTGAATCCTTATGTGAGAAGGATCCACATAAGAGAGATGTGGCCAAGAAACCCTATGGGAGATGTGGAGTGCTTTGCTTAGAGAGCTTGTGGGAGGGAAGCTTGGTGAAATATCAAGGGTGGATTTGTTGGTGTTGATGCTAGCTTGTTGTGGAGCCTATGGTGTCATTATATAGCTTGGTGAGATGTCATTCTAACCCTTTGTATTGTTTGTAAGGATTTGTTATCGATGAATGATGTACTAACTAGGGTTTGGAGATCATTGGGGAGTCCTAGATTTTGATAAGCTTGAAGGACTATATTGTATTAGCTTGTGATAAGCTATTGGCATGTAGTTATCACTTCATTCTTATGTATATATGAAGTACTTCATTACCCAAACTTTGTGTACTTGCAAATCTGATTTTCGGCATAAAATCTCATGGTGAATGAGTAGTTTCTAAGTATGTTTAGTATGTTGATTTATCGTGAATAATGAGTAGATTTTGTTGAGTGGTTTGACAACATATAGAAGTTGAGTGGGTAGATTTATGGTTGTAATAAATATGTTGTAACTAAGTAATTTTTAAATATGTCATATGTTGAGAATTGTGCCTTAAGGGCTAGAAACATAGTTCCACTGAAGAGTGATTGTTCGGTGTGTAATTTTGTGGGATAACTTATGTATTTAGTTACACAACTAAAATATATATTGTTCTAATTTATATTTTAGATTCAATCGTAAAGCTAAAGGTTCACAAGAAATAAATTTAAGGAACCTCCAAGTTGTTATGAAATTTATGAATTTCAATTAAGCAATGGTTTCTAGAAATTTCGACAAATAGTATTATTTTCTTATTAGCCTCATGAACCACCTTGGGGTTTTCGCACATGGTCTCTTAGTGAATTTTAGATGTTCATTGCATAGATAATTGTGTATCTTTAGAGTATAGCATATTAGTAATTTTGAGTATCCTTATTAGTATTTTTTGTGTATCTACCAAAGCACGTAGTATACTTTTAATTTGCAAGTCAAAATGTTTTGACTTTACATTAGTTTAATTTCACGTTATAAAGTTTTCCAATGTTTTCAAAAAACAATTTATTAAAGTGATTTTTTTTTTTTTAAATTTCACTCATTCCAATTTTTTATCGATCAAATAGGTCATCGATGTGATATAAATCCCTTAGAGTGTGCCTTATTTTCAAAACACAATAAATAAAATTAAAACATTGAATATGAATTTTTGTAGAGGTGCCATGTGGCAACTTTCGCATGCCATTGTTAACATTTGTTTTAAAAAAAATTGTTGTCAGTTTTCGTGTAATGTTTTGATTTTGATGTGACCAATTATATATATTTTTAGTTTAATATTTTTACGAGGATAGTTACTTATTAACGTGACAAATTTCATAATTTGTTATATTCTTATGATTTCTCATTTCCTTTATCAAGTTCTATGCTCAATATAAAATGTATTCTCTTCTCTACAATTATCTTCCAACATATGTGTCAATTAGTTGTGTCACTTTTCGTAGTCTATGGACTACACCATCATCTCTGCCCACAACCTCCTCTCTACGTTCACACATTATGTGGAGATTTCAATACCAATATTCTTGCTCAATTCCACAACTTATTTCATGAACACAAACCATGTTGTAAAGAAACTTATTTCAACATAACCTTATATTACCAACATACAACTTTTAATGGATATATTCATTTATCTAATTAATTTCCTTCCAACATACGTAGGGACTTAGCTGCTATGCAACTCTATCTCTTGTTTACAATTGTATTAGTTTTGTTCCAACTCATTATAAATGTATGTGCATCATTATAATATTTGTGGGTTCATTTTTACCCAGAAATCCTTGAGAAATATATTTGCCAGACTTCATCGAAATGGTTGCTTTTGTAACTAGTGGACTTAATTTTAAACATTTATAAGTTTAAATGTAGGTCTGAGTTATGAGTTATCTCCATAGTAGAGACCACAATGAATATTACAATGACATGAAAGCATCCATATAAATATCCATAATAACATTCATATAAACATCCATAAAAACATTCATATAAATGTCCAAAAGCATATATATATATATATATATATATATATATATATCACAAGTACTATCTAATGGAGATTTGAGAAGGAGAAGCATCTCTTGACTCCCTTCCCCCCTCCCTCCAATGCTATACTTGCCTCAAACCCTAGGGTTTCACCTCCTAGATGTAAGATAATGCAAGGAATTGTTGGATATGGTAAGGAGGTTCATGGGTGTGGTAGAGTATGGAGATGAGGTATGAAGGACAATGTGCCATGTTTATTTGTGGTGATGTAAGATTCGACAATGGTTGTCTTTGTGGCCTTGGTGACACTTTGTTATGTGCTTTCAACTATGTGGGTGTATGTCATGGTTTCATCAACATCTAGTTCATTGTGGCTTATGTGGATGGTGGCGAATCTTTTCTCCATTGCCCTATGTGCATGATAGGTGGTGTGTACTCATGGTAGTCTATTGTATTTCCTACCTTGGTTCTTGTTGTTGTAGCTTAGAAAGTTTCGACAATGGATTCATTTTGTATATGGATTTTGACACATTGATTTGCCACATGATGGGTCTTATTGTGGCCGAACTCTTCACTGGCTACACGCTATTTACAGGCTCTAACGTGGTAAATCAGATGCGAATTATTTGCTATGTGATTGGTTCTCTTGATAATGTAACTTGGCCTCAGGGATTGGCTCTTGCTGGTTCTATGCATTGGAGCTTTCCAGAAGAGTTCAAGAATGTTGATTCTGCTAAACAATTGTCTTCTCTTCTATCGAGTACTGCAAGTGCCGAGGCCATTGATCTCATAAATGGTTTCTTACCGTGGGATCCGAAGAGAAGACTGGGAGCAAGAGAAGAACTACATCATGCATTATTCTATACGTGTTACAATAATTTTAAATCCCTTGCATACAATGCTGAGTAGACGTCTGGACATGTCTCAGAATCAATTGAGAAATCCTTTCCAAGAATGGTGCAGAGAGTAAGAGTAGATCAACAACAAATGCCATTTCTCCCTGGAAACGGGAAGCGCCAAAGTCTCCCCTCCCAACTTTGGATGGGCCATCCTCATTTTGATTGCTCACTGTGGCATCTTAAGTTTTGTTGTGAGCATCGTTATCTTATTGGCGAAATATTGCCTGTCAAAGAAAGCTATGTGACTGCTGGAAGGGCTACTATATTTTGAAGAAATTAAAGATAACCCTCTAAGGATCCATGTATGCATATTAAGGAGGCTATGTCTTGTTTTCATTTTTTGTTGAAGTCATTCATATATTTATGCAATTTTGTAGATAAAGAATTATGTAAATACAGGGTAGGCAGTGTTAGAGTTGGGATGTTGTACTTGTTTTGATAGGGTGACAGTCTCTTTTTTCTTGTTATTTAGTAGCCGCCAATTTTAGAGTTTGGGATGTTTCGTTTTTGTTTTGTTTTGATAAGGTGATAGTTTTATTTATTTACTAGTATGATTTACTTAAGTATCATGAATGTGTTATATATACTTGTTTTCTCATTTTTCTAGTTAAACTTTGTCAAGAACTGCAAGTTATTTGTGCAAATATTATTTAATAAACATACTTCTTTTCTTAACAACCGCTTAAAAGCTTATTTAAATATTAATCAAGATGTATTTGAGCATAACAAGATTAGACGACCATGAAATGAATCCCCAACGTACACTTGTTTTACACTCTGTTAATCTTGTTGATCCACTCAAGGAAATCCAAAATCTCAGATAATATCTAAACACCTACATAAAATCAGTTTGGATAGTACACTTGTCTCATCCTCTTGCAATCTAAAAAAAACATAAGTGCTAGTCCACCCAAAATTCTAAAATCAATAAAAAGATTTGAGAAATTGTATCATCTTGTAAACATTAAGTTGTAGTTTTTTTTATGGTGAAATTTTTTTTATACACAGTCTAAAACTTTGTAAACTTAAAAAGTTTATATTCACTTTATCAATAAATAAATTATTTAAATGATTATATTAAAAATATGGTTGAAAATGATAAAATATCTCTAATTACCTTATTATTGATTAAATTTGATAGATGTATAATGTATTTAATACTAGTTGATAAAGATATTAAAAAATGCTATTTTAATAAAAATGTTTTTTCATAAAATGCTTGTTATTATATTTTTTTGAGTGCAAGTTTTCACACTTAATCACATATACACAATTATATTGTGTTTTTAGTATACCAATTATGCTAGATCTTATAGTTTTCGAGTGTAGGTTTTCACACTTAATCACATATACACAATCATACTGTGTTTTTAGTTTACCAATTATGCTAGATCTTATAATATAACAAAAAAGAGTGAGATTTCTATTTATCGATGTGGTTAAGGAATAACTATTAAATTACAAAAATAATAAATTAGAGTAAAGATGATAAGGATTGGTTTTGAAAAAAGAATTTAAAACTTATTAATAAATTTAAACATAAAAATTAAATGATGAAAATAAATGTATTTGAAAAAGGATTGATTAGAAGAATGAATAATTATAATAAGATGAAAGTATAATAATGAAAATAATTAAATTTGATAAATGAGAGATATTTATTTTTGATGCTATAGGGTTGGTGCAAGCTAATGCTAGTTACTTATGACGCGTTAGTTGCAATGGACTTCTGGAAAAACATAAATATGAACGTCAAAAAACAATATTAGAGCTACTTACACAACTTTTTGGAATATGGCGTAAGAAGATGAAATGTAGACAATTGGATTACATTCCGGAATATAGAACTATTATATATGGAAATTAAGTATAACTCCCTCAAAATGGGGTTCTTATAAGGTTGGTATGTTATTTTTTTAAGAAAACATAATGAATATGTTTGCGTTGGGCCCCAAGTTTGGTATGCAAATGGTGGAATTTTGTGAAAAAAATTATATAGAGTCGTAGATAACAGGTCGTTCTAGTGCAACGCTATTTTGCATATTTATTTATGTTAATTTTTATTTTATTTTTAAATTAAAGAAGTCAACGAATCCCTAAAATGATTAGGTCGAGCGTTGGGCCCCGACATCGTGGTCTTAACATAATCAATGAACGTTTTTTTTAGGATGTAGGTCTTTGTGTGTACTTGTGCATGTTCTTTTCCATTTTCAAAATAGGTGAGCTAATCAAAAGTTATAGCTGGGAGAAATAACCTACTTTTTGTGTAAGATTGACTCCAATTAAAATTAAATAAAAAATAGAAAAAAAAATAATAGATTGAATAAAAAAACACATATTCAGAATTTGCACACTGAGTTCTACAAGTGTGTGCAATTTCATTAGCAGTGGACAAGTGTAGCATACGTAGAATCATGCTTGAAATAGAAGAAGTTATAGAATAAGATGTATTTTGTTATAACACAGTCCAAGCCACTTGGTTTGAAAACCCGAACCTAAAACCAAAGCGGCCAAGTCATCCACCACGTTGGTGGGAAAGGAATTGCTCGCCAAATTTTAGAAATTTAAAAAGCACGTGCGCGTTGTTTTAAATACACGTGTGTGCACTATTTAGTGCGTACGCAATAATAACGCGTGCGCGCATTTGTTTACTAATCCGAAATGTAGTTTTGATGTCATCTTCATCTATCTTAAACCCCCCCTGCCACCCCTCTCCCTAACTCTAATCCTCCTCCTCTCCTTTGTTTGTTCTTCTCCCTCCCTAAACCTTATCCCTCTCCCTCTCCCTCCCTAACCCTCCTCCCCTCCACCCCATTTCAACCCCTCTCTCTCTCTCTTTATCTCGCTCTCACTCTCTCCCCCTTTAACCCTCCTATATATCCCTCTCTACCTAAACTTCCTCTTCTTATCCCTCTCCCTCCTCTTTACCTAAAATTCCTCTCCTTCTCTCTCTCCCTCATATCTCCATCTCCCTAACCATAACCATCATCCTTTCTCTCTCACTCCTCCCATATCTTCCTAAGCCCCCTACTACCCATCCCCCCTCTCTCACTATCTCCTTAACCATGCTCCCCTCTCCCCCTAACCCTAATATTCTCACTCTCTCTCTATAAATATTATACCTATCTCTCTCTACTTAACCCTCCTCCCCTCTTTATCCCCCCCCTCTCTCTCTCTCTCTCTCTCTCTCTCTCTCTCTCTCTCTGGTTAATCTTCCTCTCTCTCTCTCTCTCTGGTTAATCTTCCTCTCTCTCTCTCTCTCACTACAAGGGAAAGACATTGTAGCATAGGTTGCCTGCAAATTGGCCTTTTATGCTGCCCCCAAATCAATGCTCAAGGATTTACTGAGAAGCGTAGGGAGGAGGAGGATGACTTGGCCTTCAAGAGACCCTAGGGGATTATTGATAGAGAAGACAAATACATGAAAATGTGGCTTAATATAGCTAATTTAACTTACATAAATGATGCCTTCGCCATGGGTGACAAGGCCTCTGATGTCACTATCTATACTTATGTTGATATCATGTAGTAGATGCCCTCAAGAGGGAAAAGGAAGAAACCCTAAGGATAGTTGCGAAGAAGCACCAGGAAAAGGATGAACATAAGGTGAAGGATAAAGATGGGGTCACCCAGGCCCTGATGGCGCAACTTGCCTAGAAGTGAAGGAATCGATGGGACCAAGCTCAGGATTAGGACAATGCTGCGAAGAAGGCAGAGGCTTCGTTGGACTCGGATGCCCTCGATGCCACTCATTAGATTAGCAGGTGGGATGGTACACCTACTGTATGAAGGATGAACAGTGATGCAACTTTGGGAACTTATTGGCATAACATATTAGCAGGTGGGATGCTACACCTACCCCAGGAAGGGTTAACAATGATGCAACTCGTAATTATCTACCAAGTGAATAACGACTCAAATAGAAGATGAAACGGTTCCTTGGTAAGAATCTAAACCTAAAACATTGGAAGCTGAACGGTCTTGCTATCTGTTGGCATTCCTCTAGCCATGTGAAATATGTAAATGATGTATGTGAGGAGGGATAGGAGGAAGCATCCACAAAAGGGAGTAAAGGAGCAACATTGTCAAGATGAGAAGTAGAGCCATAGCAATGACGTTTGGTTCTCGATTATGCCAATGTATAGGTCGGGCTTGAAGTAGTAGCGCATGGCCCTATTGATTTAATTTGGAGTGGCATGAGTAATGGATAAAAACTTGCATACATTTCCTTATTACTTTTAGTTGCACAATGCTTGTATTTATTGTGCGTCTCTATGCTTGTATAAATTGAATTGGTTGTTGGTTCAATGGTAGTTTTGTTGTCCATCTCTGTAGCAACTTATTTGCTACGTTATCCCCCCTCTCTCTCTCCTTGACCGTCTCTCTCTCTCTCTCTCTCTCTCTCTCTCTCACACACACACACACACACAAAACATGTCACCCTACCTCGCCCATAACGTTCAAGAAGCTTGTACCTCAACCCACCACTAAGAGGGTGAGCGAATCCATTGTATGCCTTTCAATAAGGATATAAATTTTGGTCAGAATCTCTCTCTCTCTCTCTCTCTCTCTCTCTCCTTAAACTTCCCCTGTCTCACTCTCTAACCCTCTTCTTCCATCTCACTCTTTATCATTATTTGGTAAACCTTCTCTCTCTGTACTGCACAAAAACCTACTCACGATACCCATATCCCATTTAAAGGCCTACAAAGAACTCGTACAAGGGGATCATGTGTTGGTTCGAGGACTTGTTGAAGGTTCTTACACATTAGAATATTAAACAATATCATGATGTATTTCGTTACTCGACCATGTTTGAGGCCCTATGGCCCATCTTTGGTGTGAAAAACACCTGGATCCAAATTTGATGCTAAATAATTCTTAGAGAGTGTTTGTGTTGCAGTTTACAGGAATTGCTCATGGTGGTTGAGCCCATGAATTGGTGTTTATGGCCTAAGGCCCAAATGATCTCGCTCTGTCCCCCCATATATCTCTCTCCTTAACCCTCCTCTCTCTCTCACACACACACACACAGAACACCTAATCATACCTCGCCCTTAACGATCGAGCAACTTGTACCTTAATCAACCATAAAGAGGGTGAGGGAATCCATTGTATGTCTTTCAGTAAGTATATAAATTTCGGTTAGTCTCTCTCTCTGACACACACACACACATAAAGTCTCTCTCTCTCTCTCTATCTCTCCCCTTAAAATTCCCCCCCCTCTCACTCTAACCCTCTTCACCCATCTCACTCTATCATTATTTGGTAAACCTCCTCTATATGTAGTGCACAGATCCCCACTCATGACACCCATATCCCATTTAAAGGCCTACAAAGAACTCGTACAAGGGGCATACCATTTGATCTATCCATGGTCCCATGTGGTGGTCTAAGGATGTGCTCATGATGCTTAAAATTGAGAATCTATGCTTAGGGCCCAAGGTTGTTGTTTTCCTCCCCCAACCGTGCTAAAGGGATAGAGGCTCTTGTTTCATTACCACAACCATGGTCAAGGAATTAAGACCCATCTACAGTGCACAAACCATCTTAATGGCACCCATATCTAAAGCCCAGGCCAAATACTCTCTAATGAGGGCTCATGTGGTTTCTAGTTGGTTTTTATGCTTCACGAACTCAAAAATATTCAATTAAGGTTTAAACCCCATGTTTCACCCTTCACCATGTTTAGGTGTCAACACCCATTTTCAATGCACAATACTTACTCATGGCCCTTATATCCCACTTGGATGCCTACAGAGAACCCTTACAAAAGAATCTTGTGTTGGACCATGGACTTAAAGCAACTAAGTCCAAGAAGTTTCAACAATATCTTGAGGCGCTTAAAGTTTCCTTCCTTAACCATGGTCAAGGGCCCACGACCCATCCTTTTTAAGAAAAACCTTCTAATGGAATCCATATCAAACTTTGATTGTAAATACCCCTTAGAGAGGGTCCATGTCATTATTTGCACATGTTGTTGATGGCTATTGAACCTAAGAGACTATGTTTAAGCCCTAAGGATGAAGTGTTTTCCTCCCCAAACCATTGCACTTGATCTTGAAAAGGTTAATTTATGGTTGAAGCCCTTTGTCCCCCCTAGGCATGTTTAGGCCTATAGACCCATTCCCAATTCATGAAACCCACTCATGTTGAATGTATCCCACTCACATACTAAACAACACTATCCATGGCCTCGAAAAAAATTCTCGGCATGGGTCGAAGACATAATCTTGTTTAAGGCATGCGATGTAGCCTAATCATGGTATGTGTATCCCTCTACATTTGCTAGAGATACCCCACAAGGGTTATGTGTGGTGGTTTGAAGATGCATTCAACATCAGTTCCTAAGAAACTTCTTGAGTTGTAGGTGTTGTTCATGGTGCTTGAGTCTGAGAAGCTTCATTTAAGGCACAGGGATCTTCTTGTTGTCCCTAGACCTTGGTCAGACCTTGACACCCATTTTTGGTTCACACTAACCTAGTCATGGCACACTGAACACATTTGAAGTTGACTAATACCTTATAAATTTCATATGTGGTGGTTCAGGGACTCATTCATGGTGTTTGTTCCTAAGAAGCAAGAGTTAGTGTTGGAGGCTCTTGTTTCCCTCCACTAGCCATGGTTAAGGAGCCAAGATAAATCCTTGATGCCAAAGACATCATAATGGTAGCCACATTCAATTCATATGCAAAAGACTCCTTGTAGAGGCATAGTGTCATGGATTCTATGTGTTATTGACGACGCTTGAGGTCAAGAAGTTTCAATTAAGGCTCAGTTGGAATTCAATTGAGCTCAATATGCTTCAATATGATCTCAAGGAACTTGTTTTCATTCTTTGATGATGTTCAAGGCTTTGCAACATATCCATGGTCTTGCATGGTAGTCTGAGGATGCATTCATTGCATTTGATCTTGACAAAATATGTTTAGGGTCTAAGATTGTTATTTCCCTCCATAAACCATGGCCAAGTGCTTGAGGCTCATTAGGGGAGTTTTGAGGTCTAAAATGGGCCTCCTAATGGAAATAATAAAATAAGATTTATAATAATAAAATAAGAATTGTAAATTTTAGAGGGGAAAAAGAAAAACTATTTTTTCTTATCGTATTTTTGACATATCTACTTATTGATTTACCCAAACTTTAAGTTTGGGCACTCATTGGATGCAGAATATAATTCCGCATACAACCCATACCCACACTGCATACTTCTGAAGCACCCGTGGTATGAATAAATGAAAATTTCAATAAAAAAAGTATTTTAATATTAAAATATGTTTTTTATTGAATTTTTTTTTCATGTCATGGGTGCCTCATAAGTATGTAGTGTGAGTATGGGTTGGATGCATAACTAAATTATGTATTCAACGAGTTCCCAAACTTGAAATTTGGGTAAGTCGTTAAGGAAATATGTCAAAAATACGATAAGAAATAGTAGTTTTTTAATTTTTCCCTCCATTTTGTTTTACAAATTTTACCCTTATGGTTGACATCATCATCTTGAATCCTATTAGTTCTTATAAAGTGAATTTTGATGGTACTTTTATTTTTTTTAGGCCCATTTTTTACCTCAAAACTCCCCTAATGATTGTTTTTCTACCAAGACTAGGGTTAAGGGCCCAAGAACCATCCACAGTGCATAAAGCATCTTAATGAAAATCTATATCCAACTAATGGTGTCCATATGCCTAAGAAGAAAAGGTTAGTGATAAAGTCTCTTGTTTAATACTCGTACATGATTCCCAAGACATTGTAATGACACTTTCATTCAACTTTGATGTCAAAGACACCTTATAGAGGGCTCACGTTGTGGCTTTTAGGTTTTGTTCATGGCACTTGTTAACACCCAAAAATTGTTCACCAGCTCATTTCCCTAGTCACATAACCCATTTGTCCAATTGTCCTAAGTTTTTGGTTTCCAAAACCCCCCAAAACCATAAATTGGTAAGCAAATAGGCAAAAAAACATTATTTCCCTAAAAATAATTAAATTCCTTCAAAAAAAGTTGAAAACCCACAAAAAGGGTCCAAAAATCCCCAAAATAAAAAAAAAAGGAAAAAAATCAAAATAAATTAAAAAAAAGGGAAAACACCTAATACCATTTCCCAATACCATTAGTTTCCCAAAACTATGGGCCAATACTCCACCACTCAAAATCACTATAAAAAGGTGATGGAGGCCCCCATTTCACATGAATCACTCTTCACACCCTCATACTGCCAAATTTCCTACTGCACTTTAGCCTCCCATTCAAGCTTTTGTGCCCATTTAGTTGAATCTTGGCCAACCCATTGAGCATTTGGAGAAGAGCAAGGAACTCTAGAGACCCGACACAATACTCTTCGTACTGCTGCAAGGGCCCTCATCACCTATTCTTTTGAGGTAACCATTATTGCAAACCCTTGTTTTCCATATAATATAAAAATGCAAATTTCATTTATGGGTTCCTGTTGATTTGCCATTTTACTGCAGTAGTTATATCTATTTCATGTTTGTTATTTGCATACATCATTTGCTTATTGTTTAGTTTTAATCCATGTTTATGAACTGCTACTAAGGGTTCATGAATCCTTAGTAGGTTCTATTTAGCACGAGCCGGTGTGAAAACTCCAGCTATAGTTTTGGTGACTCCCACTAGGTTCGATCTCTGCAGATCTGTGGTTTCTTTTGACCATCCTTACCCGTTTGTTTTTCATTTTATCTTGCTTGGTTTGTCTTATTTTTAGCAGATCTGTGGATCTGGGATGTGATCCCTACCAGATTTCTCCATTTCAAGTCAAATTCGTGCCCTATTGGTCACCATTTATCAGATCCATATCCAATGACATTGATATCGTCACCATTTGATCACACAGTGTGGAGACATATCATTTCCAAACTTGTCGTCCGTACATAAATCTGCTGAAAAATTACAATTTTCAAACTCAGATATCTTGGCCTTCGGGACTCGAAATTGAGTGTTTTTTTTAAATCAATTATTTTTTTGAGAAGAATTCAGATCTGTATTCTGTTTTTAAAAATTCTGCATAGAATATTACATAAATTAGTCTATGTTTCGCTGCACCATTTGTATGCATTTTTTCCCAACAATTAGTATTTTTATTTGAAAAGCAAAATAAAAAAGTTTTATTTTTCAGTCTCAGTTGTTTCTTTCAGCATTTACTATCTGACGATATTGGGTACACACCACTTGCGCACACACACTCTCCCCATAATTCAAGAGAGACTTAAAATTGACTTAATTAAACTCACTTTAACCCCCCTTGGGGAAAACAAAAACAATTCTGTAGCTAGGTAGGACATTGGGGTTAGGCATCCAAACAACACCACCTTTGTCATTTACATTTGCGAGTTGTTGTCTTTTAGGGAGCCAAAATCCCCTATTATTTATTGGTACGGTTAACACCAATTTGTCGGAGGCCCTCTCCGTTAGGAGGGCAAGGAGCAAGATTGGTTCCGGAAGTCTGAGAGAAATACTGCACTCCATTCTGTACCGAAGGACACCGACTCGTTGTTCTAGTCATGCATGCTAGCTCCCATACCGGGTGTACGACAACCAAAGAACTGAAGCTGCAGGTCAGATGTGCCATGAACGGGGTATCTTAGTTTCCTTTCTTTTAGGACTCTTTTACTTGGAGTACCTCTCGGTAGAGGGATATCCTTTAGCCACTTGGTTCTCCATTTCGTATTGCTTGACTACGGATTTCATCACCCTGCAGGGGATACGATTTGTGTGAGCTTTCATATCTTTTAGATAGGTGTTTGCATGCTCCTATACCACCATTCGGTTAGGGAGTATACCTTTTTTATTTTTTAGGAGTGTTGCTTGTTGGTTACCGCTCCACCTGTTGTAGCACGCTATTGCAGCACGTGTTTTTGAGCTTGTTGTTGGCATGAGCGTTGTGTTTATTGAGAGCTCTCCTTTTGCACACACGGTTGCAATAGGATTTGTGAGCATTTTATCTCCCATATCACTTTTACACCCGTCATCATTGATTCACCCAGACACTCTTGTCGCCTACGGGGATTATCCCCATAGCACGATCCACTTGGCACCACCCGTCACAAACACACAGCTTCGTCGCCGGATCTTTATATCAATGCCCCTTATTTTACTTATGATTATGAATCAGAGTTACCGATATACACAGCTCTGTCTAGCCCCATGGCAGGAATGAATCCCAACCCCTTTACTGGCGGGATCATCGGCAGTGGTTCCTCCACTAGCCCAACTACCGTTTCAACATCCATCCCTACTATACCATCTACAGGACCTACACCTAGCATTCCAGTTACTACATCCATACCCATTGCTAATGGATACATTATGAATACCGTCCCTTTGGTCACTAGTAGTACACTTGGGGGCACCGGTCCTTCCTACACTATCCGTCCGCCCCTGACCGGGGGTCCCTCGATTCCCGTTATGACACACGCCAGTGCCCTGCCACTTGGTAGAAGTGGCCCCACGATCTCCACCATGGCTAGCACACAGGCCACTTCGACTATGTCATATCCTTCTGCTAGTTTGCCATTCATGGCCAGTCTCAACCTACCTGATCTGGCACGACTGACCAACGATCCGATCCGACATGATCCCACATGGCTCCCCATGCCTACCCAACTCCCTTCAGAAATCCCAAAGTTTGAATGGAAGGGTGGTGAAGACCCCCAAAACCATATCATGTCCTTCCACTTATGGTGTTCCTCCAAATCCATCGTGGATGACTCGGTCCACCTACGAAGTTTTACAACAGACTCTCATTGGTTCTGCAGCTAAGTGGTATATTGAACAACCACATGGGACCCATTCCACATTTACATTCCTTGCTTCAAATTTCTTGTAGTTATTTCAATTACCTGTCCATTATGATGCTGGTGTTGAGATTTTACTCTCTTGCAGACAGAACACAACTACCCATATCACTGACCATATTCATGAATGACGTAGACGTCTTAGTTTATGCAAGATCAAGCTAGATGACCGCATCTTCTTATATTGGTTCCTGAAATCCCTCATACCAGTTATCGCCAAGGATGTGGCATCCGAACGGCCCCAAACCGAAGAAGAAGCCATCCTCAAAGCCCAACAATTTGATCTGATCTACGCTCAGTCAGGCTACCTATATTCCATTTTACCTGATTCTCCCCACGGTGATTCCTCCAAGAAGGACGTGCCGGGGGCATCCCATGTTGCGGACGACATTATTGGACACGTTGCATCTCATAGTCAGCCATATGTCCATATTCCCCTTGCCACCACCCTGACTTATAATCCTACACCTAACCCCTCCATGAGTGGTCCCGACCTTTCGCGGGCCACCACCCAGTCGGGAGCAACACCTTCGTATGCTCCCCCGGCCCAAGCCCCCCATATACACGGACCTTCCTCTCCGACACATTGCTACGGACATACACCACCAGCATACACCCTCCTACCGCACCACCTGCCTACTACCATCCACCAGTAGCAAATGTGCCTGCACAACCCCAAGCCCCTCCCGCTTATTATCCACCGAAACTTGCCCCAACACCTGCTCAACCACATAATCCCCCGGTTCCCCAAGGGAAATTTTATGCCCAACAAAACCAACCGCACAACCAACCTGCCCAACGAAACCAACAAGGACAACAAAATAGAGGACGAGGCTGTAACCGTGGTAATAACCAACCTCCAGATAGAGGCAGCCCTCCACCAAACCTTGCAAACAAAAATGGTGCTGCTCCAGCTAACCAAAATCCTGATAGAGAATCGCGGCAAGGTAAAAACCCCAATTTACGTATGAACCACCCATGTTCTATTTGCGGAATATATGGCCATTATACACACAATTGTACCCATTTGGAGCGAGCTCGCTAACTGTGGAATGATGACGCCCAATGCCAAGGACGTGCTGCACCTCCAACACCACCGACCCCCCCGTAACCTCATGCACAAACTATGGTGTTGCAGAACCCCCTACCCACGCAAGGGGTAGTAACCTCCCAACCATTGGCTCCCCCTCAAGGGGCTGTCGCACCACAACAAAAAACCACTTACGCTGAACCTGTTAGTCACCCTATTGACTTAGGCTCCCACCACCTTTTGATAACATCTTCAACTGATATCAACCTTCGAACACGCCGTAACCAGTATGGTTCCACCACCGAAACCATTCCTTCAAACCAGGCTGCTAACGCTCTTCCCACAGATTAGTCGTTACGGATACCCCCAACACTGTTGAATGGCCCCCCCAAAGCTCCTCGCTTTCCTATGCGTCGCTTTAATAATAACCCCAACACTCATGCTGCCCCTAACTATAATATTGTGGATGACTTAGCCCAGTCCCCTGCTGCTATGTCAACCCTCGAAGTTTTAAAGAACTGCCCAGCTATTACCGGACAATCTACCGAAAGCGAACTTAAGGCGTGATCTCCCTAGTTCAATGCGAATCTAGAACAAGTGGGACAGAATATAAAACTGCTTTCCTAAATCTAGTTAAAGATCGAGTGATTAGATGTATTACCTTTAGATTATGGATCTTTCTCCTTGTTGTTGCTCCAAGCTTCACGGTCGTCAGATCTCAGCTGCAAGACTTATCAAGAAATATAGAAATAATACAAGCAGTAAAACACATCTAAACAGTAACAAATCTAAGTAAAAGGTTAAGCAAGTAAACTACACAAACATTATCAATACAACAACATTTGGTGGAAAGAGTTTATATTACTATATTAAAAGAGGGAAGTAAAAAGTAGAGATTGATTACAACCAAAGCTTAACGTCGCAATCCTCCTCCAACAAGCCAAGCCAAATCCTCCAAAGGAAGTACGAGTCTCCCAATAGGTGAGTAGAGACCTCCTAAGCTAATTTCACTAGCATGCAAGTGATATAGACTTCCTCCCTTTGGAATGGGAATGAGCTTCATATATATAGGACTAGGAGGATAGGGTAGGTTGAGATATAGTGGGAGAGGACTAAGGGATCCTCCCAAAGGGCTAGGGAGCCAAATGCCAGCTCTCCTATAGGTTAGGGATAGAGATCCACATCACACACCTTCGAGAAATGGCTCGAAGATGCCCTTTATCCATTTTAACTGACATCGTCACAGGCTGCAGGAGGACAACCTGCACCGTCGCATGCTGCACAAAGGTGACCTGCGACGACCTCACTAAACCCTATGGAAATAGGTCAGTATCTCTTCCAGTCTGAACTCTAGTCATAGGAACTTCAGGGATGTTTACACTGAGTCTTAAGGTGGGAAGATTTAGGTGTAACATAAGGACCCCCAAAGCATGAAGTTGTTGAAACTTGACAGGTGAAATGCTTTGACAGAAGGATTGGAAAGGACTTGTCGGATGGAGGATGCTGCTGCAGTATAAATGACTCTGAGAACACAGTCTCGTATGACTCACAACATGGTTGCCGACCAATACATTGCATATCCATGGTAGTAATGACCGACTGAACACAATCATGGCTACTAAACACAAGCGTAGATCCATGATGAGATGATAACACAACCACGATCAATACAAAAGTGGATTCGTGTAATATGACTCAAACAATCTCCATCGCAACCTAGGTAAAAAATGACTCCCCAGGGTCTTCAAGTCAAACCCGCAATGATGCGAATCTATCCATGTGATTACAAATGTCTTGATGTCAAACATGGTAGAAACCACTTGATTACCGGTCATTGATGTATACCGTTAACAAGCGCGAGGGAAATAATCATTAATGTCAATGATCCCCAAGGTATCATAGTACATATCATCAAGCGTGAATAAATGAGTTGAAGTTGAATGCTGGATGGAATCTTTCAATCAAGAGTCAATGATGCAAACTCATGTCGAAAGCGAGGTAACCTGCCATTGAGGCATGCAGGCCCAAGGTACTCCGTTGGTTTCCAAATTCAATCCTCAGATGATGTGTTGAGGTCGACAAGGATGAATCCGTCGAAGGAGGGCCATGATGAATCCCCCATCAACGACACGAAACTCGATAACAGATGTTTGGAGTGGATCGGATGGTACAGTAACATGCAAGACTGACTCAGAGTAGACCAACATGGTGGAGGGTGTACTGACTACAAATGATGAGCAGTGAATGTATTCTTGAACATGGGCATGGCATGACTTGGCAGTATTGACATGAGGAAAGACGCCAAATACTAATACAACTGATGATGGAAGTATTCTTTGGATGACCCAAAGGAGTAACAAGACTCGGGAAGTAGGAAAAAATCGAGGACAGATGGATGACCCAAGTACTGTATGCAAATGAAAATGAGTGCCATGTTCAAGAACGACTAAGTACTGCCACTGGTAAAGGTGTAACATAAAACCTTTTCCTTTTTCCCCATCATGACTGATTGGTGCCTCATGTATTTTTGACGAGCTTGATGAGGGTAACCAGATGCTCGGTATAGCTCATCTCATAGATGAGTCCAATCCCAAATATTTTTTGAACCTAGAAAAGGAGGGGTTTGTCCCATGGCGGGCCCTTCAATGTTGAGTTTTAACGAGTCCATAGAAGGTAAACTCGACGTCATTTCATGTTTAGAGAGTCTGAAAAGAACTAAAGAAGACTCCAAAAGTCCTTTTTCGTAAGGTTAGCCTCTTCTCCCAGAAAAGGGTAAAACAACGTGAGAGAGGACTCTTCCAGTCATGATTGGCTGGAGTATTCCTTTTTCGTAAGTAGTGCCCCTTGGTCCAAAAAAGGGGTAAACTATCGCCAAGGAGACGATCATTCAAATACTTTTACAAGCGTGAACACATCAAGTTCGCTTGGCGATCTTTTTGTATTTAGAGAGCCTGAAAAGAGATTAAAGAGAGACTCTCGGGGGTTCCTTTTTTGTAGGAGTTTAACGAGCCCAAAAAAGTGATAAACTATAACTCGGTGAATTATTCTCATCATTTTACTAGCACGAGAAAGAACAAAGAGTAAGCTTGGTCGTCATTAGTAATTGAATTTAATGAGCGAAATAATGACAAAAAGACGCTTGAAGAAGTTGTTCATACCTGATAATATTTACGAGATAATCATCACGACAAAAAATGGCATTAATTAGGCACCTAACTTCTCCTGCAGCTCAAAGAATAGGTCAAAAACAACTAACCAAGCGTTTAAATGCAGTAAATAATCCCAACTATAGTAAAAAACCCACTAAAGCATAAAATTATAAAAGGAATATTCCATTTTTGGTTATAAAATGAATGAAATAGTGAAAAAGAATTACAATTGTTTTTTACCAAGTTTGGAGGGTGTGAAGTGCCGTTTGGAGCCAAATTTCACTTGCTGATTCCGGGAGCTACGGTCCACCATTTTGCAAGCTGTTAGAAGCAGGTAGGCCTAAACTCATCTATGCAACTTTTCAGTGGTTTAGTTTTATGTTTTTTGCTTAAAATTTAGGGTTTTGAATTGTTTTGGTGGGGGGAAATGCGCCCACGGGTCAACGCAAGCCCTCCTTACGGGAACTGCGACGGCCATGCGTTGTCGCAAATCCCGCAAGGACCGTTTGCGACGATGTCGCACTATCTAAAAAGATGGCCTGCGATGGTGCAAACGTCCAACTTCAACTCAACGGTCAACTCCCAAGAAAAAGTTGTGATGCATGAAGTGAGTTCTAATGGTGCTTATTTGTCCTTCTTGACAGGTTCACGGTGATAAACATGGTCATTGAGTGGAGAGAACGAGAGCACGAGGTGGATGATGCTTAGTTTGAAAATTACCCTCAATGCATTGCTGCAGTGAGGAACCACGGGTTACTCCAATACTTACGAGTGCCGTGCATGAGGGCCCAAGTTCCATTGCTGACACACATGATCCGATGTTGGGATCTGGTGCAACAATACTTTGAGATCGGGGTGCATACATTGAGTATAGATGTTGAGGACATCTACTTCTTGACAGGATTATCCCATAGGGGAGAATCCATGTCTCTTACCGGATCACGAGGAGGTGATCGAACAGTGGACGACATGATTACTCAGTATTGCCTTGTAGGCACTACGGCTATTGGTGGGAAGATTCCCATCAAGGAGATTCGAGACCGTCCTTTACATGCCGTGCTCTTCACCCTAGTGAAGGTGGGGGGGAGTCAGTCTGCTCACCTTGCGAGCAAGTCCCAGGTGATGTACGCGGAGGAGTGCATGGCTCCAAGGGTATTAAACTGGTGTGAGGGACTCCTTACCAACCTTCGGAGTTAGCTAACCAAATGTCGGCGCGGGGCGCTGAAACAGTTTGAATATGGGTCCGTGGTGATATCTTTTATATTGGAGTAGATACCTCATCTGCGTCCATAGGTGGACTTGGATGACAGAGATGCCAGGGATCCACACATCACCCGATGGGTAGAGGTGATGGCCCGCCATGGTGGCAGGGGTCCCATCATAGGTTACGATATAGGGTTCTTCACATAGCTGGAGGGACAACTCCTCATGATAGAGGATTACCCTTACAGCGGGACAGACTTCAGAGGTGACCCGACCTGGTGCTTCTCGAGGGAGCACAATGGGGTGGCATCGGTAAGAACAACAACTTTTGTGTTTTTCATTTTATATATTTTATGATTTTTTTGGAGTAGTGCTGATAACTTGATGTTGTGTGCAGATGTGGGTCCATCGCGACCAGTTGGAGTCTCTCTCATTGCGAGGAGAGGAAAGGTGTCGGTTGTGGGTCTTGGGGTACGAGATGCCACCGAGGAGGTGGAGGAGGTCCATGAGAACCTCTAGAGGTTGACATTGGATATACCAGAGCCAGGTGTTTGTGATCTACCTCGGGGCTACCAGAAGTACATCATCGAGGTGTCTACCCGTTTTGGCACGTTGCTGGCCAAAGTGGCGAGGGCCGTAGTCTGCTTTCATGGGAAGTAGCCGGGAGCTTCGAGACCTAGGGTTGAGCGACCTAAGGCTTAGGCTCATGTTCTACTTATGTATACTGAAAGCTTATGAGCTTCAGATTTTGTAGAGACTTACTAAAAGCTAGTATGCTTCAGATTTTGTATCAGCACCATCATTTTGTATCGATTTATATATATGTACAGACATTTTCGGCGGCTTTATACATTATGTGTTCTATGGATGTGTTGTTGCAGCAACATCCCCCCCAAAATTTTTGTACATATCGGGGCCCCTCCTTTTATTTTTAGAAAGGCTGCCTTAAGAGGCCATTTCCATCTTTTAACTTTGTTTTTCAACAGAAAATCTTGCCATGAACCTTTCCAAGTTTCCTTCCGAAGACAGAATTCGTCGAAGCTTCCCGAAGATGCGAAAGTTTTCGAGTTATCTCTCCGAAACAGCGGAAGCCACTTGGGTTAGTCTCTCGAAACGGCGGGATACTTTTGCATAAACTTCTTGAAAAAGGACTTAGAAACTTCTCGAAAGTTTGCGGAACGTTTGAAGAAAGTCCCGCGGAACCATTCAACTTTCCCTCCCGAAACAGCGGGAACCGTTTGCGTAAGTCTCCCGAAAAGATTCAGAAATTATTGTGGGAAAATTGCGGAAGCATTCGAGTTTTCGTCCCGAAACGACGGGCGCCATTCGCCAAATTCCCCCGAAACTCCGAAAAGAACTTAGAATTTTTTTTTTGAAATTTGCGGGACCATTTGGCTTTTTCCTCCCGCAGTTGCGGAAGCCTTCACGTTAACTTTCCGAAACGCCAAAACACTTAGACCTTTTCGGAACCATTCACAAAAGCCTTCCGCAACTGCAGAAGCTTTCAGGTTATCCCCCCGAAACAACGGAGCCATTCGCCAGCCCGTTCCGAAACGGCGGAAGCTAATTGCGAAAGCTTTCCGAAACGTCGGAAGCGCACTCGAAGCCTGGCCGAGACTTAGAAAAAATTCTCAAGTTTGCGAGAGCCTTTTGCGGAAGCCTTCCGAAACTGCAGAAGCCAATTGCGAAAGCTTTCCACAATTTCGGAAGCTTTCACGTTATCATCCTGAAAAACTGCCAAAAGACTTAGACGTTCACGTTCATTTTTGTGAGAGTCGTTCGCCAATTCCTTCCGAAACGGCGGGAAGCTTCGCGGAATGGTTCCGCAAGCGATCCACTTATCTTCTTTAAAATTGAGAAAAAAAATTCACTAACCTCTCCCGAAACGTCGAGGGAATTCAGCATAGCCTCCCGCAATGGCGGCTGAAATTCACGAGTTCATCTCGCGGGTGGCGGTCGCACACGCAAACCGAGATGACTCGATATGACCGCGGCGTACAACATTTAAAGCTTGTTTTTAATGCGCCACCCACCGTATTAAGACCCCGCACGTGCCCGACATATTTAAATAAACGGTGGGGTTTGGGCCAACCACATTGCTATTTTTCGATTAACAAAATACGCGGAACGCCGCGTCAGACCGCTCCAGCTCAGCTCGTTCGCCCACATCCGCGCCCACATCATTCAGCCACCTCATCATTGCCAGAGGTTTCTAACCGTTAATTTTGTCTCATCTACGCGTCAGATTACCTTTGGGTTGTTCTTTTTGTTTCGTCTAGGTCGAAGCCGATAGGCATTGGTCGCATACGTCGTTAATTTTTTTTCGTTTAAAGTCACCAAGCCCCGTTAATGTCTCGTTCTTATCAGCTGAAACCACAGAGTGACCATCCGAGCATTCACCAGCCACATCCCAGGGGTTTCCACCCCCTTCAAATTCAGAGCCAGCCATAGAACGCCTCGTCAAATATTATAGATAACGATAGCGGTCCGGCTAAAGCCCCTCACCTGTTCATCAACGCGGAGGGCCATCCCTGGCTTCGTCTTAAATTTATCCCAACCTAAGCTACCCCTCTATTAGCCATTTGAACCGCAACCATGGAAGATACCATCTCTCCTAGAGATAGACCGAGAGCAGGTTGTTGCCTCGACGTATACTTACCATTTCAGGAACTTTCTAAGCTGTGTCCCCTTAAGATAGCCAAATATCAGAACTATGCTTCCTGTTGGAATGGTGTATTTTGCTTCCCAACATGCAGATTCACATTATATTTATCTCATTGACATATTAAAATGGTAATGCTCTTTGTTAAAATCTCACAGTATGTTGCACATTTTTATAATGACTTGTATTTGGTTGCTATCAGGGATAAGTCAAAATGCCAAAAGGTGGTAGGAAGAAGGCTAAAATGACAGAAAAGCAGCCTACACCACTTAGAACTGAGACCACACTCCAGGATACTAGGCGCACCACCGGTATTCCTCCATAAATCCGTTGCGGTGACATCTACAGGATGATCCGAGACCAAAATATCCCGGATATGTTGCTAGAAGAGGAGCAGATTTATCTCAATATCAGAACTTCAGGCATAGCCAGGGCTTCTACCCGCCCTGAACTGTTCCCATGTTCTGAAGTAATCAGATGGATACTCCAACATACTGATGCGGAGACAAGAGTAATAAATGACAGTGGGAAAATAGCTATCGCCTCATTCCACCCCGCATACCTTGCCGCAGCCTATAAATTTCCCCGCCCCCAGCGGGCTCTAACTGATGAATGGCTGGGCCAGATGAACAGCATTGAAATGGCCAAAAAATTACTAGTCGCAGGCAAGCATTTGAGAAAGAAAGGTAATGACGAATATGACATCCAGAATCTGAGACCTCCTTTCAGATTGATCGCCTTGATGTTGTGCAGAATCTTCGGAATGCTCGATGGCACAGTGTACAAGATTTAGTGGGTCCCCATCATCCACTTCGTGGCATTTAAAGGAACTATGTTTGACTGGGCCACTCTCCTGTCAGACAGTCTGGCCTCAATGGTAGTTACTGCAAGGGAAGGACTGGCCTTAAAGAAGGAAAAATTCTACATGTCCTCATATCTTATTGATTTTGTTTTGGCCAAGTTATCTTTTCCCAACTTAGGCTGCACATGGGATAAGGCCAACACCCCGGTTTATACCGCTTTCAGGATGTTGTGGGCTCAGAATTACAAATCCAGCTATAAGCTCATCTGTGAGGGGTTCATCATGCCCCTATATGAGCAGATATTCAAAGAAGAGCCCAACTGCATGTCAGAGAATGCCATGGAAGTCCTTGAAAATTATGGAGATTTTTATTTTTCAGAGCAAGGCACCTATCTCAGAATGTTTGGAGGGACTAAAGATCCATATATTTTGCCAAGATATGCTACAGATTATGTGGTCCTTAAGGAGGCAGTAAGACAAATCTTCCTGGATGGAATTGGAGCAATGCTCAACAAACAGCATAAGGCTTCTTTCCCACCTTTGCCCTTTTGCGTAAGAGCATACAAATTCTCAGGGGTTGCCTCAGCCGAGGAGTTTGTTCAGGAGCTGAAAGCCTTCCACTTCGGCGAGGTGATATTCCATAGGAATGACAGGAAGGGAAAAGTGGTCGAGCATTGTAAATAAATTTATGCTCATTTTGAGTACGCTCACTATCATGATGCCGAGGAAGAAGTATTCAGAGGCATCAGCAACATGGCTGAGCTGCGAACCTTTCGCCAAGGCAGTGGAGCAAGTTATAGCTCTACCGGGACCCAGAAAACTAGCCATCAGAAGGAGAAAGAAGCTGATGATGCCCGAGCCCAAGAAGAACAAAGGTTAAAAGAGGAAGCAAGGGCACAACAGGAAGCTGAGGAAGCGAGGTTGCTGCAAGAGGCTGAAGTTGTCAGATTGCAGCAAGAAGCAGAAAGTGAGAGGCTACGGAAAGAGGCTGAGGAAGCCCAGCAACAAAAGGAGGCTGAAGATGAAAGACAACATAAAGCTGAAGTAGAGCAGAAAGCTGAAGAAGAACTCAAAGCCGTTGAAGATGCCCAAGTAGGAGACCCTGGCACCCAGGACATGGAAATAAACGTACCTCAAATGAACGTCTCTGGCTCTCAAAATGTGGAGGCGGACCCATCACAAGCGTCTCTGGTACCCAGAATGTAGGAATAGATCCAGCTCAGGTAGCCCAGACCCCACCAGCGGAAGTAGAAATAGACATTATGGATCTCCCAATCGTCCCGTACACTCCATCAGGAGAACATACCGTGTCCAGATGGGATGAGTTTGTCTATGATAAGAAGAGGAAGGCAATGGTCCTTAAATCGGAAGAGAGGATCAAAAGACTCTTCCAGGAGGATATCATTACCCACTGGGAGATCACTGTAATGCGAAATACAGATAAGGATCCCTTAGCTATGGCCTCCGCCGCTGTAGAGACAGCAAAAGCATCACTGGACAATGTAGGTGATATAGTTAGAGAAAATGAATCGACAAAGAGGAGAGCTCGTATGCTCCAACATACTATGGCTAATGAGCAAGCCTACAGGGATCTCGTGGTGAACATGTATAATCGCCTGTCTGCTGAGCATAAAGAGCTATTAGACAAGTATAACCAGCTAGAAGAAGAAAAGGAACAACTATCAGTCCTGATGATGATTGTGGAAGCAGAAAAGAATGATGCAGGAACCAGAGTGTCCCAGCTAGAAGCAGACAAGCTGGCATGAACCGAGCAATTAGAGCAGGTTGAGGGCAGAACGATAGACATGTCTCCCTTCCATGAGTTGGCCTGCAACATCCTGAAGCAAATGCATGACATTCAGGAGCTAATCACTAATGAAGTTTGCAAGCTCAAGGCCATGGTGGTCAGATTAAAAGAAGTTAATGCAGAGGCCCATAGGCTTAAAGCTAAGCATACTCAGGTTAAGGCAAATATCCTGAGCCAGATAGAATGGTGAGAAGGAAAGATGGATTTCCCCACACATCTCCCATTCAAGTCTGTGGAGGGTTTTAATGAAGACATAGCCCTTTTGGACTTCTGCAGAAACTGTGGTAGTAAGCTAATGGCCAGTGTACAAGGGACAATGGATAGGATTAACGGTCTGTATCAAAGAATCCAGGGAGTGCATGACAGGTGCAAATTGAGTTTCCCGCAATCCCTCGATGATTTCCCGGGTGAAGAACAACGTTTGGCTGAACTGAAGGAAGAGCTGGGCATCCAAACTTAATATGTGAAGAAAATTGATGTCCTAGCAATTGATGACCTCCAACATTATATTGGAATGTCATCAATCCACACCCATTTGCTTAAAGAAGTGCATCAAGCTGCAGCGATAGAAATTCAAGGCATTGGAGCAGAGCTTAGAAAAAATGTGACTTCTCAGAAAATCTTGCTCCCTGCTTCCGAAAATGTAGTCATAAGGGACACGAGTATATGGTACAGTTACATTGCAGAGGAGGAGAAGAAAGCAGCAGCCGTGACAGCAAACCCAGACTCTTCTCTCCCAGCAGCACTAGCTATGGCAGCTAGCTCGATTCCCTCTCTCCCAGCAGTAACAGAAATTCCAGCTGGTTTGATTCCTTCTTCCCAAGCAGCAGCAACAGCTACAGTGGGTTCGAGTGCCTCTCTTCAAGCAGCATCAGCAGCATCAGCCATTTTGAGCGACTCTCCTCCAGCTAAAGCGCATGCCCATGAGTGAAGGCGCTGTTTTTAGAGCATAAATTCTTATATTCTGAATTTTGGGCTTTTCATATGTGTAAAACATGGAAGCTATGGGACAACTGTCCCTATTTTCTTTTAAAATAATTTCTGTAAAGAGAAAAGGAGTCACATTTTTGTCTGTTATAGAAGAAAATTTCTGTAGATGATAAGTGTAAAAGGCCAGGTGGCAGCCCAAAGGGCAATTTTGTAATTATAAATAGAAGTTAGGAAGGAATGAAGAGGACTTTTGGCAGGGAATTATTTTCAGACCTGTACGAGCTATCTTGTATATGTTCTAAGAAAATAAAGTCTTCTAATAAAAGCCTGGAGATGGACGTTTTGCATGGGAATGAAGAATGGATGTATATTGGATTATTCTGGTGACTTCCATACTTTAATGTGAGATCTTTCTTGCTGTCTGAATTATTTCTTTGTAACTAATGATTTTACTCCTTTCTGTGCAAACGAATTCTCTGTTTCATGAGTAATGAATGTGTTTTATATTAAATTAGAAGCTATCTTCTGATATCTCTCATCTTTGCTGTAGCTTTATCTGTAAGATTTGATGGCTGTCTGTTTATTGTTTAGATAACTCCTACGGCTCATTGCTCATGCTCTAAATTCGCTTCTTGCAGGGATAGTTAGATTTATTTCAGTCTTTAAACTTAGATCTGTTTTTCTAGTCTTGCATTTAGATTATATTTAGACTAGGAACTTGTATATCATTATAAAATATAAAATTCAAAAGAAAGGTGGATCGGGCCATAACCGGTATAGCTGGAACAAAACTCCAAACCCATGGTTGCCGAAACCGCTAAACGGACGGATCCCCTATGCCAAACGGGAGATAATCTAATTGGGATAATCTCTCGGGGAGGATCCCTTTCTGATTGATGCTACGATATCCGAGGCATCAATAGTTTTTGGCACTAGAAGGAGGGCACTAAAAGTGCATGGCTGATAGAGGAAAATATCCTACTGTCATAAATGTAACTGAAAACCCGCTTAAAGAAAGCATTTCAAACAGCCCAGATCTTGAATTATTAAATCAAGAACGCCTCATTTCTGATCCTGAGCCCCAAGAAGCTTTATACGCTATCCCTTTCACAGAAATAGAGGATTTGAGAAGGCATACGCGATCCTACGTTAGGCAGCTAGGTGGTTTAAATGCTGTAAATTTTCTCCCTAGGAAAAGTACCCCTAGAAAAGAGCCACAATATACCCGAGATTCGATTCTTGTTCAAAGTTTTGAAGAACTTGTGAATTTAACTTTAGAAGAAATTTCAGACCCTCTTAACAAGGCAGATCTTGAAAACTCAGAAAATATTTCAGATCAAGAAAACCTTGAAGAACTTATCACTCCAAAGAGTACTTCCCAGAATTCACCGTACAATTCTTCGCCAGGTTCTCCACATCCAAACATGGCTGTGCCTGCTTGGAGAGCAAGGGGAGCGCTGAATCTGGCTGGGCCATTCCATAATCTTCCAAAAAATACAGAAAATGTCTTACCTAAGTTCGACCCAGGGAAATCCATTTCAGCGGAAGATCACCTCAAGAGTTTCTACTTAGCTCTGAATCTTTTGAACGTACAGCATGAAGATGTAGTCTGCAGGTTGTTTCCGTACACATTCGAGCCAAAAGTATCATCCTGGTACTTTAGCCTACAACCCAGCTCGATCTCTAGTTGGGATGAATTCGAAAACTGTTTTTTGAAAAGGTATGGAAACCAAAAGACTGTGGCAACACTTATGAAAGAACTCTTATCCATGAGAATGGAAAAGAAAGAAAAGGTTCAAGACTTTAATCAAAGATTCACAATGCTTTTAAATAATTTCAGTGAAGCTAATAAACCAACAGAGGAATCTCTGATTGAATACTATACAACAGCCCTTGAAGGACCCATAGCAATGTTCGTAAAAAGGTCCAAGAAAACTACCCTGATAGAGAACTTCGAAGAAGCTAGGAAGGTAGAAGAAGAAGCTGATAGCATTGCTAAACATGCCTTAGATGCAGAACCAAAACCAACAGCCAGTAAAAAGACCTTGCTGCTCACTAGAGGTAAAGAAGAACCATCTACAGACATGGAAAATGTAGTCAAGATGATGCAGAAATTATCCAATAAAATTGTGGACCTCGAGAAAGACAAGGCTGCTAGCACATTTAGGAAACCTTTCAAGCCATTTTATAAAAGGAGGGAAGACGGTGATCAAACTCATCCACCAATGAATACTTCTCCTGTTTTAAACTTGAATGAAATCGGGATGGAAAATTTCTGCACTTTTCATCAAGAACCGCATTCGGAAAAGAGCTGCCCGCAATGGATTAATTCCATGAGCTTAGTCATGAACCAAATGCTGGATTCACAGATCCCAGACCAAGATAATTCTCTAGAGGAATCGAGCCCTGAATTAGAGGAACCAACCCCGGACACTACTATGGTGTTATGGGATTGGGTACCTATGACTGAATCAGCAGAAGAGGATCCCATAGAAAGCTCTCCCTCTACCGTAAACGTTGCTACTCGCAGCAAAGGCCCTATTGCGGATCTTGTGCCAAGTGCAGCTCCTCATAAGCCTAAGGTTTCAAAAGAACTGCCTAGGAGACATATAACAATTATCCCACCGCAGCTCAAAGTTAGCCAAACAACGACCAAGCAGTCAAACGCTGACACCATAGTTCAGCCACCTAAGGTCACAACGAGCAAAATAGATCAGCCAGCTCGAATTGGGAACGAATCTGACATAGGATACGATATTATTGAAGATATCAAGAAGGTCAAAGCAAATGTGTCAATATTTGACATGTGCAGCTTGCCCCATCAACGAGACAAACTGCTGCATGTTTTACAACCCCCGACCAGCACTCCATTAACGGACTCTCAAGAGGATCCCGAAATTAATGAAGCTAGCATCGGTGGGAAATCTAAATCTCAAACATTGCCTTTCCTATTAACTTTTGAAATTTTCAATCACAATGTTCACAACTGTCTGGTAGATTCTGGGGCATCTTCAAATGTCATGCCACTGTCCGTTTGTAAAAAACTTAATGGGCAGCCTGTGCCATCTCCAGCCCAAATTATCCAGTTAGATAGGACTGCTGTCAAAGTAATTGGGGAGATGAAAGATGTTCTCATTAGACTATCAGTCGACCCTAGAGTTTGTCAATTCATTGACATAATGGTGGTTGATATTCCTGAAGCCTATGGGTTGATTTTAAGCAGGGACTGGTCTACCAAGCTGAATGGCTACTTTGCTACTGATTGGTTTCATCTGTGGTTTCCTTATCAGAACAGGCAGAATCAGATTAAAGTCCTAAGAGAACCACACATGAAGCAAAACGTAACTCAATTAGAAGAAGAAAAATGAGGCTGTAACTTTCTCATCCTCGGTTCTGGGGAATTATTGCTTAGAAATGGATCCAGGTAATTATCAGTCTGAAGCCATTAGCCATGAATCAGATAAACAGTCCGATCTCCTTCATTTCTCTCGAACTGATGATGTTGATTGTAACATAGTTAGTTTAGTTACTGATTTAGATCACAGAGAGACTAACTTAGTTGAATCTAAAGATATTTTCTGGACATTGTACTTTGATGGTTCTAAAACTCTGGAAGGATCCGGAGCCGGTTGTGTTCTAATGGATCCAAAAAGAAACAAGTATTTTTTGTCTTGTAGATTAGAATTCGATTGTACTAACAACACCGCTGAATATGAAGCTTTGGTACATGGATTTAAGAAGGCCATTGGCTTAAATGTTAAGTACCTGAAAGTCTTTGGTGACTCCGAGATAGTTGTAAGACAGGTAAGGGACACCATTCATTGTCTCTCACCTCATTTGAAGGGTTATCAGGCTGAGGTATGGGATTTAATTATGCATTTTGACGCTTTCAATATAAAATCGATTCCTAGGTTGCAAAATTCTGCACCTGATTTGTTAGCAACATCTGCTTCTAGATTGGTGCTGTCAAATAATAAATGCTCAATTGAATTGATTTTCAGGCCTTCCGTTCCCGATAACATCACAAACTTTAAAGTCTTCGATGATGATGAACAAATTATCAGCTTTCTAACGAACGAAGATAGCTTCCAAGGAGCTGCGATAGATGAAGAAGAACACGATCCTGATTTGATGAAGAAGGATGAGGAGAAAGGAAATTTCATCCCCAAAGGGGTAAGGTCCCTCAAAATGATGTTCTATCTTCAAAATAAGTTCAAAAGGCCAGCCAATACCAAAACTAACAGCTCATCAATGCAACATGAGTTAGTTAATTTGGGTACCGAGGTGGAACCAAAATTTGTCAACCTCGGCAAATGTTGTTCACCAGGAGAAAGAGATAGGTTCATCAAATTGTTTAAACAATACAAGGATGTTTTTGCATGGACCTATGGAGATCTGAAGACATATGACGTCCGCATTATTCAGCATGTTATACCAATGAAAGCGGGCATCAAGCCATTTCAGCAGCAGTTAAGAAGGATGCATCCTCCTCTAGAACCACTGATTCAAAAGGAATTAAAGAAGCTCCTGGATGCTAAGATAATCTTCAAAGTCCGGCATTCTGAGTGGGTTTCAAACTTGGTTCCCGTAAGAAAGAAGTCAGGAGAGATAAGGCTATGTGTAGATTTCAGAAATTTAAACAGAGCTTCGGATAAAGACAACTACCCCGTCCCTTCAATGGAACAAATCCTTCAAATGGTGTCAGGATCTGAGTTGTTTTCTCTCCTCGATGGTTTCTCTGGCTACAATCAAGTATTAGTAGCTGAAGAAGATCGCCTCAAGACTACTTTCCGAACTAAGTGGGGAACTTTCGCATACAGAAGGATGCCATTTGGTCTGATAAAAACAGGAGCTACATTCCAAAGGGCGATGGATATTGCCTTCCGAGGATTGGGTGGGCGATGTGTTGTTGTATACTTAGATGATGTGACAGTCTTTTCAAAGAAAAGGGAATATCATGTTGTTCATCTGAAGCATATTTTTGATCGCTGTCGGAAATATGGTATTTCTCTAAATCCCAAGAAGAGTGTGTTTGCAGTCCCCGAAGGTAAGCTCCTGGGTCATATCATTTCTAAAGGGGGAGTGTCAATAGATCAAGAAAGAGTCCAAGCTATTAATAAGATTCCAATGCCTTACAACAAGAAAGCTATGCAGTCCTTTATGGGCACTATCAATTTTGTCCGCATATTTGTTCCGGATTTCGCACAAATTGTTAAGCCATTGCAACAGATGGTTAAACAAAGCATACAATTCAAGTGGACAGATTTGGAAAAGGACGCATTTAGAGATATCAAGGCAGCTATAGCTAAGGCTCCTTCCTTAAGAAGCCCGGATTTTGACAAAGATTTTATCCTATATACCTTTGCTTCGGATGATTCCCTTGCTGCGGTGCTTACCCAAAAGGTGGAGTTAGGAGATGAATATCCAATTTCGTTTATGAGCACTGGTCTGCAGGGGGCTGAGCTGAACTATCCCATGGTTGACAAGCATGCATATGCGGTTTTCAAAGCAGTCAAACAGTTCAGGCCATATATTCTTAAGAACAGGACTAAAGTTATAGTTCCCCACCCAGCTGTTAGATCCCTTTTCGTTCAAAAGGAACTAGGTGAAAGGAGGGGGAACTGGGTCACAACTCTTCAAGAATATGATTTAGAATTCAAACCAGCCACAATCATCAAAGGGCAAGGCCTGTCCAAATTACTTGCGGGAAACTCGACTGATGAAGAGCAACATTGGAAGAATGAAGCCGAGCTCAACTCGGTTGAAGTATGCCCTATCTTCTCGACTCCCTAGTCATGGTATAGAGATCTGGTGCACTATTTACAGCAGGGATATCTACCTGAGCACTGGAACTCCAAACAAAGAAGGGCACTATGCTTGAAATCAACACCTTATCAAATCATCGATGGAATACTTTTCAGAAAAAATTATGATGGAGTTTTCCTTAGGTGTTTGGAAAAGGAAGATGCAAATAAAGTTGTCAAAGAATTACATGATGGCCCCGCAGGTGGACATTTTTCAGGAGAGACAACAACACACAAGATATTGAGAGCTGGTTATTATTGGCCCACTCTATTCCGAGATGCCCACACGTATGCAAGAAACTATGATATATGCCAAAGAAGTGCCGGGAAATTACCTAAGGCAACAGGACCCTTGCAGCCGGTTATTATCTCTGAGCCTTTTGAGCAGTGGGGTATAGATGTTATCGGAGAGATAAATCCAAATTCTTCTTTACAACATCGATACATCCTGATGGCCACCGACTACTTCACTAGATGGACGAAATCCATCCCATTGCGCAGGATCAACGAAGACGCAATCATCAGCTTCTTGAAAGAGAACATCATAACCAGGTTTGGGGTTCCAATTTCCCTTGTTTTTGATAATGCTACTTATTTTTTGTCTTGCAAGATAAATGAATTTGTTTATGAATGGGGAATTAAGTTGCATTATTCAGCCAATTATTATCCTCAAGGGAACGGATTAGCTGAATCCTCAAACAAGAATCTGATTCGAATTCTTAAGAAGACTGTGATAGAAAACCAGAGAAGTTGGCATGTAGCTCTCCCAAACGCCTTATGGGCAGGCAGGGTGACTCCAAAGAACGCATTAGGGGTTTCCCCTTTCACTCTTGTCTATGGCAAGGAAGCCATCCTTCCCCCAAACATCTTGCTCCCATCCCTGCAATTATCCCAAGCCTCTCGAGGGTCGGGTAGCCAAGCCTTACAATCCAGGATCAATACCCTGCTTCAACTTGAAGAAGCCCGACATAAAGCTAAAGATCGATTCCATCAACACCAAGACATAGTTAAGAGATGGTTCGACAAGAGGAAGTCCGGTAAAAGAAGTTTTGAAGTTGGGGACTTAGTCCTGAAATGGGACCATAATCATGAAGGTAAAGGAATGCATACGAAATTCCAACATCTATGGGTAGGCCCGTACCAAATTTCGGCAAAATTAGGCTCATCCACTTATAAATTGACAAATCTCGAGGGAGAAGAAGTAACCCTTCCTCTCAATGGCCTCGCCCTGAAACAATACTTTGCATAATCTCGCTGAGACTTCCTGTACATAAATAAAGTTTTCTTTTATTGTTGCTTTAGCCTTTATTTGCTTTATTTTCGGTCATTTTGTTTCTTTTATTGTCATGTGAACCTTTGCAACAAGTTTGTTTTTTGAAAGCCCTTATGGTTGAGTTTCTCGTCAAGGATAGGTCTCTCAAAGAAATCTCACAACCCATGAGTCCGGAACTATGCTCGAATAAAGTCTATCTGTATATTGTGCCCTCGCTGAAATTTTCAGAAAGAAGAAAGCCTACTCTGCTAGTCACACTAATCCTGTTTAAATAGCAGAGACCCATGACCATCTTCATCACTATCTCTGGGCTCCACCCACTCTCACACTTAAAGGCATCTCAAGAAGGCTATTAAATTTGGACCCATGGAGAGTAGCACATCTCGAGGACATAGGGTATTGAAATGACTCCATGCTGCAAATCTAACAGTCAAAATGGCTTGTATTCAAGGGTCTGTTTTCCAGAGATGCTCGCCTCAATTAAAGCATGGCTGAGACAAAAGCAAAAGACATGTAAAATCAAGAAGGTTGCCCAAAAGGCTCAGCCCAAAATAGGCTCCTCTCCGTCCGTGAGGCTTGATCAAATCAATAAAATTTCTAACTCACACAAAAGGACATTATGGATTGAGGAGCCTAAATTAGAGATCATGTCCAAAAAAATATCTCTGGAAGGCTCAAACAGCTAAGCTGTCCAAAGTACAAACATCCAAAAGGATGCAAGCGGCATGGGAATGAGGAACAAGAGCAATAATGTCCATGAGAAAGTGTTGCAAATCCTGTGGAGTCCGACAGTAGTAACTGTCTGGAAGATGACCCTTCTAAAATGGATCTCATATGTCGGCCCTTTGAGAGTTTTAAAGATGTCTCTGTCAAAGCTCCCCTTTCCCCAATGGCTAGCAGGTAAAGTGTTTTCTTTCTTCACAGAAATTCAAAATGCTCAGCTGAATGTCGCATACAAGATAGATGTCTTTGATAAGGTTTCAGACCATGAAGAAGAATTTTTTCAGAGATCTGTGTTCGCCAGCGACTCTCCAATTGTTGTTGCAGCAACATCCCCCCCAAAATTTTTGAACATATTGGGGCCCCTCCTTTTATTTTTGGAAAGGCTGCCTTAAGAGGCCATTTCCATATTTTAACTTTGTTTTTCAACAGAAAATCTTGCCATGAACCTTTCCAAGTTTCCTTCCGAAGACAGAATTCGTCGAAGCTTCCCGAAGATGCGGAAGTTTTCGAGTTATCTCTCCGAAACAGCGGAAGCCACTCGGGTTAGTCTCTCGAAACGGCGGGATACTTTTGCATAAACTTCTCGAAAAAGGACTTAGAAAATTCTCGAAAGTTTGCGGAACGTTTGAACAAAGCCCCACGGAACCATTCAACTTTCCCTCCCGAAACAGCGGGAACCGTTTGCGTAAGTCTCTCGAAAAGATTCAGAAATTATTGTGGGAAAATTGCGGAAGCATTCGAGTTTTTGTCCCGAAACGACGAGCGCCATTCGCCAAATTCCCCCGAAACTCCGAAAAGAACTTAGAATTTTTTTTTTGAAATTTGCGGGACCATTTGGCTTTTTCCTCCCGCAGTTGCGGAAGCCTTCACGTTAACTCTCCGAAACGCCGAAACACTTAGACCTTTTCGGAACCATTCGCAAAAGCCGTCCGCAACTGCGGAAGCTTTCAGGTTATCCCCCCGAAACAGCGGAGCCATTCACCAGCCCGTTTCAAAACGGAGGAAGCTAATTGCGAAAGCTTTCCGCAACGTCGGAAGCGCTCTCGAAGCCCGACCGGACTTAGAAAAAATTCTCAAGTTTGCGAGAGCCTTTTGCGGAAGCCTTCCGAAACTGCGGAAGCCATTTGCGAAAGCTTTCCGCAATTTCGGAAGCTTTCACGTTATCATCCCGAAAAAGCCACCAAAAGACTTAGACGTTCACGTTCATTTTTGCGGGAGCCGTTCGCCAATTCCTTCCGAAACGGCGGGAAGCTTTGTGGAATGGTTCCGCAAGCGATCCACTTATCTTTGTTAAAATTGCAAAAAAAAAAATTCACCAACCTCTCCCGAAACGTCGAAGGAATTCATCATAGCCTCCCGCAATGGCGGGTGAAATTCACGAGTTCATCCCGCGGGTGGCGGTCGCACACGCAAACCGAGGCGACTCGATATGACCGCGGCGTACAACATTTAAAGCTTGTTTTTAATGCGCCACCCACCGTATTAAGACCCCGCACGTGCCCGACCTATTTAAATAAACGGTGGGGTTTGGGCCAACCACATTGCTATTTTTCCATTAACAAAAGCCGTGGAACGCTGCGTCAGACCGCTCCATCTCAGCTCGTTCGCCCACGTCCGCGCCCACATCATTCAACCACCTCATCGTTTCCAGGTAGGTTTCTAATCGTTAATTTTGTCTCATCTATGCGTCAGATTACCTTTGGGTTGTTCTTTTTGTTTCGTCTAGGTCGAAGCCGATAGGCATTGGTCGCATACGTCGTTAATTTTTTTTCGTTTAAAGTCGCCAAGCCCCGTTAATGTCTCTTTCCTATCAGCTGAAACCACAGAGTGACCATCCGAGCATTCACCAGCCACATCCCATGGGTTTCCACCCCATTCAAATTCTGAGCCAGCCATAGAACGCCTCGTCAAATATTATAGATAACGATAGCGGTCCGGCTAAAGCCCCTCGCCTGTTCATCAACGCGGAGGGCCATCCCTGGCTTCGTCTTAAATTTATCCCAACCTAAGCTACCCCGCTATTAGCCATTTGAACCGCAACCATGGAAGATACCATCTCTCCTAGAGCTAGACCTAGAGCAGGTTGTTGCCTCGACGTACACTTACCGTTTCGGGAATTTTCTAAGCTGTGTCCCCTTAAGATAGCCAAATATCAGAACTATGCTTCCTGTTGGAATGGTGTATTTTGCTTCCCAACATGCAGCTTCACATTTTATTTATCTCATTGACATATTAAAATGGTGATGCTCTTTGTTAAAATCTCACAATATGTTGCACATTTTTATAATGACTTGTATTTGGTTGCTATCAGGGATAAGTCAAAATGCCAAAAGGTGGTAGGAAGAAGGCTAAAATGACAGAAAAGCAGCCTACACCACTTAGAAATGAGACCACACTCCAGGATACTAGGCGCACCACCGGTATTCCTCCAGAAATCCGATGGGGTGACATCTACAGGATGATCCGAGACCAAAATATCCCGGATATGTTGCTAGAAGAGGAGCAGATTTATCTCAATATCAGAACTTCAGGCATAGCCAGGGCTTCTACCCGCCCTGAACTGTTCCCATGTTCTGAAGTAATCAGATGGATACTCCAACATACTGATGCGGAGACAAGAGTAATAAATGACAGCGGGAAAATAGCTATCGCCTCATTCCACCCCGCATACCTTGCCGCAGGCTATAAATTTCCCCGCCCCCAGCAGGCTCTAACTGATGAATGGCTGGGCCAGATGAACAACATTGAAATGGCCAAAAAATTACTAGTCGAAGGCAAGCATTTGAGAAATAAAGGTAATGATGAATATGACGTCCAGAATCTGAGACCTCCTTTCAGATTGATCGCCTTGATGTTGTGCAGAATCTTCGGCATACCCGATGGCACTGTGTACAAGATTCAGTGGGTCCCCATCATCCACTTCGTGGCATTTAAAGGAACAATGTTTGACTGGGCCACTCTCCTGTCAGACAGTCTGGCCTCAATGGTAGTTACTGCAAGGGAAGGACTGGCTTTAAAGAAGGCAGAATTCTACATGTCCTCATATCTTATTGATTGTGTTTTGGCCAAGTTATCTTTTCCCAACTTAGGCTGCACATGGGATAAGGCCAACACCCCGGTTTATACCGCTTTCAAGATGTTGTGGGCTCATAATTACAAATCCAACTATAAGCTCATCTGTGAGGGGTTCATCATGCCCCTATATGAGCAGATATTCAAAGAAGAGCCCAACTGCATGTCAGAGAATGCCATGGAAGTCCTTGAAAATTATGGAGATTTTTATTTTTCAGAGCAAGGCACCTATCTCAGAATGTTTGGAGGGACTAAAGCTCCATATATTTTGCCAAGATATGCTACAGATTATGTGGTCCTTAAGGAGGCAGTAAGACAAATCTTCCTGGATGGAATTGGAGCAATGTTCAACAAACAACATAAGGCTTCTTTCCCGCCTTTGCCCTTTTGCGTAGGAGCATACAAATTCTCAGGGGTTGCCTCAGCTGAGGAGTTTGTTCAGGAGCTGAAAGCCTTCCACTTCGGCGAGGTGATCTTCCATAGGAATGACAGGAAGGGAAAAGTGGCCGAGCATTGTAAAGAAATTTATGCTCATTTTGAGTACGCTCACTATCATGATGCCGAGGAAGAAGTATTCAGAGGCATCAGCAACATGGCTGAGCTGCGAACCTTTCGCCAAGGCAGTGGAGCAAGTTCTAGCTCTACCGAGACCCAGAAAACTAGCCAGCAGAAGGAGAAAGAAGCTGATGATGCCCGAGCCCAAGAAGAACAAAGGTTAAAAGAGGAAGCAAGGGCACAGCAGGAAGCTGAGGAAGCGAGGTTGCTGCAAGAGGCTGAAGTTGTCAAATTGCAGCAAGAAACTGAAAGTGAGAGGCTACGGAAAGAGGCTGAGGAAGCCCAGCAGCAAAAGGAGGCTGAAGATGAAAGACAACAAAAAGCTGAAGAAGAAGAGAAAGGGCGACAAGCTGAAGTAGAGCAGAAAGCTGAAGAAGAACTCAAAGCCGTTGAAGATGCCCAAGTAGGAGACCCCGACACCCAGGACATGGAAATAGACGTACCTCAAATGAATGTCTCTAGCTCTCAAAATGTGGAGGTGGACCCATCACAAGCAAGTGTCTCTGGTACCCAGAATGTAGGAACAGATCTAGCTCAGGTAGCCTAGACCCCACGAACGGAAGTAGAAATAGACATTATGGATATCCCAATCGTCCCGTACACTCCATCAGGAGAACATACTGTGTCCAGATGGGATGAGTTTGTCTATGATAAGAAGAGGAAGGCAATGGTCCTTAAATCGGAAGAGAGGATCAAAAGACTCTTCCAGGAGGATATCATTACCCACCGGGAGATCACTGTAATGCGGAATATAGATAAGGATCCCGTAGCTATGGCCTCCGCCGCTGTAGAGACAACAAAAGCATCACTGGACAATGTAGGTGATATAGTTATAGAAAATGAATCGACAAAGAGGAGAGCTCGTATGCTCCAACATAATATGGCTAATGAGCAAGCCTACAGGGATCTCGTGGTGAACAGGTATAATCGCCTGTCTGCTGAGCATAAAGAGCTATTAGACAAGTATAACCAGCTAGAAGAAGAAAAGGAACAGCTATCAGTCCCGATGATGATTGTGGAAGCAGAAAAGAATGATGCAGGAACCAGAGTGTCCCAGCTAGAAGCAGACAAGCTGGCATTAACCGAGCAATTAGAGCAAGCTGAGGGCAGAACGATAAACATGTCTCCCTTCCATGAGCTGGCCTGCAGCATCCTGAAGCAAATGCATGACATTCAAGAGCTAATCACTAATGAAGTTTGCAAGCTCAAGGCCATGGTGGTCAGATTAAAAGAAGTTAATGAAGAGGCCCATAGGCTTAAAGCTAAGCATACTCGGGTTAAGGAAAATATCCTGAGCCAGATAGAATGGTGAGAAGGAAAGGTGGATTTCCCCACACATCTCCCATTCAAGTCTGTGGAGGGTTTTAATGAAGACATAGCCCTTTTGGACTTCTGCAGAAACTGTGGCAGTAAGCTAATGGCCAGTGTACAAGGGACAATGGATAGGATTAACGGTCTGTATCAAAGAATCCAGGGAGTGCATGACAGGTGCAAATTGAGTTTTCCGCAATCCCTCGATGATTTCCCGGGTGAAGAACAACGTTTGGCTGAACTGAAGGAAGAGTTGGGCATCCAAACTGAATATGTGAAGAAAATTGATGTCCTAGCAATTGATGACCTCCAACATTATATTGGAATGTCATCAATCCACACCCATTTGCTTAAAGAAGTGCATCAAGCTGCAGCGACAGAAATTCAAGGCATTGGAGCAGAGCTTAGAAAAAATGTGACTTCTCAGAAAATCTTGCTCCCTGCTTCCGCAAATGTAGTCATAAGGGACACGGGTATATGGTACAGTTACATTGCAGAGGAGGAGAAGAAAGCAGTAGCTGTGACAGCAAACCCGGACTCTTCTCTCCCAGCAGCACTAGCTATGGCAGCTAGCTCGATTCCCTCTCTCCCAGCAGTAACATAAATTCCAGCTGGTTTGATTCCTTCTTCCCAAGCAGCAGCAACAGCTACAGTGGGTTCGAGTGCCTCTCTTCAAGCAGCATCAGCAGCATCAACCATTTTGAGCGACTCTCCTCCAGCTAAAGCGCATGCCCAGGAGTGAAGGCATTGTTTTTAGAGCATAAATTCTTATATTCTGAATTTTGGGCTTTTCATATGTGTAAAACATGGAAGCTATGGGACAACTGTCCCTATTTTCTTTTAAAATAATTTCTGTAAAGAGAAAAGGAGTCACATTTTTGTCTGTTATAGAAGAAAATTTCTGTAGATGACAGGTGTAAAAGGCCAAGTGGCAGCCCAAAGGGCAATTTTGTAATTATAAATAGAAGTTAGGAAGGAATGAAGAGGACTTTTGGCAGGGAATTATTTTCAGACCTGTACGAGCTATCTTGTATATGTTCTAAGAAAATAAAGTCTTCTAATAAAAGCCTGGAGATGGATGTTTTGCATGGGAATGAAGAATGGATGTATATTGGATTATTTTGGTGACTTCCATACTTTAATTTGAGATCTTTCTTGCTGTATGAATTATTTCTTTGTAACTAATGATTTTACTCCTTTCTGTGCAAACGAATTCTCTGTTTCATGAGTAATGAATGTGTTTTATATTAAATTAGAAGCTATCTTCTGATATCTCTCATCTTTGCTGTAGCTTAATCTGTAAGATTTGATGGCTGTCTATTTATTCTTTAGATAACTCCTACGGCTCATTGCTCATGCTTTAAATTCGCTCCTTGCAGGGATAGTTAGATTTATTTCAGTCTTTAAACTTAGATATGTTTTTCCAGTGTTGCATTTAGATTATATTTAGACTAGGCACTTGTATATCATTATAAAATATAAAAGTCAAAAGAAAGGTGGATCGGGCCATAACCGGTATAGCTGGAACAAAACTCCAAACCCATGGTTGCCGGAACTGCTAACCGGACGGATCCCCTATACCAAACGGGAGATAATCTAATTGGGATAATCTCTCGGGGAGGATCCCTTTCTGATTGATGCTACGATATCCGAGGCATCAACAGGATGATAAATGTGGTCTTGTTTACATGTTTGCTTATACAATGAATGATTTACTTGTTATGTATGCTTTTATATTTATGAATATCTTATGTGTGTGCAATGTACCAATCTAGAATGAAGTTGGCCATCGAGTCGGCAACTGTGTTCATGTCTCATGGAATGTGCAGGTATTGAATAAATTCAAAGGACCTTTCCAGAAGACGGAATCGTCCAAAGAGACGGAGTAGAGTAGGGTTGCGGATAGCGTAGATCCGGTTAAGATGAGAGACCACTAGTTGTGAATCCAAATAGATAACAACGTGGTCCATACCCAAGGAAAGAGCGTCTGTTGGGGTTCCAATGACTGCCTGATATTCTACGGCGTTATTGGTCGCATATCCTAGACAACTTCCTCCTGAGATGATAAGATTGCCGGTGGGAGAATAAAGTACCTAGGCTTCCGAAGCAAGGTTAGGGGTATATCGACTGGCGCCGTCTGTGAATCCATAACAAGTTGCCATCTGCACATGCAGACAGAACATGGTATAAGAAACGAAACAAGACATAGACATACTAAAAAAAAGTGTCACACCACACAAAACACACATGCCATGTACAGTATATACAAGCTATCTATGCGTGAAAGACTCAGGCATAGTACCTCTTCAGGTAGAGCCCGTTGCGGGGCTCACCCAAAGATATCCCATCATAGTCCTCTAGTTCGTAGGCTCCTTTCTCCAGAACATGTTTCACTATGTACGGTCCGTGCCACATGGAATCGAACTTACCTGCCCCCAGCTTATCGTGTCTTTGGTCATATGTGAGGACGAAATCACCTTCATTATAGACGCGGGGTTTGACCGACCTGTCGTACTGTGCCTTGATGCGCTTCTTGTGTGCCTCGTTGGCAAGAGCAACATCGCGGTAGGTCTCGTCAAGTTTTGCAAGGTAAAGGAATGTTCTTCCTCGGTGGTGGTGTTCGGAAGAAGTTCGACTGCGAGTTTGAGTGATGGAATCTCGCACTCTATTCGTAGGACTACCTCCAATCTGTAAACTAAATGGAACGGTGTGAATATGGTAGCAGTCTTAACAGAGGTCCGATATGCCCATAGTGCGGAAAAGAGCATGTTGTGCCAGTTAGATTTGTGCGTACCCACCATGCGTTGAATCATGGTTTTCAAGACCTTGTTGATGGCCTTTACTTGTCTGTTGGACTGTGGGTAGTAAGGGGTTGAGTTTTCATGACGAAAACCCAATCCGTTGCTCAATTCATCAACCATATGGTTCTGAAAGTGAGATCCATGGTCAATGACTATGGCTTGTGGAACTCCGAACCGTGAGATAACATGATTAAACATGAAGAGTGCGGCAGTTTTGCCGTCGTCAGTGTACGTAGGCATAGCCTTGGCCAATTTTGTAAAGTAATCCATGACTACTATGTCGTAACCATGCCCCCCGGACGAGGTAGGCTTATAGTGCATGAAGTCAATGCCCCATTTTGCAAAGGGGACAATGGCAATAACCGAGTGTAACGGGGCTGGATGGGTGCACTTTTTTGTTTGAAAATGCTTGCATGGGGGACATTTTTTAATGGCCTCTATACAATCTTTGAAGATGGACGACCAATAATATCCCACGCGCAGTATCTTCTGGGTTGTATCCATCCCAGAGAGATGATTGCCACAAGCCCCAGAGTGACAGTCATTCAAGACGTGTTCATCCTCCTCATGTGTTAGATATCGTCGAAGAACCGAATCAATACCATGACGATACATGGTATCGCTAATGATCAAGTAGTACTTCGTGTGGTAGCATATATGACAACAGTCGTCACAAGACAGTTGGGGGCTGAAACGTTGGGTTTGAATATATAAGGTAATATCTCCATACCACGGGTTAGACGTGCTGATGAGGAACAATGATTCATCCAGAAGCGAATCATTGGGCTCAGATTCTACATCAACACGGGGAAGATCGCAGATGAGCTCGACAAACACCAAAGAATTCTTAGACTTAGCTTTCTCAAAGAGGAGGTCGAACTCCTGAAGTATCACAATCCAGTGTGAATAATTTCCCCCAAGTACTTGATGTGTTAAAACGTGGTACATGGGGTTCGAGTTGGCGATAATGGTTGTGGTGCGGAGCAGTATGTAGTGACGAAAATTTTGGATGGCAATGACTGCCATGAGAGCAAGCTTCTCGACATGTGAATAACGAGTTTCAGAGTCAATAAGACCCTTACTTAGGTAGTAGATCACATGCTCCTGGGCGTTGTTGTCCTCCTATACCAAGACCATGGCGATCGTGGTGGCAGAAGTAGCGAGGTAAAGGATATAATCCTTGTAGTAATTGGGCGGTTGGAGCACAGGGGTATGTGTAATGGAATGTTTCAGACTATCGAAGGATTGTTGCACTTGATCATCCCAAATGAACGGGACGTCCTTCTTGAGTAGTCTCATATAACCCTGCGTCTTTTGCACGAAATTACAGACAAAACATCGTAGGTAAGTTGCCTTACCCTTGCAAAGTTTGAAGTTTCGTAATATCAGTAGGAGATGGGAAAGCGACGATGGCTTCCACCTTCAAGGGATCAATGCGGATCCCATTTTTTGAGACAATAAAACCGAGGAGGCATCTAGACTCGACGCAAAAAATACACTTGTGAGGGTTCAGACGGATGTTATACCATCTGCATCTGAGGAATACTGCCATTAGATGATCAATGTGGAAATCACGTTGCCGCGAATGAGTGGGGAGATCGTCGAGATAAGGTTCCACAAATTCCTTCACGTCATGAAAAGCGTACGACATGGCCCGCTAGAATGTGGCACCAGCATTTTTGAGACTAAAAGGGAGCTTGCGATAAGCAAACGTGCCCCAAGGGCAGATGAAAGCTGTCTTGTGTTGATCAACCGGGTGGATCTCAATTTGGTTGTAACCGGAAAAACCATCCATGAACGAGAAGATGACACTTCCAGCACAATTGTCTATGATCTGGTTGATGAAGGGAGTGGGGTAGTTGTCCTTAGGACAAGTTGTGTTCAAATCCCGATAATCAACACAGATGCGAATGGTGCCTTGACTCTTAGCTACAGGGACGGCATTTGAGACCCATTCTGTTAATGGAACATGGTAAATGAAACCGACCTTCAGGATCTTTTCAATTTATGCCTTAATCGTATAGTTTTGCGAGGGTGTACTGGTCGAAGCTTTTTTCGGACTGGTTTAGCATCAGGATAGGTTTGAATCTCGTGCGAAACAATAGCAGGGTCTATCCCGGGCATTTCCTCGTAGGTCCAAGCAAACACGTCTCGAAATTGCTTTAACAAGGCCATGAAAGTAACAATATCTGCAGGGGAACACTTTCGGCCTAAACGAATGTGTTCCACTACACCAGGAGTAACCGATATGTCTACTGGAATGGTAGGTTCGATGTTGTCCAAATTTCCCTCAGTGTCTGTATGACATGTGAGTATCGGGGACTGGGGGAAAGGGTAGACATCCAGTGTGAAGATGGTGGTGATGCTATTCTCCACAGTATCCAATGGGGAAAGGAAATACGATTGATGATGGAGGTCTTCCCATAGAGGGTCTTCCCCACTCATAATCTCCATAATGGACTCGTCGGAATGAAAATTCTGGAGCAGAGGATCGGGTAAGGACGACGTCCACTGTAGAGAACAAGATGGAGAGGCCATAGCTAAGTGGTCCTCTGGTGTTGACTGGATAGCCTCGTAAGTGAGTTCCACGGGTGAAAGAGGCATAGTGTCTCCAATCAGGTGCATAGTGGCTTCATCGGGTATGAGCCATGGATCGGTGGAGTTGGGAAAAGAGGAGATCATGTTCACCGTGGAAACATGATTAGGGAGATCCGAGGTTGGAAAAACAACCATAAGAGATGAATATTTTATGAGGCCGACCCCCACGCTCTCATATGGTTGCGAAGATTTCTCGAGTAATGGGACATTATTTTCAGGGTGAGTAGCGGTGTCCGGTGTACAAAAGTCCAGTTGGTCGACAGTGACAATTCGTCCTTGGTGGGGGAATTGCACAATGTGAAAGACAGATGATGCGACCACAATCATGGCATAAAACCAATTACGACCAAGTAAAAGATTATAATCTAAAGGGGTGGCGACCACTTCCATGTTAATGGTTGCGGTCTTACGCCCCAACTCTACTGCCAAGGCTCGTAACAACCCATGGGGTTGGAAACCACGACTGTCGAATGCTTTCAAGGTGGAGGGAGAACGGTTTAACTCGGGAGAACCAATGGCTCTCCAACACGAAATCGACATGACTGAGGTAGAGGCACCTTCATCCAAGACGATATGATGGATTGTCTTCCCAGCAACGTTCGTGGCAACTTGAAATGCCAACTGGTGGGAGAGCCTCGGTTTAAAATACTCAAGTCGGAACATGATTGTATTAGAGGAATCTGGATCAACCGTGCCAATGGAAGCGAGAAGAGTCTTGCGCTGGTTGGGACAGTTCTTCAAGACTTCTAGCGTCGACATAGCATAAGGAGCTTGTGCCAGGTCCTCTACGATATTGTAGTTTTGAGCTTCCCGAGCATTGGGATTGAAAATGACTTTTCGAATCATGCTCTTAGGCAGATGAAACCCTGACTCTAAAGGAGGCTTCTCAATGGTGAGAGAAGTGTGTGGTACAGTGACGTCGGGAATAGAAGTGGAATCTTTTTCAGTATTACTTCCAACAAGTTCCTTCTAAGGGACTGATTCGTACGAGCATGAACGTGTTTTCAAGTTAACCGTCTCACTACACATCATGAGAAAATGCACGGTGGAGGATGCCTCTCTGTGAGAAGGAGAGGTCTGGGTGATCAGTTGTTGATTCTGAGTGGGGAAGTGTAATGTCCCTTTTTTAAAATTTTAAGAAAATGCCAAATTTTCCACTTTTTTTCCAATTTCAACCTTTGACTAGTTTTACTGTTTTGACCTCCAAATCAACCCAAATGCTACCAAATATTCTGTATGAGTGTATGAATGATATTTAGACTTGAATATTAGGTTCAGGGATGTTTTATGGTCCTCCAAATACTTCATAAAACTTGATTTATATTCTGACCAATATATGCAATTTTGACTAGTAATTTGTGTATCAAATCCCCCCGGGGTAACACTGAAAATGGCCTCCCAAATGCCTCTAAACTCCCTCAAATTTATGAACAGAGGTATGTAATGTGTTAAGTATGTTATTAAGGTCTCATATGCACCATTAATGGATTATTACAACTCTTCTCACCCTCTCCCATTCAACTGCAAAAATTCCCAATTCGACCCTTGGGGAAATGGCACTATTTCACTCCCCAATACAACTAAACTGAGTAAAAATGCTTCAAATGCTCAAGTAAAGTACACGAAACTTGTAGAAGACATCCATGGAAGTATATTGATCACAAATATATCAGAGAATCATCCATCCATTCGAAATAATCAACATTACAGTGTCATACATCAATGCATTGGGGAAATGGACATTGTTTGCTCATTAATCAATATTTTTGCATACAATCAGTGGGTATTTCGACCTGAAAATTTATGAATATGAAGAACAGAGGGTATGAAGCTATTACAATCAGAGAAATATCATATGAAGCTCTCCCAATGAGTACAAGATCTCACCCAAAGCGCAATCCCTCAAGGAGCATGAATATGCCTTCAAAACTGGAAATGGTGGAGAAGAAGTGATGCACTAAACCAAACCATGAAACTTCCTGTAGCTGCTACCTGAAAATACAAAATCCATTAAGTCTCCATGAAAGACCTGAGTGGCCTCTCCAAACACCAACTTGGATGGGAATCTTTCACCCTTGAAATTGGCTAAGGCAAGAAACTAGTCATCCACTAGCTCTCTCTTCACAAATGCAACTTTTCTCAAATCATCAAAAGCCATTCTCATACTTGATTTCTACATTTTATAACCAAAATTAGCCTTCTAAGGGTCGAAATCCTCTCAATAGCTTCAAGAGATTTCCACTTAGGAAATATCCCACATTTGCCACTTGTCTCCTAGATCCAACCTTCCATCTTCTCCCAAATTCGAATTTGAGTCTCTTTGGCTTCTTCCACTCCCATGAGCGCCTTCCTTGAGCCTATTTTTTGGGTTGACATGTCATAATGGTCATACGTCAGAGGTGAGGTCTACAATTTGTCATAGTTGTCATAGATTCTCCATCATTGGTGTCATAGGGGCTAGGGAATCTAGCCCAAGTGTCCACAAACTTCCAATTTGACTCTTTATCTTCCATGGAGGTTACCAATCCATCCCAATTCGACCTAAGATGATAAATGCATGTGTTATGACTTACCAACTCACCCAAGAGTGTTCACCTTCCCATGAATTCGAATTGGCAAGAGAGAGATGTCATGTGTCATTGAAAAATCAAGCTAGTGTGGGTCCCACACCCTCCATATGTCTCCAAAACCACTTGCCACCTAGAATTTCTCTTGAATTTATTTATTCACCATATTTATTAAATACTTGAACCCTTCTAATGTCTAAACATCATTTATTAGCTTCCTTATTACAATTCCACATGTGCCCATCCAACCTAGGAGACTAGTAGGATTGATGGGATTGTCTTACTATGCAATTAGTTGAATGGGGACATTACAGGAAGGGATCGTTGAGATCTGCGGTAGTAGAGTTTCCTTTGAGAAACTTCTGCACTTCGTCTCGGTGAGGACATTCCTTGGAGAAATGGTCATCACCGCACAATAAACAAGGATACTTCAACTTTCTCTTCTATCTGGTGTCTTCAAGGGTGGGCTTGGGCTCTTGCTGATTGGAAGATTTATTAGGTTTTCCCTTGTTTTTCTTCTTACCACTAGACTTATGAGACAAAGCTGATTGAATAGAATTCACCTCTTCGGTGGAAGCAGGAGTGGGTGACTTGGTGGTGCTATTGCCAGCCTGTGGTGGTGATGGGGAAGAACCCTGGGGGTTAAACGATCCACCAGTTTGAGTAGAAGACTGGGAGGTAAGTGAACCAATGATTCCATCGACTTGAGGTCCCTTAGGTGGTTTCGCAGGGTCATACATAGGGTGGGGTGCATCAGGAATAATTTCACACAACGTGTCAGATTGAGCATAGACTAGGTCTAAGTAATGGGCACGGGCAATAGCCTGTTCCTCGGTGATGGCCCCTCCCATGGCCACGTCTCGAGCTACGATAAATAAAAGAGACTTTGTGAACCAGTCAGTTAAGAGTTGGTCTGGAATATGAGCCTTAATAAGACATCGTCTCCTTCGCCATTCATGGATATGATCCGAGATATGAGTGGCGGTGTTTTGACAGAGTGAGGTTAGTAAGTCCGTATCAGTCTCATAATGAATGGGTAACTGGAAATGGGTCAAAAATGACATAGCAAGAGAGCGGAAATCTGGAAAAGAGTTGGGTGGTAATTCAATATACCTCTTGGCAGTTGGGCCGGTGAGAGTCCATTGGAATAACCTAAGATGGATTGAGTCATCCATCAAGGAGTTGGATGAACACCATAAGTGGTAGGTCATCACATGGTTTTTTGGGTCCTCACCAGGTTTTCCATCAAATTTGGGAATACTTGGTGGTAGTTTTACCGGATGGGTGGCCAATTGTACCCGTGGAAGATGAGGTCATTAGTCAGACGAGACAGGTCGGGTAGGTCTAACGTAGCCAAAAAATGCAGTTGTTGATTCGACTACGGGTACTGGTAGTAGTGATATGGCATGTATGGACCAGTGGGACCTTGCATCGACTGGTTGTAGGGTGTTCCCGGAGGAAACTAGCTGTAAGGGGGTGTGCCACCTGGACCATATGTAGGTCCGCCGCCGTAATAAGTTGGCCCGTTACCATAAGGTGGGGGTCCGCCACCACCACCAGGAGGTGGTGGGCCTCCTCCAAATGGTGGGGGTCCATCGCTGCCACCGGGGTACAGTGGACCTCCACCGCCTCCGTCGGGAGGAGGTGGTTTTTCACCGCCACCTCCAAATGACGGGGGTCCACTGCCGCCATCGGGATAAGGTGGACCTCCACCGTCTCCGCCGAGAGGAGGTGGTGTGCGCCTGCCGCCGCCGGAAGGGTGTGGGCCTCCTCCGCCACCTCCGCCAAAATAGGGTGGTCCTCCACCACCTCCACCAGGATGGAATGGTCCTCCACCACCCGGGGGGGGGGGGTGGCCCCCGCCTCCACCGGAAGGGGAGGGGATTCCACCTCCGCCGCCAGGAGGGGTTGGGCCATGGTTTCCAGAATGAGGTGGTCCTCTTCTAGAAGGTAGAGGGCCGCCTCCTCTGTAATTATGTGGGGGCCCGCCGCCTCCGGAAGGAGGTGGGGGGGGGACCAAACGGGGGTGGTGGTGCTTGAGGGATGGTAGGTGGGGGTCCATGTTGTAAAACATTTTGATGTCCCCATAGAGTGTATGGATTTCCGGGATAAGGTATCCCGTAGAGTGCGTTTCTAGGTTTGAATTGTCCCGACATAGGGTTAAGATAACCTGGATACGCTTGACCCCATGGTAGTTGGTTTGACTGGGATGGTCCCCCAACGTGGGATAATCCCGTGGTGGAAGCTTCGACGGGTAGGGAAGTTCCAACGAAAGGACTGATGGGAACTCCTCCTCCAGTATTTGATTAGGAGATGGGGGTTTCCCCCCAACAACAACTTGTTGAACACTAATCAAAGGTTGACCCAACGCGGGTTGTTGATTATCTATTGTAGGATTAACATTACTCGTAAGGAAGTGAGGGGGTAAAGAGTATCCTCCCTGCGAGTTTTGGGGTGGGGGAGGAGTGGGTAACGTTTTCACAGTAGTAAGAGGGGTGTTGGACTGCTGTCCTTCAATAGATTGAGTCATTTTAGGTGTAGAACTAGTCTCCTGTCTAAGGGGTGTACTTGCAGGAAGTGAGGGTTGACTAGGTTCATAAGTGGTCATGTTGTGGATAGATGGTTCTGGTGAGTCATAAGATAAAGTGCGAATTGGGATCTGCTGATATGCAGGTATCTCTGTGACTTCATCCCTTCGTGAAAAACTTTGTCTTCGAAGTTGATCGCCCTTGGAACGTAATTGATCCAAGCGAGCACGTAGGGGTCCAAAAAACTCATCAGGAGTGGGCCAACCGGATGTAGTGTTAAAATGAGCCACTTGTTGACCTAGAGAAGTTTCCCAAAAGGGTGAAGCTGGAACAAACGCAGCTGATACAGGGTCATCCTGGGGGTGATTTAACCATTCCATCGATCCAGGCTCTTCCGGTAAAACGGTAGGTATGTCTTGTGAAGTGGAAGTTTCCGCCTCTTCACCTTGTGAGGGGTTGGAGGTGGGTGAATATGGAGGGAACATATGTGCTCCAATATTCAAAGTAGGGTTTTCTACTTCAAGTGACACGACTGTGACGTGTGGGTCCATTCTTATCTTTGAAATTACCTCCTGATTAAGGGGATATTCTGGTGGTAAGTTCAGAATCCTACGGGACCTTCTCCAAGGAATGTCAACCAGAGTGACTAAAACAGAGTTTCTCCTAAGAGTATTCTAATCAAAATAAAAACAGTCCAGAAAAATCTACACAAACTAAGCCCGTAAGCAAACTTATGTGATAGGCGTGGATTCAAAAGTCTGCAACCTCACGGGATTGTCAAGGCTTCGCAACTAGCGATATACTCCAGGGTCCAACAGTTATACTCGACCCAATTTTTCAGAGCACTAACCAGGGAAGATTAGGACCGTACCCCTGACCATATAACCCGACTAACTGATAGTACGTGCATAGTAGCTCCCCGAGTGCTGTTCTCAGTGTATTGCTTTGCTAAGACGGCCAAATGGATAGCTCAGTTGGTTTCAGGAATCCTAAGAGTGTCTCCCGATATACGCAAGGCACGTGGGAGCGCAAATCTATGTTGGTGCTGTCTAATGCACAACCGTACTGCAGGAGACCATCCTATATACTAGCGAGTACGTGAAACACCTTTCGATATATGCCAAGTACGTGAAGTGCCTTTCGATATACCCTAAGGTACATGAAAGAGCCTTCGATATACTGGTTGGTACGTGAAAGAGCTTCGATATACCGGTTGGTACGTAGAAGACTACAATACCCCCAGGATGCAGTGCAGGAAAATAACGACAGCTGCCATGTTTTAAGACGTCGAAACACGTCTCTAACTTAACACACAGGTTACTAAAGATTTTACCCTAGTTCTACCGTTAATTTTATCTGGACGGTTAGGTGAATGCATGAAGTGAGTACATAAACGTAAGCATAATGCAAGCCCTAACTACATGAAAAAACATGCACTTTTCCTTTTGCTGAAAACTATGTATGGGAGGGAGAAATATTTTCAAGTGGTTTTACCAAAACAAACAAAGCTTCAACAAATCTCAATTCTACCAAATTTGACAATGAAAGTACTCTTTTCGTTTTTCGAGCAAAACATGAAAATCAAGAAGCATCAAAACCAAATCTAAGCATTTTATTTTTTGTCTTTTCAAATAAAAAATGAAACTAAGTGATGAAAAGAGAGAATTTCTATCTAGAGCACACTAACTTTTCAAATTTCACTATGATGGCTTAAAAGCATAAAAAACCAAAAATGCATACAATTCTTTCAAGCATGGAATCACTTTTGCAAAAACTTGATTTTCACTTGGATTTTTCAAGAAAATGAATGGCTCATAATTCGTGAAAAACACAAATGATTAATTTTTGTTTGAAACTTTCCAAAAGACTTATGAATGATAAATTCCAATGCATGAACCAACTTCTACAACATTTTTCAAATGCACTTAAAAATGGTAAAAATGAAGCACTTTTAATTTTTCAATGATATGCCAAGACTACAACTTGATAACAATAATTTTTTTTAGCATGAATGGCTGAAAAGAAAGATTATTTGCAGTACTCTAAACACTCAGAAATTCTCAAGAAAATGATAAGCACTCACATGAACTGAAAACACACAAAACACTCAAAAAACAACCGGATGCAAGAAAACCTAAATAACATGTGCAAAAAGAGGTCTGGGATCGGATCCAACACAAAGAATAGATTAGGTGAGGAGAGGAGGGAATGCAAGGTCAAGTGGATGAAGGTGGGGGAGACCAAAGTGTCCACCACTACCAAGTCTCAAACTTGTCCAAAATGGAACCCAAAACCAATCCAAATAAAACCAAACAAAACCAAACACTACCAATGCAAAATAAAAAAGGTCTATGACTGGAAGATGCAGTGCAGAGGAGGTCTGTAAGACAAACCAAACTTAAAATTTGGAGAGGAGAGAACCCAAGCACAAGGCTAGATTGCTCGGCGCAACCTCTAGTCAGGCTCAGAGTGCCCGTCGCAGGTGGCAAACAGGTGATCTGCGCTGATGGCGCAGGATGTTAAACTAAGCTGAGCGATGACGTCGTAGGTTGCAGGGCAACAGACTGCACTTGATAGAGGATGTCGCTTTGGATATACTACCCAGGTGCGACGGGCGAGATCCCTATGCAAGGATGAAAAGATCTCCAAATATGAGCAATCAAAAGGCTTGACAATCATACATACAAACTCAAAGGAAGACAACAAACTCTTCAAGAAGAAGATCTGGTGGTGAAAGATGGCTAAGGAGGAAAATGAAATGGCTCACAAAGAAATCAGACAAAATGACTTTCAAACTAAAAACTTAAAACAATGCAATGTAATCCCCAGTATGGTCGCCAAACTTGTTATCGGACAATCTACCGAAAGCGGACTTAAGGCGTGATCTCCCTAGTTCAATGTGAATCTAGAACAAGTGGGACAGAATATAAAACTGCTAACCTAGATATAGTTAAAGATCGAGTGATTAGATGTCTTACCTTTAGATTGTGTATCTTTCTCCTTGTTGTTGCTCCAAGCTTCACGGTCGTCAGATCTCAGCTGCAAGACCTATCAAGACATACAGAAACAATACAAGCAGTAAAACACATCTAAACAGTAACAGATCTAAGTAAACGGTTAAGCAAGTAAACTACACAAACATTATCAATACAACAACATTTGGTGGAAAGATTTTATATTATTGTTTTAAAAGAGGGAAGTACAAAGTAGAGAGTGATTACAACCAAAGCTTAACGTCGCAATCCTCCTCCAACAAGCGAAGCCAAAGCCTCCAAAGGAAGTATGAGTCTCCCAATAGGTGAGTAGAGATCTCCTAAGCTAATTTCACCAACATGCAAGTGCTATAGACTTCCTCCCTTTGGAATGGGAATGAGATTCATATATATATGACTAGGAGGATAGGGTAGGTTGATATATAGTGGGAGAGGACTAAGGGATCCTCCCAAAGGACTAGGGAACTGAATGCCATCTCTCCTATAGGTTAGGGATAGAGATCCACATCACACACATTTGAGAATGGCTCGAAGATGCCCTTTATCCATTTTAACTGACATCGTCGTAGGCTGTAGTAGGACAACCTACGCCGTCGCATGCTGCACAAAGGTGACCTACGACGACCTCACTAAACCCTATGGAAATATGTCAGTATCTCTTCCAGTTTGAACTCTAGTCATAGGAACTTCAAGGATGTTTACACTGAGTCTTAAGGTGGGAAGATGAGGTGTAACACCAACACAATGCAAAACTCTGCTATCCACCATAGGTGCAATAGACCCTTCCGACTCATGAATGTTGGCATCTGAACTACATATGCCTTCCACATTAGCATTCCAAGTTTATGTTTCAGTACAAAATATTGTTATCCACCGATGCATCATCGATGAAGGTGCCTCTACATGTGTTATGTATACATTCATGTGGTAGAAGCTCATATCTCCTACACTACAACCATCCATGACTGCCTTACGAGCCTATGATGGCCGTTTAACTCAACCCCAGGGCCTGCTGGTCAATGTTCCAGTTCAATTGGCTAGTAAAACTATCCTGATTGACATCGAAGTCGTCAATGCACAACTCGACTATAACCTACTCCTAGGACGAAGTTACATGTACGCCATGAAGGCTGTTGCTTCATCAATATTTCGCATTATGATGTTCCCCCAAGAGGGACGGGTTGTTAAAATCGACTAACTTACTTACTATGACCCAAACGCGTCCACTGCACCAGAGAATGTTCTCCCCATGGTTGAACAACCGGTATTTGGTACACCTACCTCTTTGGTTTCCACCGTTGCCCATGGACTTTATTCGGAGACCCCAATGGTCTCCATTTTTTGTTCCTTACCACCTCCCCCGTCGGCCGTTGAAATATCTAACTTGTGCACCATTTCGTCTAATCAATTGGTGCCTAACCCTCAACCACCATTGCTTCCTCAACCGCCGTTAGTACCCAACCACGTTGGAGCCACACCAACCGACACAATCTCGTTCTTGTTCCCACCAATACGGGTAGTGAGCGTGCATGTCATGGCCACATTGAACCTCCTAGGGTTGACACTAGGACTTCCAGTATTGTATTTACCTGCACCCAACCCCACTCCGACACCACAAGTCATTATTCAACTGGTCCAACCAATCACTACAACCACTAATCCACCTCCCGGTGCGCTGACCACATCAGCATCCAATAATGCCCCTCAACCATCAAAGAATACTGGGGGCAAGTCCACGCAAACTTATATTGCACCACATGTGACTAAACTTGTGAAACCTCCCCCACCTTTCCGTGCACCTCCTAAGTGTGCTTTGTGTGATGATTTGGGCCATGCCAGCCATAATTGTTCACAATTTCCAAACCTTCAAGAACACATGAATACATTGGACAATGATCCCAATATTTTGGTTGTTGAAATACGACCCAACCCCCAACCATGCAAAAAATCACTGCGCACTAACCACCCCTATGCCATATGCGGGATCTACAGACACTACTCTCATCATTGTCCCGACTTACCAGAGTACCGCTTGGTGCTTGACGAAATGCGACAACCATCCTTAGAGTCCTCGATCACTATCATTGAGGAAATCCATTCCCTGGAATCCTCGTCGGTTGAGGTTAAAACCATTTACATGGTTTCCACTGGCGACCCCTCTATCCCATAGGCCCCTTCCATTGATCCTTCTAACCCACATGATCAACCTTTTCAAATCGATGAGGAAATCACATGTCCACAACATGGGGGCAGGCTAAAAAACTTGCCTACTCATCATCATCATCAGTCTCATCGGCGATACTGGGGGAATCTACCGCGAAAGGGGGATCCCCCATCATCATATAATCAATTCAGTGTGCAACCATGTCCATTAGCCTCATGGTACACCCCCCTTCCAGTAGTTGGTCGATTCCATGTTGATCCCTCTCTGAGATAACATCTGCACCGCATTGACACCTCTGAGTTAGGGGGCATAATAGATTACCTCGACCCTAGGATAGGGGGCATGCTTAATCATTTTGAGCCTTCCCCATCACATCTATCTCGGCATTTCAATGATCCCATTTCTCAACCAAACACATATGTTCCACAATCACAAACCCTATGCCCATAGCATGGTGGCGGGAATTTAACCCTGCTCACTTTTTCACATGCTCAATATCGACCATTTTCAAGGTCACAAGTCACTTGTATATTTGATTTTATTTGATGTGCCTAGTATGCTTCCCACATGGGTCATCATTTCTCCCCACCACCGCATCCTTGGTTTGATGGGATCCCCTCTATTTATAGCCATTTTTAAGCTACTTTTGCTTTGACCATTTTAGAGTCTTCCGACCTCCATTTTCTGCATCGTTTGCATCGCCCGATTTAGAATTCCGTGCTTGTGATGATGCTTGAGATCTTTTCTAGCTCTCGCTAAATCCTTTTTCGGGCATTTTTTCCAGGCCCCTCGCCGCCTCAATTTTCATGCCACCCAGGCTGTGGTCATTTTTCGCCATTTTGTCTATCGTGACCTATCCATGAGCCCTTTGCTCCATCCATACTGCACTTATTGAGTTATTTTTTCACCATTCATCAATCCACAAGGAGGCCCCATCAGTGTTCCCCCCTCACATTCATTCTTGGTTCACACATTTGTCCCTCGATTGAACACTTCCTCCTTGCTTGGCTGTTACATCCATTCGGTATACTTTTATCCCTTTTTCGGGTCGAGCAGCTCCTTTATGAAAAATGAACTCATGGAGTTTTTGTTAAGCTCTTTTCTGACTCCTAAAAGAATGAAAAGATCGCCGAGCAATCTTGCTTCCTTTCATGCCCGTTAAAGTATCAGAAAGGGCGTTTATCTGGTGTAAGTTTAACCCTTTTCCGGACCTAGTAGACTAATTATGAAAAAGGAATACTCTAGTCACATCGGCTAGAAGAGTTCTTCATTGCATAATTTTATGCTTTTTCGAGCCTTGGAGACTAACACACGAAAAAGAACCCCCTTGTAGTCTTCTTATTGCTTTTAGACTCTCTAAAATTTAAAGTGACCACGAGCATTCATCGCCTTGGGCTCATATAAATCCACATGATGGTACCTTATCACCATATTCAGAGTCTTCTTATCGCTTTCAGACTCCTTAAAATTGAAAGCACTCACGAGCATACGTTGTCTTGGGCTCGTACAAATCCACACGGCAGTACCATTTTTTAGCACATTTCTATCCCTTCTTTAAGCTCCTTAAACCATAAAGAATTCCCAAACGGTGCCTCTCGGCACCACGGCATATCACATCTAGTCCCCCCCATTATGGCAACATGTGTCACCCTTGGAGTCTCCTGATCTCACTCAACAGTTTTCCCCTTGAGTCTCCCCCATTGCAACCATAGTCATTGATCCCCGAAGCTATGATCCCCTTCCCCGAAGTAAGTTTCATATGCTTCCTGGTCAGCCCTGTTGTCATACTCTGAACAAAGGAAGTTTGAGTCCCCCCACTCTATGACCCTTGTTCCCCCCTCCCAATATATCAGTCTCACATGCAATACTATCACCTTTTGGTTGTACACCATGCATTCCTATCAAGGAAACATCATTGCCTTTGTAGTTGCAGGTCTCCCTCTGTCAACGCTAGCACATCTATTCGAGAGGATAGACCCAGAGGTCCCTGTATCTTGGAATCACCTCCATCAGTGGTGAGTGCCTACGGACTATCTGAGAGGAGTCCTTAGTGCCTCTCAGGTTGGTTGTTTCTCACATGCTCGACTTCAAATCCATCATCGACCCGTTGAGATTCGTACAGGGTATTGGTCCCTTCAGTTATTGGTCGAAGACCCCGGATGTCCCTTGACTCTAGCACATTGGTGAGTCTATTTGGAACCCCCAGTTGTATGTTCCCATGGATATCCGAGCTGCGTTGGCGACAGTATTCATAATCCATTAAGCTAAATGCTTCCTAGAGTATCCAGATTAGATGCAGTTAAGTGTACCTTTGAAATTCTGACTCTCAGTCGTTGAGTCCATACAGTTGTTGGACACCTTTAGATCCAACAGACCATCAATTGTTATGGTACCGCGTTCAATATGGATTCCATTTTTTCCATGTATCAATTCTTCATATCATTCATGGTTGGACCATGAGTATGTCCCAGATTTGTGTCCCCTTTGGACCATTATGATGTACAAAACAGTTCTCTATGTATTGATACGGTCCCCTTTGGGCCTCACCATTATTTGTATATCTTGATACGAGCATGGGTATGCCCGCCTTGTCCATATATTTGAGATTATTCCTCATTCATTATTGAGGTCATGTGTTTTTATTTTTATCCTTTGCAGTTCGTATGGAGCACGTGTTCCGATCTCCAACCACTTTCTGCTCTTCACAATCACAATGCTCATACCCCTAGGAAAAGACATAACCTATGATGTCTATCGGCCATACGATGATCTCCTGCCCTCACACATCAGGGGGCAATCTGCTAACACCCAAAAATTGTTCACTAGCTCATTTCCCTAGTCACATAACCCATTTGTCCAATTTTCCTAAGTTTTTGGCCTTCAAAACCCCTAAAAAATAATTAAATTCCTTTAAAAAATGTTAAAACCCCACAAAAGGGTCCAAAGATCCCCAAAATAAAAGAAAATGGGGAAAAAATAAAAAGAAATTAAAAAAAGAGGGAAAATACCTAATACCATTTCCCAATACCATTAGTTGCCCAAAAATATGGGCCAATACTCTACCACTCAAAATCACTATAAAAAGGTGATGGAGGCCCCCCATTTTAAATCAATCACTCTTCACACCCTCATGCTGCCAAATTTCCTATTGCACTTTAGCCTCCCATTTCAAGCTTTTGTGCCCATTTTGTTGAATCTTGGCGAACCCATTGAGAATTTGGAGAAGAGCAGGGAACTCTGGAGACCCAACACACTACTCTTGTACTGCTGCAAGGGCCCTCATCACCTCTTCTTTTGAGGTAACCATTACTGCAAACCTTTGTTTTCCATATAATATAAAAATGCAAATTTCATTTATGGGTTCCTGTTGATTCTCCATTTTACTGCAGTAGCTAGATCTATTTCATGTTTGTTATTTGCATACATCATTTGCTTATTGTTTAGTTTTTGTCCATGTTTATGAACTGCAACTAAGGGTTCCCAAATCCTTAGTAGGTGCTATTTAGTACGAGCAAGTGTGAAAAATCCAGCTACAACACTTGTGGTTGAGAGGGTAATTTAGGGCTTAAATCCCCTGTTTCAGTTTACAAAACCTACTCATGAATCATGTATCCCACTGTTGTGACCAAAACACCCCCCTAGGGAAAATCCAGGGGACCCTTAAATTTTTTTTTGAAAGTTGGACTTACGAGAGGTTTTTTTTGTATTATTTCCTTACTCGGCCATGTTTGAGGCCCTATGGGCCGTCTTTGGAAATACACCCATATCCAAATGATTTAGGGCCCATGGCCCAAATAATTTCATCTCCATATCGTAGTTCTTGAACTATGAAACATTCATTTAGGTCTCAATCCTCTTCTTTCACCCTCTAAGCATGTTTACATTTCAAATTCCATGTGGCGTTGCACCGACCGTGACCCCTGCAGGTATGACATGGGATGCTACCACTCCCCCCTTAAACCCATGATCTCTTTCTCTCTATCTCTCCCATATCCCATCTCTCTCTCTCTCTGTCTCTCACCCTCTTCTCTCTCTATCTCTCTCTACCTCTCACTCTCCCTAAAGCACTAGATCCATTAACCCCTAAATCGTTGAACCATTCAACTTGTAGTGCCACAACCCTAACTCCTAAACAACCTAACCCATAATCCTTAAAGTCCAAATCCATAAGGCCTTAAACCTTACATCCTAAACCCTTAAATCCCTAGAAGCCTTAAACCCCCTCTCTTTAGCCATTCATTTATCCACTTTTGAATGATTGTCCAATGTATGCAAATATTCATGAAGTATTGAACGTTTGGCATTAAATTGGGTAAACGTTGGTCAATTAATGGTGGAAACGTTATGAAGGGGCGCGTGCGCATGTTTTAGCGCGTATGTAGTAAAAACACACTTGCACGCTTATAAACACGCGTGCACGGTCCTGCTGATAGTTAAAAAAAATAGAGTTTTTTGTTCTTGAGAATGCTACCAAAAAACACAGGATTTTCACTCAGTTCGCTGGTTTAAGCTCTTGCAGGTTGCAAATTGGATCACATTCATTGATCTTTTGGACACTCATTGATCTATTAGACAAAAAATCACTCTTGGAATCTAACAAACATCTTCAGTGGTCTTGAAATCTAGTGGATACATTCAAGCTACCAGTTTCCATTGCAAGTAGAGATCATTTCAATATGTATGGTTAATTGTAAATAATTGTTTTAGTTCACAAGATTTGATATTCTCCCATGCCTTTTTGTTTTATCATATGCCTACAGAAATATCGATGCATAAAAACAATGAATTTGACAAGAAGAATTCCCAAGTTCACATCTAAAAAACTCATATTCACTATAAAAGATGAAGTATGCAATGTAAACCAATAATTATTTCCATGAATATATTTTGATTTCACACAAGGATTGCATTGATGAGGTTCTCTCTTGAGACTCTTCAATTTGAATAAAATCCTAAGAATCAATCATGGGAGAGGGTCCATATTGAATAGTTCATGACATTTTTTCCATGCTCTCCTCTTCACTCTACATTTATCATAATGTTTCTTTAATATCGTGCCTATGAGCTTGACTACTTGCCTCTACCTCACTGAATTCTCCTTCCTAGGGGGAATTTTCAACCTCCTCGTTGTGTAATTAGTAAACTTATTCTCTTTACCTTATTTGATGTATAAAAAGTATCAAACTATTCCCAAGACATCCGTAGGCATCTCTGTTGTAGGGTGTTATTACCAAAAGTTTTACGAATTCATGGCTAGGCAAGACACTAGTTTCTCCATTCTAAACTTGACCAACCATCATCTATATTGATTTGAATTGTAAGGGATAACGATGTTATTTGATGAATTAGATGGGAAAGAAATTTAAAATGATAACTAAGCACCATGTTGTGTATGACCTCATAGATAATGCACCTTATTATGTGCAATGTCATCTCATCCTAGGGTGTTGGAAAGGAAGAATATTTCACTCCTCCTCTTGTGACTTCCACTTCTTTTTGAACACAAAGGAAGTCCTTTTTTTTCTTGATCCTCAATTATGTTCTTAAATGATTGTTGCAATAGTTTTAGTCTTATAACCTGGGAGATAGTGATAATCCTATAATTGTAATACCTGCAAACACATTAATAATCTATTGTACACTTGAGTTCTCAACTCAGTCTAGAGACCTGAGTTCATGAATTGGATTAGACATGTTATCCGGGCCGTTTCCAAGAAGCACGAGGGGGACAACAGTTCGACTGAATGAGTTGGCTATGTTATGGCAGAAGCAATTAAGAATAAGCAGAATGAGCAAAGCAGGATTATACTACACAGATAAACACAAATATGCACAGACAATATGCAGGAATGTGAACTGAAATTCTATTAGATGTAAGCAGGTAAATCCTTGATTGTATGTTACAATATTATACATGCTTATATAGATTTCTGAGACGCTTGGGTGCCTGCCAGTTATGTTCAATTACAAAGAAGAAGTTAGAACGGTTCAACAGTTCAATCGTTACAGTCGACTGGAAGACATAGAGGCAATATGTCAAAGTTCGACAGTCGCTCGTCACATGTTGACGCTGCATGTCGATGTCGTGAACTGTGAGGTTGCTGAACATGTCGAAGGTGCAGAGTGTGTCGTAGTCTGTCGAAGTCAAGACTCGTCGGAGTTGTGTCGAAATCGAAACCGGTTGGAGATAACATGTCGAGTTGAAGTCGTGTCGAAGTTGCATCAATGTCGATGACTTGCCAACTACGATGCAGATCAACATGCTTGAGTTCTCAACTCGGAAAAAAATTTGATTTGATTTTGCATGGGATACTCGATTTAGATAACTTGATAACTCAAACTTCACGTGACTTCAACTTTGCATGGCTTACATAACTCACTAGATCATTTCAAAATACATAATTTGCTATACATGATAAGGAAGGTAGTTTGTCTTTATGTCTCTTTGATAGTTTCTTTCTTTGAAAATTATGAAACCCCTAGGATACCATATTCTTTCCATCTGAACCCTATCCTAGGATAATTTACCTATCCTTAGCATGCTACACCCTAACTCGTGCCTTAGATACGTGGTCTAACACAAATAAACCAACATAGTTCATAGTTGTACGTGCTAATTTGTAAAGTGGTAAGTTATGTTGGAATGTGTCAAGTTTATTGTATAATGGAACTGATATCTTATTTGTTGTTTCTTTTGCAGGGGTAGACCTCATAGTTTTGTTAAAGAGAATTTTGGAGATGGGAAACTCATGTAATAGAGCAAAAAAATCTAGAAGGAATCTTCCCATTGAAAAGGTCAATGACGTAAGAGAAAAGGCTAGGTTGGAAATGGAAAGAGTGAGACATGGTCAGTCATTGACACTGATCCTAACATAGTTGTTGACATGAAAACCTCTAGTTCAGTTCCATAGGTAAAGCGGTTGCGTCCAACGGACCCAACTCAAATTCCAACATCAACACAATCTCCAACCAACAATCCATCAATGAGTCATGCTGAAGTTCCTCAAGACATAGGTATATTGGGAGATGCTGCGGATGTAGAGTTGGATGTACAAGCAATGGTTAATTTGCAATATGGCCCAATGTGTGAACGAAGCACCACAACAAACAAGCTCTGGTATTCGTACCTCATGTCCACCTTCCCTACCTCGACTGTCTAGTGCAAGAAGAAGAACTCCTAGATGTATTTATGTCGAGCACACAACCATGTCGAGCACACTCCCAATATGGCCCAATGTGTGAATTAAGCACCACAACAAACAAGCTCTGGTATTCGTACCTCATGTCCACCTTCCCTACCTCGACCGTCTAGTGCAAGAAGAAGAACTCCTAGATGTATTTATGTGGATTAAAGTTATCTATCGGGCCTTGAAGGTAAGTTTCCAAAACGCACTATTGAATGACAATGCAACAAAATTTTCAAGGAATATTTTGAATCCAAAGGTGATGCAGGTAAATGTCAATTATTGTTATGTTTGTTAAAGTCGCATTGTTTAGATGTTGTTAGGAGAATTTTGGGCATAAAGATAGTTAAAAGTTCAGAGGCTAGCAGTCATATTGTTAGAAATCTCCATCATCATCAAATTGCAAAAATTATGCAAGAAATTACTTTGTGCAAAAAATTCAATGTCTCTTACTAAGGGAAACCCTAGTTTTCAAATTGTCAAACAACATGATATTCAGGCAATAGGCTTAGAGGAGAGAGGCACTCCTAGCATTAATTTGATGTCTCGATTACAACGAAGTTGATGGTTCATCAATTCAAGCCACAGTGATTATTTTATGGCCCATCTAAACTCGCCTCCTAGAAACTTTCAGGGACACATGGCAAATCCTTGTCGGGGGCATAGAATTCGAACCGGGCAACAGAATTGAGTTGTGTTAGCTAACACACATGCATATTTCCATTTTGGATGCGTTCACGATGGCCACACACACTCGAAAGCATTCGGATGAGAATTGACCTCCTTGAGCAATATTGGCATGGCCTTCACTGAGAAAAAACCTAGTTCCGGAGATGGCATAATAGCACCGTTTCCGGGAATTGGAGGCACGGTGTGGGGAGTCCCCCAACTGAAACCCGGGGTCCCGAATCCATCATAATCGACGGATTCATGACCGGAGTCATGGTTTTGGTGCTACATGCATTTTTTCTAGGCACCCCGTGGCCATTCAGGGACACTTTGAGTATTTACTTTGGGGGCATGGAAAACAAACCGACAAGCAGACTTGGATTCTTTCAGCTCCCACATGTGTGTATGGGCATTGTGGATGTGTTCAGGATGGCCACGCTCTCCTGAGATCCTTCGAATCATAAATGACCCTCTTCAACAAGATTGGCATGGCCTTCACTAAGCAAACCCTAGTTCCTGAGATGGCACAAAAACATCATTTCTGAGTGTTTGAGGCATGGTGTGGGGGGTCCCCTAGCTGAAAATCGGGGTCCCAAATCCATCAGAATCGATGGATTCGCGACCAGAGTCATGGTTTTGGTGCTAAGAGATTTTTTTCTAGGAACCCTTTGGTCATTCAGGGACACTTTGAGGATTTGCTATGGGGGCATGGAACCCAAACCAGCGAGTAGACTTGGATTCTTTCAGCTCCCACACGTGTGTATGGCCATTATGGATGTGTTCAAGATGGCCAAGCTCTCCTGGGAGCCTTCGGATGATAAATGCCCCCTGTTGAGCAATATTGGCATGACCTTCATTGATCAAAACCCTAGTTCTTGGGATGGTATAGTAGCACCGTTTCCGAGCGTTTGAGGCATGGTGTGGGGGGTCCCCTAGCTGAAACCCGGGGTCCCAAATCCATCGGAATTGATGGACTTGCGACTAGAGTCACGGTTTTGGTGCTACAGTCATTTTTTCCAGGCACCCCGTGGCCATTCAAGGACACTTTGAGGATTTGCTATGGGGGAACGAAACCCAAACCGACAAGCGGATTTGGATTCTTTCAGCTCCCACACGTGCATATGACCATTGTGGATGTGTTCAAGATGGCCACGCTCACCCGAGAGCCTTTAGATCATAAATGAACCCCTTGGGCAAGATTGGCATGGCCTTCTGCAAGCCAGGGTTTATTTATTATGTATGTGCATGGTCTTATGTGTGTATGTATGCGTAGATATTTGTATATGTGCATGTTGTTTATGTACAAATTGACGCGGTCAAACTTTTGTGCTTGATTGCATCAATTACCCACCATTAGAAGGACCAAATGCAATAAGAACTCAACAAAACATGAATAGACAATTGTAAAAAACATTGGAAAATTTGTATTGAGGCCATAATGTTTATGAGAGATGATTCTATAAGAGACAAGTAAGTTTTGGTTTGCATAAAATAAGGTTGGTTTCCCTTTTTTTTATTAGAAAAATTTGTATGCATTAATAACTGAGTTTAAAAGGCTGATTTGAAGTGACATATTGAATTAAATGTTAAATTACATATATTGCCGACACTTTCATTGTTTAAACACATGGAGTCCTCTACACTTGGATGATTTTGATTTGTTTAAGATAAGAATCTATCATCTACCTTATAAAGTGTATTCACATAGTTGTCTGGGGTAACTTCAAGACTTGACTCAAACATATTTGACTTGCTAATCACGCATAAAGTAATTATTCCCATTGAAACCCTCTAGTATGTGACCTCAAATGGCGTGTTGCGGGTGACACCCTATGGTATGTGTGTTTAGCGTTGAAGCCTTATGGTATGAGTTTTGTACATCAAGTCTGCAAAATTCAAAATTGTGACTAGTATGTAGTTTAGATGTCTAAACACTTAGGTAGGTATGTATACCAGGTTTGCAATAAACAACTAGCAGGGTATCTAACTAGGGTTAGAATTTTTCTAGGGTTAGGAAGGTTTAGTCTCTTAAGCATCAGGGTTTATGGTTTGGTTTAAGAGGCAGACCAATTGAAATATGTTCCTGGAAAAGGTAGAATAGGTCTCAGACTTAGAAACCTAGGACCCTCGCCCTTAGGTAAATTGGCACTAAATGGTCAATGCTAGGTTAAATTAGGCAAGGGGAAGGTTGAGCGAAGTTGTGGAATGACAAATTAGGCTCAATGACCTTAAGGAAAGCGCCAAAACTAGGGTTTGTTGGATTCTTGGCTTGTTTGATGGCGAGTTGTTGGGTTTGTTGGCTTGTTTGTTGGGATTATTGTTGGGTTTGCTGGTTTGTTGGATGATTGGGAATGCTGATATGACACTCATTTTTCATTAAATGATACTTGTTCAGTATTGTTCACTGCTGGTTTGTTGAACATGTCTCATTGTATACATTTCATTGGATAGAAACACGAGTATGTGAATTTTATTGTGTATTGGATGTGAATTTGCTTGATGTTTGTATGTTGGATGTGTATGTTAGATGTTGTGTGTATGTGAATTTTCTCGATGTGTGTATGTTGTATGTGAACACAATTTACTCTAAAAAATACTATTATTACATTCTCAGTGTACCCCCATAGAAAATGTAGTATAAATCCTTGAATGGAGACCCATTCAAATACAAGGGACTCATATTGAGGTCACTTGGTGTCTAGAAATAACATCTGTATGTATGTGAAAACTTTTCCATAACATTGTTATTGAAGAATATTATTTTCCATAATGTATGCAAAAATGTAATCAAAGACAAAGTCATATAGACAAGTGCAGATTCATCTATTAATATGCAAAAATGATCCAATCATATATACTTTTTTGGAAAAATGGAACATCGTTCCCAATGTCTATATAATGGCAACTTGTACCCTATACAAAATATGGCAACTGGTGCCCAAAATTCCATATCATGGCTAGTGTACATAGGAGGGTCTCTCAATCCTCCTGCCCACCCTCAATGCTCCTAGGTGCATCTCCAAAATCGATCTTCCTCTTCTTCGAGCTAGAGGAATCTGGGTCCTTCTGGAAACTTAGACCACGTCCCCCTGGGCCCTGAAATGACAACAATAATATGTCAACCTTTTCTGGAAATTATACAAGTATAAAACACAATTTAAAAATAAAAATAGTTTTCAAATCTTAAATAACTCACCGTAGGCGAGACTGTAAGTCGTGAAGGGGTTTCTCTTCTCTATGCTCCAAGTCTCTCTTCAATGACAGCCTACAACATTTAGAACAATAAGATAAATGATGAAATTATATGCCTTTAGTATTTTTCGTTAATATTGAACGAGATTTTCATAAACTAGTCAATCTCACCATGAACACAACCGACTGGTCTTCTGGGATGGCGGATGGAGCAGTCGGCTGGACAACCTACTCCGATGCTAGGGTAAATGATATAGGGGTGGATGTAGCCACATCGATGGTGGCTACACCACTGGGGGGCATAGTGGAAGAAGGAAAGGTGGAAGAAGGAAGCATGGACTGCCGTGGGCGAAGTGGAGATGCATGTCTAGGGCGATAAACCCCAACTGGCTGTAATATGGATGGGGCCACCATGGAAGGGGAAGCGAGGGTGGTGGGGGAATGTGGGGGGGTGAGGTTTGTGTTTCGGTGGAGGGATGGGTGAATGTGTATGGGTGGTATATCATGGTCGGAGGGGGGAGGGTGGAAACATGGGAAACTGTAAGGGAGGTGGTGGAAGGGTTGGGCGGGTGATGGAACGAAGGATATGAAACATAAGGGGGAGATGGATGGAATTGTGGTTTTGGATGGGAGGGGGGGGGGTTGGATGGAAGGGGGTGGGGAGGTATGCATGGAAGGGGACACATATTCCAGGGGGTACAACTAACATATAGGGTGGCCGAAAGGCCGGGGAGGGAGGGACAATGGTACTGACAGGCCGAGGTGCTTGCACCTACATACACATTTATAATCTCATAGTTTAATACAAAAAAATATAAATATACAAAGAAAAGTCATCAAATTTGAAATTAAATTTATACTTTAATTCACATGATACCTACACACGTGGATATCTGTTGATCCCTGGTGGGGATGGCTGGTCGCTGGAGCCCGCAGACACCTGTGAAAACACTACAATATTTAGATTCAATTTATAAAAAGAGTAGTAACAATATTAAACACAATGACAATGAAAATGAAAATGAAAATGATAGTACTTAAACAACATGACTGCAATTATTGTAGATTCAAGTTAGATGATTACTAGAGACCAACAATTACTTCCTTAATAGCGGTAATAGTATAATATCCAACAATAGGGAGTAGATTATCACAGAAACTAATGATTACCTTGTTATTAGAGTTATGTGTGATTGTCTTATAGGTTTAAATGTCATTCCAAATCTGATATGATTATACCAACAATAGAAATATCACCTCAAGTTTAGTTTTGGATTGAAGTAATGTGTTTGTGGTATGCAGGAAGCCGAGTAAAGTTTAGGACAAGATTATGATATGTATTTAGGATTGATGGTATACGGAAAACTCAGATCATATATACATTTGCACGAGCAGTCAATAATTTGTTGTGATTTTGTTTCTTCAACAATCAAGCTATGATGGGACTCAAAATGAAGTTATATGGTCAACTAGGTAGAGGTCTAGGGTAAAGTGATGGGTGTAAGTATGAATTGTGAGTGTTATATCGCTAAAAGTAGGTTGTAACAGTAGTGATATGGTTTGTTTAGGATGGAAGTGTGCCAAGTATACCAATTTGGTAGGGTAGGTAGACTTAGGAGATGAAAGGGCAAGGTGATTTAGGTGTAAGCAGAGAGTATTGTGGGTGAATTAGTAGTATCACCGTGAATACCTTGTAACAACAATAATATAAATTCGATTAGAACCCAAATATACTAAATGAATTAACGTTGTGATATGAGTCAACTAAGAGAGAGATGGCAAGGTTTATTGGAGGTAGAATCCCGTGTTCTTATTTTGTTGGTTTTATCCTTGAGAAGTTTCCAAGGTATGTCTTGTTTAAACTATGAATGTGCCAATGTTTTATTTTTGTTTTTCTTAAGAATATGGTAGAGTTAATTCTTTTTCTTAGGTTTATCAATCATTTCTTCTATTAAAAAAATAGGTTCCACCAACCTACAAATGACATTAGTGACTCAAGAATCCACACTAAAACACATAAAAATTAGACCATTAAATCAATCGCCACAATAAAAACAACAGAGATAAGCACATAGGGGAAATAAGTGTAGGGGGGGTATCTTCAACCACAAAGTAAAACAAGAACTAGCCTTCACTTAGGGGCTAGGAGCATAAATAAACAATCAAGAGTTCTCGCCTTGTATCAAAGAATGGTCATTTTGAAGAATTTACAAATTAGGAATGTTTTGATTTTTTTGGACTCTTCTCTCATCATTGGTCAAGTAAGAATGACAAATTATGGAAATTTCTCTCCAATTTCTATAATCATTAGAGGTATTAATGGTATAGCTACAAATTTTGAATTTATTGAATATTTTCACATTCTTTGTTCATGCGATACCAAATTTACATAAACCATGGTTAATGTGATGGTCAAATTGGAAAAAGGAGTGTTATAACTCACTTAATTCCTTCATGAAATACATTAGCAATCACACTTAGTGGCATTTATGTGATAACCATAATAACCAAGCAAATAAAAAGTACATATGATCAGGGTCTCAAAATCGGGGTATTACATCTCCCTTCCCCTTAAAACAATGCATCATCCTTGATGCATATTTATTACAGACATGCCTTTACAAAATTTCAAAATAGATGAGGGTATGCCTCCCTCATAGCATATTCCAACTCCCAAGTAGTATCAACATGACTGTAATGGGTCCATTGGACCTTTACCTTCCTGATCTCTCGATTGCGGAGCAACTTGACTTTTCTCCCCACAATGGAAATTGGTTGTACCAAGAAATCCCCTTCTGGTTCCACCTGGATCACATTCCATTCAATCACATGCTCAACATCATATACATACTTTTTCAGCAAAGATACATGAAACACATTATGCACTTTTATGCAAGCACGAAATGCAAGCTCATATGCAACGGGACCTATCCTAGCTAGGATCTCAAAAGGGCCACATTATCTAGCAGCTAGTTTGGAACAGTTTCCTAAGCTCAAGGAACTCTTTTTGGGCCTAAATTTCAAGAAGACATGATCTCCAAATCTAAACTGCCTTTCACTTCTGCTATTATCTGCATAACTCTTATGTCTGTCTTGAGCTGCTTTCAAATTTTGCTTGATTCTAACCATCTGATCTTCCATATCCTTCAGAAGTTTAGGTCCAATGATGATTCTATATGTTGGATTATCCCAACTGATAGGATTATTGCACTTCCTCCCATATAATGCCTCCAAAGGGCTCATCTTCAAGGAGGCATGATATCCATTATTGTATGCAAACTCTACCAAGTGTAAATAATCCTCCCACTTGGATGGTTGATCCATCACATACATTCTCAACATATCTTCGATCACCTAATTGACTCTCTTTGTCTGACCATATGTTTGAGGATGGTAAGTTGTACTCATGTTCAAATTTGTGCCAATTATTTTGAACAATCCCTTCCAAAAGTTAGAAGTGGACTTTTCATTTCTGTCTAAGACTATAGCTTTTGGAATTCCATGCAATCTGGAAACCTCTTCCATAAAGACGTATGCAATGTTAGTTTTCGTATAAGTTGTCTTCACTGGAATAAAATGTGCAAATTTAGTCAACTTATCCACCAACGCCATGATGGCATCATGTTGTAGTCTTGTATTAGGAAATTTTGTGATGAAATCCATCATCACTCCATCCCACTCCCATTTAGGTATTTTTAGTGGCTTGTTGTGGGTACAACAAATCCCATGTTTCCTACAAAAGATGGGAGCCCCAAATTTTTATATGCAAAGAAAATGAGTAAAATCCTTGGTTATTTTGGGGTTTTCTTTGTCATGCTTTAATCTCTTTGTGTCGATCTGATCAAGTTAGTAATTTTTCCTTCTGAAAATTCCCTTGATTTTGTGTGTTTTTTAGAGTTGCAGAAAGCACGGGTTTTTCTCAAAAAATTCATTTCTTCCACAACCTGCAATTCCGCAACCCGCAAATTGCGGATTGCGGGATCTTGATTTTCTAGCTTTGGAATGTTCCTTGTTCCGCAACCCGCAACCCACAATGCAGATTGCGGAAGTAGAATTGTTTGTTTAATAATTGTTGTTACTTGTTCTGCAGCCCGCAACCTGCAACTTGCGGATTGCGAGAACACCTTTTAATTTAATTTTGTGCACTACGATCTTACAACCCGCAACCCGCAAATTGCGGATTGCGGGGAACTTTTCGTTTGATAATGTTTAGAGTCGTGATCCTGCAACCCGCAACTTGCGGATTGCGGGAATGATGTATACATTTGCAAAATAAACCTTCCACATTTTTCTTCCGTTGCTTGCATGTTTAATCTTGACCGTTGATTTGCCTCGATCATGCGGTTGGTATTGGGTTGTTTTCATTTTAAATAATCATTTCGGTTCTCCGTTTTTCTCCACCATTTTCGATTTGCAATCAGATTTTTGAACTGTGATTTTCACCTGCGGCCTCATACGATTGATAATCATTGATTCAACTAATTTGTAATTGATTAAATGTTAAGATTTGGCATTAATCATACATGAATTATTGCAATCTTACCCTGTTTTAATCCAATCCCTGTCGATGCATGCTGTGCGTTACTTCAATTCAAACCTGATAATTGCAAGTTCCACACCGTAAGGTTTTAATCATGGCAATTCATTACGCTCAGTCATTTATGGAATCTTTATCGTTCTCTATTAAATACAGGCTTCAACATGGACAATTGGTTGCTTTCCATGCTATAATAGCAGAGTCCTCTTGGTTAATTTTCATAAGTTTTCTTTCTAACAATTATATTGTGAGCAATATGCAGAGAAATCATAAATCTTTGGTCAGGTTTTGTGAAGAGAAAGAACTTCAGCCTCTTCTATATCAAGAACCTGTGACACCACCTTTTGATGCAGGTGTTCTTGATGAAAGCAATAGTAGTGAAGACGAAGCTGAGATTCAATCCATCTGCATACAGTTCCATCAGAAGAAGAGAAGGAAGATCGCTGAAGAGCCAACTGATCCAGACAATACCATTATCCATGATTTTAAAATCAATGAAGAACCTGTCCCTCCATTAATTCCTTTTAAGGAGGAGCAAGTGCCCGACTTTTCAGTTTTCGAGAACGTTGTTGATCATCATAAATCTTCTAAGAGATATTTTTCAGCTCCCTTACTGTCTGTCAAAGACATCTAGTGGACTGTGGTTAAACTCTATAGTTTATTACCGGATGTTTCCTACAATTATGTGATGGACATCTTTTGAAATATTTTGAAACATTCGCTATGAACCATTCTTACGATGATATGATTATAATAGTTTGATTTTGTAAATCCCTGTTTTCATGGGAAAGCTATCCTTTGTAACCATTTTTGTAATTATTATTTAAAGGGATAGAAGCCTCATGGGGAAGGGGGGGGGAGATAATCGCCAGAGAAGGACTGGAGAAACACTGTTTCACTTGTGATCGTGTAATTTTTTGCATACCAATGAATCAAAGTTAGTTTCTTTTGGCATCTTCTTTGTGTAAGTTATCAAATTTCTTTGATGATGTCTGATTTCTTCACCTTGATTAGCAATTAATACTGTTGATTTTGCAGCCAATCATTAATGCACTGATCTGAAATTCAGATTTGTCTTAATTCATGATCTATGTGATTAAATGTTTTAATTGAATTTCTTTAATTAAAATCTTTATCTATTTCTGCAAATGATTCACAGAAAATTATTTAGTTCATCTTAATTTTTCAATTAGCAAAAGAACAATAGGATAATCTTGGATATGCTTAATATTTGAATTATTATCAGTAATTTTCATTGCCTGGTTGTATTTTGAAGTAATGAGTTAATAATTCGATTTCACATTTCTGTCAAGTTGATGAAATAACTTATTGGAATTCAAACCAAGTTACCCTGCACACAAACAATGCACTCCTTTTAGATTACATCTGACTCACCTTAGATTTTCTTTCAAGGTAGATTTGACTTAGGTTTAGATCCACTTTAGAATTAGGACACTTTGATCTTCCTACTTAGGAAGACAGATCCTTCTAGGATCAAACCTCATAAGTGCCAGCGGAGGCCTTTATATCCGTGGGAGATTACTATTCCAAACAGGCTGGGGATAGAATTGTCCTTGCGCAAGGCCTTTTGAAGCCTTTAAGTTTGGGTTTTCACCCTCTATTGTTAGCCTTAGAACACATTCTAGCACCTACACATCCGAGGCTTCAACAAATGGCGCTAGAAGGAGGGACGAGTGAAAATTATGCCTAAACGAAACACCAACAAACCTCCTCAAACAAGAATACCAATTGTCACTCGTAGTCACACGCAGGCATCTACCTCTATAGAACAAACGGTACAAGATCCAAACGTCATTCTTGCCACTCCTGTGATAGAGCAAGAAACTAGAAGGGGCGACATTATTTTCGTATCACCCAGTAGGGGACCCCTTACACTGGAACAAATACTAAAGGTTATTCTGATAGTTTTTCTAGGTTACAACGAAGAATCGTTGAAGAGCGCAACCAAGGATTAGCATCAATTCATCACTAGAACATCGATCCGCAAGCTAATAACTTAAATAATCAAAATTAAGATCGCCCAAACCCCGAACAACATAATTCACCTCACCACAATTTGCTTCCTGATTTCGATCTTGATATATTGTTCGGTGAAACAGAGAAAGACCAACCAAACGTTGCCACAGGTGGACCACCACCAACACCTCCTTCGTCTTCATCATCCTCATCTGACGAATCATATGGTAGTGATTCATCATCCAGTTCAGATTCAGAAGACTTACCCATGGCAGAAGGTGGAAACAGACCTTGGATGGACCAGGATGCTGTGTTTGTTGTTGGTGAACAACACAAAATGCCCAAAAATCCTAAGAAATGGCTCCTCAAGTTTAATACTCATGACAAATCAACTGCACTTGATCACATTAAAACCTTCATGTAGGCCATTAGGCTTAGGAGTGTCATTCATGAAGATGTAGTTTGCAGGTTGTTTCCATACACCTTCGAGGGGAAAGCATCCACCTGGTACTTTTCCCTACAATCCCGATCGATTCCTTCATGGGATGACTTCGAAAAACTGTTCATCCAAAAATTTGGAGATGATAAGACTCCAGAAGACTTGGTTTTAGACTTATCCTCAATGAAAATTATAGGTAAGGAGAGGGTAAGATTATAATCAAAGGTTTTCATATTTGAAAAATAGAATCCCTGTTACTCTTCTCCCTGCAGAAGAATGCTAGTTTTTTATTATGTTAAGGGTTTACCCATTCCCATCGCTATGTGGGTAAAAAGAGAATGAAAAGATAATTTGCAAGAAGCCTTCGCGGAGGCTATCCAGGTTGAAAAAGACATATTCTGCCTGAAGGATAATCTTGATGTTCCATCAGATCAACCTTCAACCTCTAAAAGAAAACAAGAAACTCCTCCAAAAACCACAATGCAAAACAAGGACCCATTTGAGATGAATGATATAAAGAAGTTCCTCCAAAAGATTTCAAATGAAATGGTAGACCTGAAGAAAGGCAACACAGAAAATAAGAATAATAACAGGGGGTTCAACAGACAACCTTTCAGAAGACCTTACCAACCCCCACAAAACCAAGTTCCACCTAACCTTGATGAAGGACTGAATGCAGAGGAAATTCTTTCTATATTTAAGGCTTTAGTTTCAAAACCACGGAATTCTCCTTATCAGCAAGATCAAAATCTACAAGAGAATCAAGATCTTGAACCCCCGGATGAAGTAGAAGATCAACAGATAAACACAATTAGATTCTTTTCAGAAATTCCTATGGTTGAGGAGTAAGATGAGCCTGAGGCTGTCTTCAATGTCCAACATCCTTACAATACAAGGAGTAAAGGGAATCCCACACAAGAATCTTCCACTTCATCACCCACCCCAAACAGAGGTAAAGCACTAGTACATAAAGACACTTAATTCTTGAAATAGAATACAATCTAATTGATGACTTAAAAAAGATGACAGCTAATATTTTCCTTTTCGAACTTCTGAAAATCCCTACAATGAGAGATAGTCTGCCCAAAAGTATGATTTTCAACAAGCCCAAGGAAACTCAGAACAACAATTTGAAAATATACTCTAAAAATGGAAATAAAAAACCAAGTAGCAAGAAGACACCTCCTTTCTTACTCACCTTTGAAGTCTTCAATAGATATGTCCATAATTGTATGATTGATTCAGGGGCTTCATCAAATGTGATGCCTCTGTCGGTCTGAAAAAATTTAAATGCCTCTTGGGAGCCATGCCCTACACAAATTGTCCAATTGGACAGATCCAAAGTAAGGGTAGTGGGAGAACTGAAAAATGTCTTAGTAACATTATCTGCTGACCCCAGAATCCACCAGACAGTGGACATTATTGTGGCAGACATTCCAGAAATGTATGGCATGTGGCTGAGTAGATATTGGTCAGAGAAGCTTAAAGTCTACTTTGCCACTGTCTAGTCTCACCTATCGCTTCCCTACAATGGAAGGCCAAACAAAATTAAACTCAGTAGGGAGCCTTATATGAAGCAAATTGTCACAGATTTGAATGATACCAGTGAGACTACTGCATACTTTAGCTCACATGTGGAACATTACACTTTTGATACTTTCTTTGGGGATCTGCCTGCAGATTTGTCACCAACTGAGAATATACAAAATCAGTCTCAAATTGTCAATCTCACTTCTGTTCCATTCTCAAGTACCATTTTCCGTAATGTATATAATGTAAATACAAATTTTAGGTTAGATTTAAAAGCATGGACTCTATTTTTTTATGGCTCCAGATCTAAGGATGGAGCTGGTGCAGGTTGTGTCCTAATCGATCCAAAAGGGACCAAAACCATGATTTCCTGCAGGCTTGAATTTGAATGTACCAACAATATATCTGAGTATGAGGCCCTGGTCCGGGGACTCATGAAATCCATTGACATGGGTGCATAGGTAATCGAATGCTATGGAGATTCTGAGATCATTGTAAAACAGGTAAGAAACAAAATACATTGTTTCTCTCCTCGTTTGATTAACTATAAAAAATTGGTAAGAGATCTCACTAACTCTTTTTTTGCATTTAATATCAAGTCAGTCCCAAAATCGCAGAATTTTGATGCAGATTTGCTTGATAATTCTTCATCCAGGTTGATCCCACCATAAGGTTTGTCCCCTAAATTTTTTTCAATTGAACTTATGTGCAGGCCTTCTATTCCTGATAATGTAACGAATTGGAAGGTATTTGATGATGACCAACAAATATTAGAATTTCTCATAGCCTAGGACACTTTTCAAGATGTTGCAATAGAAGAGGTCGAGCATGAGAAGTCTCTATCTGATCCTTCCAACCTTATCCCTAAATCAATTATCAACCTGGAGAAATTTTATGATCTGCAAGATAAATTCAAGCAAAATACCGACTGCAAGACCCATAGTTCATCCCTCAACTATGAACCAGTCAACCTAGGAACTGAATGGAACCCTTGTTTCATCAATCTAGGGGTTGATTGCTCTGCTGAGGAGAAGAGGGATTTTATCAAACTATGAAAGGAGTTCAAAGATGTCTTTGCATGGACATACGATGAACTTAAGACTTTTGACACCAGTATTATGCACCATAATATACCAATTAAACCAAAAGTAAAACCTTACCAGCAGAAGTTAAGGAAGATGCATCCCAGTCTGGAACCCTCTGTAAAGAAAGAGCTTGAGAAGCTACTGGAAGCAAGAATTATATTCCTTGTCAGGCATACACAATGGATTTCCAAATTGGTGCCCGTTCGGAAGAAGAATGGGGAAATCAGACTCTGTGTTGATTTCTGAAATTTAAACAGAGCTTCCGAGAAGGACAACTACCCTGTTCCACTGATGGAGAAAATTCTACAGAAGGTAGCAGCGTCTGAAATGTTTTCTCTCCTTGATGGATTCTCAGGGTATAACCAAGTCCTGGTTTCCCGTGATGATCAACTAAAACAACTTTTAGGACCCCTTGGGGAACCTTTGCCTATAGGCGAATGCCTTTCAAACTTATTAGTGCAGGTGCTACATTTCAGAGAGCTATAGACATAGCTTTTAGGGATTTGTTGCACAATTCTGTCGTTGTATACTTATATGATGTTACTATTTATTCCAAAAAACGACATGAACATTTGTCTGCTTTGACACAGGTTTTCAAACGCTGCAGAAGATATGGAATCTCATTGAACTCGAAAAAATCGATCTTTGCAGTCACCGAGGGTAATTTGTTGGGTTTTATTGTTTCGAAAGAAGGCATGATAATCGATCCACAATGCACATAAGCCATCTCGAAGATCAACCTGCCTGGTTCACGCAAGGCCATACAATCTTTTCTTGGTAAGATTAATTTCGTTCGTAGGTTTGTTCCGGATTTTTCTCAAATTGTTAAGCCATTACAACAACTGGTTAAGAAATATTCCCAGTTTAAATGGTCCGAGGAACAAAGGAATGCCTTTGTTGAAATCCGAAGAGCCATTACAGAAGCTCCCGCTTTGATGTCTCAATATTTTAGCAAAGATTTTATTCTGTATACGTTTGCTATTGACTTCTCTTACGTAGCTATCTTGACACATGATAACGATGTTGAGATCCCTATTTCATTCATGAGCTCTACATTCAAAGGAGCAAAACTCAATTACTCCCAGATTGACAAACAAGCTTACGCGCTCTATAAATCTGTGAAACATTTTAGACCATATTTATTGAAATCTCAGACTAAAGTTATTGTTCCTTATGCAGCTATTAGAAATGTTCTGGTTCAGAAAGAATTAGGGGAAAAGAGAGCTCACTGGATGACAGCTTTGCAACAATATGTTTTGGATATCAGACCAGCAAAGATTGTCAAAGGCCAAGGCTTGTGTCTGCTAACTGCTCAATCCAATGATCCTGTACACCAGCAGGTGGAGTGGGAACAAGAAGAGAGTACAACAACAGGTTTTGTTAATGTTATCACAACCCACAACCCAAGCATCTGAATGGTATGATGACATTAAATTCTTCCTTACCCATGGGTTTGCTCCTGAAACCCTTGAATTTAAAAAATGTAGAGCTTTAAGGCTGAAAGCTTCACCTTATCAATTCATAGATGGCGTTTTATTTAGGAAGAATTGTGATGTTTTTTTTCTCAGGTGTTTAGAAAAAGAAGAAACTAATAATATTCTTTTTCAATTTCATGCAGTACCTGCGGGGGGGAACTTCTCAGGAGAGAAAACTGCACATAAGATCCTCAGGGCAGGATACTACTGGCCTACTTTGTTTAAAGATGCATATTCATATGTCAGAAGATGTGAAGCATGCAAGAAGTGCGCTAGGAAAGTGAAAAAACCTGCCTTTCCTTCGCAGCCAGTGACTGTTCAGTTTCCATTCCAGCAATGGGGACTGGATTTTGTTGGACCCATCAACCCTACTTCCTCATGTAACACAAGTATATCTTTCTAGCTACGGACTACTTTACCAAATGGGTAGAGGCAGTCCCCCTCAGACAATGCAATACAAACCAAGTGATATCATTCCTTGAAATCCAAATAGTCACTAGGTTTGGTGCCCCTCAATTTTTAGTATTTGACAATGCGTCTTACTTTTATTCCATTGATCTTACACAGTATGCCCTTGAAAAAGGGATAAAGCTAAAGTTTTCTGCCAGTTATTATCCACAAGGGAATGGACTAGCAGAGTCTTCCAACAAAAACTTGATAAATATCTTAAAGAAGATAGTTGCTACTCATCATAAAGATTGGCATACCCAGTTATACAATGCTCTTTGGGCAGACTAGGTCACCCCAAAGGAAGCTATAGCAAATTCCCCTTACTCTTTAGTTTATGGTAAGGAGGCCATCTTTCCATCCAACCTCATGATTCCTTCACTGCAGTTGGCACAGTCCACACAAGAAGATGGCTCTTCCCCACTCCAACACAGGATTGATATGTTACTCAAGCTGGAAGAAGACATGGAGAAGTCTAAAAACAAGTTGTATCAACATCAACAACTAGTAAAGAGGTGGCTTGATGAGAATTCTTCATCTGACAGGGAGTTTACTGTGGGGGACTTAGTGTTGAAGTGGGATAAGCAACACAAGGACAAAAATGATTATACTAAGTTCCAACGCCTTTGGCTAGGACAATTCATTGTTACAGAAAAGATTGGTCCTAGTACTGTCCGATTGCAGACACTGGAGGGTATCATAGACACCTACCCAGTCAATGTGCAATTGCTCAAGAAGTACTTTGTTTGATTGAGAAGATTCATTTACTATACATAAAGTGTGGTTTTTCTTTTTCTGCTTTATGTTCATTTTGATTTCTCCTTTATACATTGGTTTTATTTTTTAATAAATGCCTACACCTTTTGGTGAAGGTTGTTGATCAGTATGTCCAAGATAACTTAAGTCTGAAGTTTTAAGGTAAACTGGGTTAGCTTTTATTCCTCTTAGCTTGTAGTTGAAAATGTTTTCCATGAAATTAAAACAGTCAATTTTTGCAAAGCCTTGATTGATACCTTCTCACCTTAATCAAATATCATTATGTATGTTTTGTATGGTTAATTGAAGTTGAAGAAGCAATTAGTTTTCTTGCCTTATGTTTCATTAGTGAAAGGCAACATATATTCATAGCTTTGTCAGCCTTACCCATTCTGGATCCCATTCTGATCACCTTAAAATAATTTACCTTAATAATTATAGATTGCAAGATGGGGGGTCTTATTTGTTAAATTTTCAGTATTAAATCACAATACTATAGGATCTTTGCTGAGAGAATAACATCTACAGTATATCAATGCATGACAATCATAATATGACAAGCATCACAAGAATCAAAAGCATAGAGACAAGAGACACAGAGTTTCCGTGGGGAAAACCCTAAGGTGAAAAACCCCACAACTTCCTCAGAGATAGAGAGAGCAATGGCTCAACCAAAATACAACCAAATAACACTGAGATAGTCTCCTAGCAGATGATCCTCCTCCTCCTCACTAGTGCGCTACTTTTCAGAGAGAGAGATAGATACTTTTTCCGAGTGAGTAAAATAGAGATCTCCTATCTCTATTTATACTCACCTTTTTGCCCAGTGACCTACTGGGGCCGACTTGTCTACTTGAGTACATCCATATTATATTATATATTAATTAGGGCCGACCCCATAAGGTGGTCTAATAACCCATCGGCAAGTACACACACTTGCGACACTTGTCAATCCACATGACGACACTTCCTTATAGAGGAATAACACATCTCTTATAAGGGTACAATAAATATATATATAATATACTGATGAAATACATTCCGAAGTTACATATACATCAACACTCCCTCTTAACTAGGAAGGTATTTCTCGACACAGATTTGCTAGACAAGTCTTCTTCTCTGGATCATCGTCATCGATGCATCGTCATCGTCATCATAACTGCTGCTGCTATCTCGTCCAATCTCTGTCTCTACTCGTCATAGGAAGTTCTACAGAGCCAGTCCTTTTTCATACTGGATGTAGGCCGACCACCTGCAGGTCTTCGTCATCACTGGCCATACTGTGGAATCCTCAGGACTTATTACGTGCGTCACAAAACCTCGAAAGAGCATCCCAGGATATTACGGGTACACAACTCCAACCTGTAGGATCTCCCAGGGCGCTATTACATGTGACCCCACCACAAAACCTCGAAAGAGAATCTCAGGATGTTACGGGTACACAACTCCGACCTGAAATCTCCCAGGGCACAAATTACATGTGGTCCACCACAAAACCTAGCAAGAGCATCTCAGGATGTTACGGGTACACAACTCCGACCTGAAATCTCCCAGGGCACAAATTACATGTGGTCATGGCAAAACCTCGCAAGAGCATCTCAGGATGTTACGGGTACACAACTCCGACCTGAAATCTCCAAGGGCCCAAATTACATGCCATAGGTCAAAACCTCGCAAGATCATCTCAGGATGTTACAGGTACACAACTCCGACCTGAGATCTCCCAGGGCACAAATTACATGTCCTCCCAGAGCAATGTCTCGAAAGAGCATCCCAGGCTGTTACGGGTACACAACTCCGACCTATAGGATCTCCCAGACATGCTCATCTGCACAACCTGATCCACGGCCATAGAGTATCAACCTGATACTCACCATACATCATCCTGATGTACTCATGATCGTCCTGATCATCATCACTGCAACTTCCTGCTGCATGTCATCTGGAGCAACATCCTGAAGCTCATCATCCATGATCATCCTGATCATCACTGCAACATCCTGCTGCATGTCATTTGGAGCAACATCCTGAAGCTCATCATCCATGATCATCCTGATCATCACTGCAACATCCTGCTGCATGTCATCTGGAGCAACATCCTGAAGCTCATCATCCATGATCATCCTGATCATCAATGCATCCACCTGATGCATACCAAGTATCTACCTGATACATATCATCATACATGATCCACCTGATCATCAATGCATCCACCTGATGCATACCAAGTATCTACCTGATACATGATACATATCACCATACATGATCCACCTGATCATACAATGTATCCACCTGATACATATACAGATACATGGTCCAAGCATCCAACATGATGCACATACATACATAAATGATCCACCTGATCATATCCAGCATCCAACATGATGCATACATACATAAATGATCCAACTGATCATATCCAGCATGATGCGTACATACATACATAAAAATGATCCAACTGATCATATCCAACATCCAACATGATGCGTACATACATACATAAAAATGATCCAATTGATCATATCCAGCATCCAACATGATGCGTACATACATACATAAAAATGATCCAACTGATCATATCCAGCAGAAACCAGAACATCATCCTGATGCCCATTATCCAGCGCTTACATCCACAGCCATGTGAAGGATCCTCCTTCCAACATGCTTGGAATGGCTTCAACAAATGTGTCCATCACTTCTTCCTCGAAGTGTCCTCGATCTGAAGAACGCCAAGCCTCTCTCTGAAGTACTCGAACTTCACTCTGGCTAGTGGCTTCGTCAGCACATCTGCAATCTGCTTGTCCGTCGCAACATACAGAAGCTTCACAGCTCCTCTCTGTACCATATCCATGATATAGTGATATTTGATCTCTATGTGTTTCGACCTGTCATGAAACACTGGGTTCTCGGACAGCTTCACACAACTCTGGTTATCACAGAAGATACCAGTAGCCTCCAACGGGAGATCAAATAACTCAGACAGCAGCTTCCGTAGCCATACTGCCTCACAACTAGCTGAGCAGGTTGCAACATACTCTGCCTCAGTTGTACTCAGTGCTACGCAGGATTGCTTCCTGCTAAACCAAGAGATCACACCTGATCCCATACTGAAACAACACCCATATGTGCTCTTCCTATCTGCAGCACTGCCAGCCCAATCTGAATCAACATAACCCTGTAGGTTAAACTTTTGATCCACCTCATACCTGAGTCCATAATCCACTGTACCCTTCAGGTACCTCAGAACATGCTTTACAACAACCAGGTGAACACTCCTCGGATCCGTCAAGAACTGGCTCAATGTGTTCACAACAAAGCAAATGTCTGGTCTCGTGTTCGTCAGGTACATCAAGGACCCAATCATCTGACGATACAAAGAGACATCAACCGGCTCAAATGAAGCATCACATAGAAGCTTTAGATTTGATGCCATAGGTGTGGCCATGGCCTTGCAATCCATCATCCCGAACCTCTTCAGGATCTCTACTGCATACTTCCCTTGTCCAAGGAAGATTCCTTCTGCACTTTGCCACACCTCCATGCCAAAAAAAAAAATAGTGCATCATCCCCAAGTTCTTCATCTCGAACTCGGTAGTAAGCTTACGCTGCGTGTCGGCAATCAATCTATCTTCACCATACCAAGTTCTGCACATATATGATTTCCTATCATGTGTCTCAGAACCAAGTGGCTGCTTCTTCTTCAACTACACCATTCAAGAAGGCTGTCTTGAATCCATCTGGTGTATCTTCTATTTCATCACTTTTATATTTCTCTATGCTGCCATCTGCAACATGCTTGATCTGAAAGTTCTATTTGGAAGTCACAACAGACTTCCCTTTAGCTCTTGGGATCGCATCCCAAACATCATTCTTCATGATCGATGGATCATGGCATTCCATTTCTTCATCCCAGATCCTGGGAACTTCAATATCTTCAATAGATATCTTTCTTGCTGGAACAAATGTTGTAGTCCTTTTGTAGGTGAAGATATACGGTCTTTCCTACAAAACAAGTTAAATTGCATGATTAGAAACATCTCATAATTTTCAGAACAAATTCTTTACACATAAAGAAATATGTCATGCAGTCATGCAGTTATTTTAGCCATTGCTTCAATACAACATTTATCCATGTTCCACAAATTTCTAGATGCCTTCCAGTCTCTACCAGAACATTGTTAAGAGTTTGCACTACTCCCAACATGTCAGCAGAGAGGTTTCATTCTAGATGAGTAGCAATGGAATGTTGTACAGTTCCATAGGCCACTTACCCAACACATGCATATTAGTAGTATACTGTTCATTAATTCAATCATTCTAATATGCACAATACATATCCTAAGTCTAGGAACATGAGCATATACATCATTGAACAATTTTATTTAAGCAAACAAATATGCAAGAAAATTAAAATACTTATCTTTGTTTGTTTGTTGGGTGGACTCCCTCTGAGTCTTTTCTTCCTTGCAGGAGCTGCTGGAGTCCTTCTACACCTTCTTGTTGTGGAATGTAGAGAGATGGACAACTCCCTCTGAATATCTGCACCCTTGCAGAAACCACTGGAGTGTGCTCCCTCTTGATCTTTGCTTCCTGGATTACCTGTTCTTGAACTCATATTCATCCTTGGTCCCTATGCATGCTTATTAGTATCATGATTGTGTTATCCTTGTGATCTCATACAAAATCATACATTCATTAAAACACAATAATCTCAAGTATGTATAGTCATGATCATTTCAAACAGAAATAATAAGCATTAGCATTCAAGGTTTATATAGGACTCTTATGGTTAGTCATATCATAAGAAACATAACATGTCTAAACCTGTAATTACTCAAACCTATGACTCTTCTGGTTAGTCATATTATTAATTAAGGTAAGACACATAATATGCATATGCCCATGATTATTCAAACTTATGACTTTATGAACAATCATCATCAATCATGCCATGCATACTTATATGATAGATCCTATGATATAAGAAACACATACCTGGTCACCATATTTGCTAGTTATGTCTAGCAATGTGTTCTTGTTCTCTTCAATGACCTGCATAACTCATTAGTTAACTTTTGCAAAAACAAATTATACATACCTTTATGTGATCCATGACTATGGATGAATCTTTGTATTTATGTCACCATGGCATGTTCAGGTTGTCCCTTCAAATTGTACAAACCTCCCTCTTGCTTTCCAATCACTACTGCATCATCTATGGTCTTTCCCTTTGGCCACATTAGAACTTGGCCATCCACAAATGCAACCCTCATACCTTTTGCATCTAGAGCAGAGATGGAGAGTAAGTTCTTCTTGAGCCCAGGTACATAGAGGACTTCCTTCATCTTCAGAGATTTTCCAGAATCTAAGTTTTAAGAGGCTTCACCACTTCCTTTGATTGGATATTGATAATCATCCCCAAGTTTCACCTTATGGGGTGATTCATGTTCAGAAAGGTTCACAAATGATTCCTTGAACCCAATCATGTGTTTGGAAGCCCCACTATCAATCAACCAATCATTACATCCATGGGAGATGGTACCTGTAAGAGCGGAAATTAGAACATATTCTTCTTCACTTGATGAGTCATCATCACTACTACTTTCTGCCCTAGCCTTCTTCTTTGGAGGTTCATCATCTTCGGCAGCATGAGCATGAAACCTTCTTTTGCTGCCTTTCTTCTTCTTACTGGAGTTGTTCTTATTATCCCTTTTGTTCTTGGGACAATCTGAAGCAAAGTGACCCTTCTCATTGCATGTGAAGCATCTTAGGTCCTTCTTACTCTTTTGATGGAATCTTTTGGGGTGAGGGTGATCCTTCTTGGTTTTGCTTCTTTTGGTGTGGGCTGCAAGAGCTTGATCTTCTCCTCCCATCTTTTCCTCACGAGCTATAAGTCTAGCTTCTTCTTGAGAGCATTCTTCCCTCAATCTGTTGAACGAGATCAATTTCTTCCTTGCACAAATTCCTTGAATAAAGGAATCCCATGACCTAGGTAGGCGATTTAGAGTAGTCATCACCACCTCACCATTCTCCACCATTTCATCTACTGCTTCTAATTGTTCCTTGATCTGAGAGACCCTTGAAAAGTAAGATTGAATGGTTTCTCCATTCTGAAACTTTACTGCTTTCAATTGGTTCCGCAGGGTCATCTTCCGATTTATGTTCTTTCCTTCAAATAGCTTGGTCAAAGATTCAAACATCTCTTTGGGTGTCTTGAGAGAAGACACATGGGGTATGAGATGATCTTTGATAGAATCAACAATGATTCTCTTTGCCTTGACCAAGTTCTTCTTGTGCAATACCTTGGCCTCTTCATCCTCTGGGATAGGGATGTCTTCTTTCACATATGAGTCCAACTCATTCTCTTCTAGGATTAGCCCAATCCTATACTTCCAGGCTCGGAAGTTATCAGCCCCTTCAAGCTTATCCTCAAGCTTGGTGTGAAGAGACATCTTTAAGAGTACTTCAAATGGAAATAGAAAAGATTTAGAACTTACCACTTGAAGTGCTGAAAACTGGATCTGGTCCCGGATTAGGGTTTGTTAGAGAAACCCTAAAAATTCAAAATGTGAATTTCGAAATTCCAAAAGGATAGAAAGATGTGCCTTGGAGAGCTGATCAGCCTAGTACATTCAGAATTTGAGATCAGCAAAGTCTTGCCCTTCAGAATTGCCTTTTTGTCCTCCCGGGTTCACTGGGGAGAGTCCTGAATTAGGGTTTGAGTTTCCCGGAGATCTACCCAGCCAAAAATCTCGATCCAAAGCTCTAAACTTCGATTTTTGCAAGGAGCTTCCAGCTGTGCCTTCAGTTTCCAGAAATTCCTATTTTTGTGGAAACCCTAATTTTTAGGGCCAAATCTGAAAATGCTCGGAACTGAATTCTGATTGGACAGATAGATGCGCCTTGATGAGTAGATCCAATCTACTATACTGAATTTCAAAAATATGTGGAGAGAAACCCAATAAACAAGGAATACAAGCTTCCGTCACTGCAAAATGTCTTCTTCTCAGTTAAGCTCTGATACCATGTTAAATTTTCAGTATTAAATCACAATACTATAGGATCTTTGCTGAGAGAATAACATCTACAGTATATCAATGCATGACAATCATAATATGACAAGCATCACAAGCATCACAAGAATCAAAAGCATAGAGACAAGAGACACAGAGTTTCCGTGGGGAAAACCCTAAGGTGAAAAACCCCATAACTTCCTCAGAGATAGAGAGAGCAATGGCTCAACCAAAATACAACCAAATAACACTGAGATAGTCTCCTAGCAGATGATCCTCCTCCTCCTCACTAGTGCGCTACTTTTCAGAGAGAGAGATAGATACTTTTTCCGAGTGAGTAAAATAGAGATCTCCTATCTCTATTTATACTCACCTTTTTGCCCAGTGACCTACTGGGGCCGACTTGTCTACTTGAGTACATCCATATTATATTATATATTAATTAGGGCCGACCCCATAAGGTGGTCTAATAACCCATCGGCAAGTACACACACTTGTGACACTTGTCAATCCACATGATGACACTTCCTTATAGAGGAATAACACATCTCTTATAAGGGTACAATAAATATATATATAATATACTGATGAAATACATTCCGAAGTTACATATACATCAACATTATTACAATCCATCCCATTATGTTCATAGATGTTTAAGTGGAATGACATCTCCACATCAAGCCACCAAACTTGGGGGATGACTTTCAGTTATTGCTGGAAGGTGGAAAATCCTATCATAGGTCGGTCCATTCATGATCTGCAAAACATCGGTGAGTAACACTGCTGACATATGGTCACCAAGCCATGGTAGTGTCTTGTGATCTATGCACTAATTTTTTTTCTTCCTTTGTTAGAAACTTTGTTGTATATAAGGATAAGGGAGGTCTTATTACAAGCCATCCCTACCATGATCATGGGTCTGATTTGGACTGAAATTACCACTTATGGTCACCAAGCCATGGTAATTGCTTTTAGTGTCAAAGTTGAAAGACATGGACTCTCCTTACTGAGCTAGCTTGTTCAGTTTCTAGATCAAGTTTGTCAATGGCGTTGCCAATATCTGATCACCAATTCAGGGCAATGGCCTTGTATCAACACATGTCTTGTTTGTGTATTGTTATTTTGTTTATAAAAAAAGAAAAAGAGAAAAAGAAAAAAAGGAAAGAAAAAAAACAGAAGAAAAGAAGATGTATATATTGTGAGTAATATGTTTCTACATAAGTAAATAATTAATAAAGTTAAGGTGATTCAAGATTTGGTAACCCAAAATGGCTCTAGGTTTGTTCTCAGGCTCATCATAAACTACCTTCCTATGACTGCGTAACGGTAAAGGATTCTTGTGTACTTCTAAGACTGCTTTGTCATATGAACATCATCATTAATTGGTTATGGAAGGGGATATATCAATCATATGGCTAACTTTTCTATTTTGATTGTGTTTTATGAGAACATTTTGTAAATTACAGGTTAAAATATCAAATTAGCTGACATGTCTTGTAATTACATATTCATTTTCAAAGATAACTAGTTCTTCCCATTCAGTCGCCATTTGTTGTGGGTACAACAGATCCCGTGTTTCCTACAAAACATGGGAGCCCCAAATTTTTATATGCAAAGAAAACGATTAAAATCCTTGGTTATTTTGGGGTTTTCTTTGTCATGCTTTAATCTCTTTCTGTCGATTTGATCAAGTTTGTAATTTTTCCTTCTGAAAATTCCCTTGATTTTGTGTGTTTTTTAGAGTTGCGGAAAGCACGGGTTTTTCTCAAAAAAGTCAGTTCTTCCGCAACTCGCAAATTGCGGATTGAGGGATCTTGATTTTATAGTTTTGGAATGTTCCCTTTTCCGCAACCCGCAACCCGCAATGTGGATTGCGGAAGTGGAATTGTTTGTTTAATAATTGTTGTTGCTTGTTCCGCAACCTGCAACCCGCAACTTGTGGATTGCGGGAACACCTTTTAATTTAATTTTTTGCACTACGATCCCACAACCCGCAAATTGCGGATTGCAGGGAACTTTTCATTTGATAATGTTTAGAGTCGTGATCTCGCAACTTGTGGATTGCGGATTGCGGGAATGATGTATACATTTCCAAAATAAACCTTCCGCATTTTTCTTCTGCAGCTTGCATGTTTAATCTTGACCGATGATTTGCCTCGATCCTGCGGTTGGTATTGGGTTATTTTCGTTTTGAATAATCATTTCGGTTCTCCGTTTTTCTCCACCATTTTCGATTTGCAATCATATTTTTGAACTGTGATTTTCACCCGCGGCCTCATCCGATTGATAATTATTGATTCAACTAATTTGTAATTGATTGAGTGTTAAGATTTGACATTAATCATACGTGAATTATTGCAATCTTACCCTGTTTTAATCCAATCCTTGTCGACGCATGTTGTGCGTTACTTCAATTCAGACCTGATAATTGCAAGTTCCACACCGTAAGGTTTTAGTCATGGCAATTCAGTACGCTCAATCATTTATGGAATCTTTATCGTTCTCTATTAAATACAGGCTTCAACATGGACAATTGGTTGCTTGCCATGCTATAATAGCAGAGCCCTCTTGGTTAATTTTCATAAGTTTTCTTTCTGACAATTACATTGTGAGCAATATGCAGAGAAATCATAAATCTTTGGTCAGGTTTTGTGAAGAGAAAGAACTTCAACCTCTTCTATATCAAGAACCTGTGACGCCACCTTTTGATGCAGGTGTTCCTGATGAAAGCATTAGTAGTGAAGATGAAGGTGAGATTCAATCCATCTGCATACAGTTCCCTCAGAAGAAGAGAAGGAAGATCATTGAAGAGACAACTGATCCAGACAATACCATTATCCATGATTTTATAATCAATGAAGAACCTGTCCTGCCATTAATTCCTTTGAAGGAGGAGCAAGTGCCCAACTTTTCAGTTTTCGAGAACGTTGTTGATCATCATAAATCTTCTAAGAGAGATTTTTCAGCTCCGTTACTGTCTGTCAAAGATAGCTAGTGGACTATGGTTAACCTCTATAGTTTATTAGAGGATGTTTCCCGCAATTATGTGATGGAAATCTTTTGAAATTTTGTGAAATATTCGCTATGAACCATTCTTTACGATGATATGATTATAATAGTTTGATTTTGTAAATCCCTGTTTTCATGGGAAAGCTATCCTTTGTAACCATTTTTTTAATTATTATTTAAAGGGATAGAAGCCTCATGGGGAGGGGGGGAGATAATCGCCAGAGAAGGACTGGAGAAATGTTGTTTCACTTGTGATCATGTAATTTTTTGCAGACCAATGAATCAAAGTTAGTTTCTTTTGGCATCTTCTTTGTGTAAGTTATCAAATTTCTTTGATGATGTCTGATTTCTTCACCTTGATTAGAAAGTAATACTGTTGATTTTGCAGCCAATCATTAATGAACTGATCTGAAATTCAAATTTGTCTTAATTCATGTTCTATGTGATAAATGTTTTAATTGAATTTCTTTTATTAAAATATTTGTCTATTTCTGCAAATGATTCACAAAAAATTATTTCGTTCATGTTAATTTTTCAATTAGCAAAAGAACAACAGGATAATCTTGGATATGCTCAATCTTTGAATTATTATCAGTAATTTTCATTGCCTAGTTGTATTTTGAAGTAATGAGTTAATAATTCGATTTCACATTTATGTCAAGTTGATGAAATAACTTATTGGAATTCAAACCAAGTTACCCTGCACACAAACGATGCACTCCTTTTAGATTACATCTGAATCAGCTTAGATTTTCTTTCAAGGTAGAGTTGACTTAGGTTTAGATCCACTTTAGAATTAGGACACTTTGATATTCCTGCTTAGGAAGACAGATCCTTCTAGGATCGAACCTCATAAGTTCCAGCGGAGGCCTTTGTATCCATGGGAGATTACTATTCCAAACAGGCTGGGGATAGAACCATCCTTGCGCAGGGCCTTTTGAATCCTTTCAGTCTGGGTTTTCACCCTTTGTTGTTAGCCTTAGAACCAATTCCAGCACCTACATATCTAAGGCTTCAACATGGCTGCAAAAAACTAGCTGGATGTCGATGCTACACTTTAAATTTTATGGCATTCCATGCATCTAGCTATGTACTCTACAACAACATTCTTCATTCTTGGCCAATAGTAGTGTTTCCTCACAGCTGCTACTATCTTCTGATAACTTGAGTGTCCCGCATAAGGTACATTATGCATCTCCATCATAACTGTGTTTCTTATATCTTCATAGTTTGGCACATAAACTTTGTCCTTATGCATGAGGATTCCATTCTCTTTCAGCCTGTACTTATCAAAATTATGTGGTACTTTTTGTTGCTGCACTCCCTCTCTTACCTATTGGTAATGCTAATTTGGAACAATGGCTTCAATGATCTTATCCTTCAAATCTAATGTACTAGTACCGATAGCTACTACATGCATCACATGTATCTTCCTACTAAGTGCATGATCCACCTTATTCTCCTTGCCTTTGATGTGCTTAATATCAAATTCATACTCACATAGAAATTGCATCCACCTTATTTGTCTTACATTCAGAGTAAGCTGCTCAAACAAATACTTCGAACCATCATGATCAGTCCTCAACTCAAACTTCTTACCCATCAAGTAGTGCATCCATACCTTCAAGGCATGAATGATAGCTGCAAGCTTCAGATCATGAGTGGCATATTTGTTTTCATGTTCTTTCAGCTTCCTAGATTTATACCTGATGACATGGCCATCTTGAGTCAACACTCCACCAATGCCCTACTTACATGCATTTTTTCATACTACAAAGCTTTCATCAGGATCTACAATCTTCATAATTGGTCCAGTGGTAAGCATTTCCTTGAGTCTTTGAAAACCACTTTCACACTTGGAAGTCCATTCTAACTTCACACCCTTCATCTGTAAAGATGTGATGGGATGAGCTAACTTTGAGAAACCCTCGATGAATCTACGGAAGTATCCCGCTAATCCCATAAAAAAAATTACTTCGGGTACATTCTTTGGTGCTTTCCAATCCATTATAGCTTCTTAGGATCCACTAAGATGCCTTCTTCTGATATGATGTGCCCCAAGTAGTGGATTATATTTTGATATAATGAACACTTACTTAGCTTGGCATACAACTGATACTCTCTGAGTAATTTTAGCACCAATCTTAGATGCTCTTAATGTTCTTCTTTTGTCTTGGAATATATGAGAATGTAATCTAAGAAAAAAATTACAAACTTATCCAAATACTTTCTGAAAACTCCATTCATCTGACACATGAATGTTGTCGGTGCATTTGTCAATTTGAAGGGTATCACTGTGAACTCATAATGACCATAATTCGTCTTGAATGTTGTCTTATTAATGTCTTCATTCTTGATTCTGACTTGGTGATATCTTGATCTCATATCTATCTTTGAGAACACTATGGCTCCTCACAGATAATTGAACAAGTCATCAATCCTTGTAAAAGAATACTTGTTTCTTATTGTTTCTTTGTTCAACTGTCTGTAATCTATACAGGGGCTTATAGGTCCATTCTTCTTCTTAATTAACAAAATAAGAGCTCTACAATGTGACACATTGGGCCTTATGTAACCTTTATTCAGTATATCTTCTAACTGCATATGTGAAAATCCTCACAACAGATCTAAGATATGATGTATACCTCATAAGAGTAATTATGATTAAGCAGGAAAATAGAAGAAGAGTGAACAATACAGTATAATGAGCAACAGAATAATATGGTACAGTAGAACTCGGATAGAAGCAATAATACTTCACACACACTAATTAATTAATCATAGTATGGACAAATAAATAGTACAATGGTAGAGAGGATTCGAATGCCTAAGGTGGCAATTCGAATTAGCCTCTCAGAGTGATCATAAGATCAATAGAGTGTCATCGGAGCACAACTAGGTGTCCTCATGATCATCGGAGCACAACTGGAAGTCTTCATCATCATCAATGGAGTCATCAATGCTCAAGTAACTGTCAACCATCAGTCAAACTGAGTCTGGTAGGTGTAATTGAGTGTAACTGAGTGTAACTAAGTGTAATTGATTATAACTGACTGTAACTAAGTGTAACTGAGTATAAACTGAAGATAACAGGACTGGTAGGTGAAGAAGGCATCCTTGTCATGCAGTGGGGAAAAGGAGGGCGCATTAGTCACTGGGAGGGATAGAAATGATTTGAAAGAAGCTCCGGGGGCTAGTTTTCTAAGGACTAGGTGCTGGGAGTGATGACTGGGATGCATGCCAAATGCATGCAAACCCTAATTTTGCATGTATGACTGAAAATGCAAATAATGGAAATGTTTCTAGGACTAGGATGGAGTATAGGAATATCCTAACACCCCCCCTTAATCCATCCTGGGCCCTGGTAACTAGGACCAAAGGTCACCCAATACAATCAAATGAATGATAATAATAAAGAATAGTCCATAAACCGAGGAAATGGGGAAAACCTCATGGGAAAAATACCCCCCCTAAAAAATAAACTGTAGGTCACACACAAAATTAAATGCTTCAAACTCAAGAAGGTGTGATGCTTGGTCATATGTCTGGAGGTATCTTCTTCTTAGGAAGAAGTGGATCATGCTCAAAAAGCATGTGTTTGCACTTGCTCTTCAGATCGAATGTGATGAGAACAAATCCAAAAGTATGAGGATGATCCTTGAACCTGTGATTCGAATCAGCTGAGGTAGGATCAAATCTTTGAATGTGCATATAGTCTTTTGTCTTCTCCTGTTACACAGAAATCTTCCACCCTGTGAGCATCAACATTCTTTGGCCTGTAGGATCCATTCCAGTGACTTAGATCCATTTTTATCCTTCAGTGATACCAGTTTGCCCTATTTTTGTTCCTACCCGCATGTTGCATCACTATAGCATGCGTACCCGTGAGTTGCATCACTATAGCCCACGGGTATCAAGTAAAATGGTAAAAACCACTATTAATTACTTTTTACTCCCAAAAAGCGGTCATTGGGTGACCTTTGGCTCTCCATCTGCCCAAGTAACGTCTCGATGAGTCCTTTCACCTACCTTTGGGAGGACTATATATTGAGCACATATGGCTTATGGACGGGAGGAAGAAGAGAATAGTAAAGGCACTCTAGTGGATTTTTGCCCTATCTTGAGTCTACACTCATTGATCCTTGTAGTTGTGAACCATTTATGTTCACCTTCCAAAATCCTCTCTAGTTTGAGTTTGCCATTCATGGAGGATTGAAGTGGTGGAGGCACAAGTGGATTGATCTATATCTTGGTTCAGATTGGTTGCCGGCAAGAGGTCATATCAATTTGTACTTCTTCTTGTTCATTAATAGAAATACTCATATTCTCGTCCATTCATGGTGTGAATGTTGTTTATTATACATTGGGTTACATTTGCTTATGATATTATGGACCATTGTTATTGATAATGTTAATGTCATTTATATATCACATGTACTTGTTAGATGTTGGTTGTCAAGACTAATTTGCAGATTACAAGTGCTTGGATGTGCGCGGATTGAAAGCTCCAACGGGGGTCTACACCAAACGTTGGATCGAGGTTGGTTACATTTCTCCATTATTTTAACCTTGTCATTTATAATAACATTGCTTTGAGAATTGAGTAGATTTCTGGTAGTCATCTGTCTGTTGTGGTATTCCCAAGCCATAGTGAGTTTTCTCCAATACATCTCCTTCGAACCACCATGGGTGAGATTATGCCAAAAAGAACTATTACATGTTTGCTTGAAATCAAAATCAGATTTAAGACTTAAAAAACAGTTTCTTGAGATCTCCTTTGAACCAGCAGGGGTGAGATCAAAACTATCATATGCATGAGAAATTATCCCAAGTAGTAATTGCTTAGAATCCAAATTAGATCCAAGACTTGAATCATGGTTTCTTGAGATCTCCTTTGAACCATGAGAGGTGAGATCAAAACCAGTAATTGCATGAGAATTTATCCCAAGCGAATGGCAATGGCCATAATATTCAATAACCTTATGAAAGCATGAATTAATGATCATATATTAGTATAAAAGAGATGATTGCTTGAGAGGAGCGAATGCATTACCTCCAATAGCTGATTTTACCTCCGAAATAATCATGTGATCATGATGCAAACCAACAGACTCTGGTGCAAAAGAGGATTTAGGACCTTCTGCAATATCTAGAGTGTGAGCTGGCACAGAAAGAAGAAATTTTGAGCATGAGTGGAGAATCTGTAATTTCTTTGTCAACAACTTCAATATGAGATGATACTGGTTCATGATCTGAGAGACCATCAAGGGGAGTGAATGCATCACTTTGCTTGCTTTCGAATGGGTTAGGACCAAGTCCTTCATTCTTTCTACCAAATTTTTCATCCAGGTGAGCCCATAACTCGTTTGGAGTCCATAAATCCTTTGGAGTTTCAACACCATTATGGTATTTGAATTGGAATCTCTGGTATGTAGAAAAAGAAAACATCATTGCTCCAAAGGCATCATCACCTTTATTTAACCAATCAATCTTTTCTTCAGGGGATTCGAACTCTCTTTCAAAATGACAATAAAAAAGATCATGGATCTTCAAGTGTGCTATCATTCTTGGTTTCCATTCATCATAGTTGAATGGAGAAAGAAAAGGGATTCCTTTTGAATCATACATTGAAGCTGTAGAAGACCTGCAAAAAAATATAGAATAACTACAACTGCTACTGCTGCAAAAATGCAGAAACTGCTGCACTCGAAATCTTGGTAATAACCTGCAAAAAACTCTCAAGAATGGAGATAAACAATACTCTCAACATGCTCTAATACCATGTGAAAATCCACACAACAGATCTAAGATATGATGTATACCTCACAAGAGTAATTATGATTAAGCAGGAAAATAGAAGAAGAGTGAACAATATAGTATAATGAGCAACATAATAATATGGTACAGTAGAACTCGGATAGAAGCAATAATACTTCACACACACTAATTAATTAATCACGGTATGGACAAATAAGTAGTACAATGGTAGAGAGGATTCGAATGCCTAAGGTGGCAATTCGAATTAGCCTCTCAGAGTGATCATAAGATCAATAGAGTGTCATCGGAGCACAACTAGGTGTCCTCATGATCATCGGAGCACAACTGGAAGTCTTCATCATCATCAGTGGAGTCATCAATGCTCAAGTAACTGTCAACCATCAATCAAACTGAGTCTGGTAGGTGTAACTGAGTGTAACTAAGTGTAACTGCGTGTAACTGAATGTAACTGACTGTAACTAAGTGTAACTGAGTGTAACTAAGTGTAACTGAGTATAAACTGAAGATAACAGGATTGGTAAGTGAAGAAGGTGCCCTTGTCATGTAGTGGATCAAAGGAGGGCGCATTAGTAACTGGGAGGGCTATAAATGATCTGAAAGAAGCTCTGGGGGCTAGTTTGCTGAGGACTAGGTGCTGGGAGTGATGAATGGGATGCATGCCAAATGCATGCAAACCCTAATTGCATGCAAACCTTAATTTTTCATGTATGACTGAAAATGCAAATAATGGAAATGCTGTTAGGACTAGGATGGAGTATAGGAATATCCTAACAACATCTATAAATCTTTCAATTCTGGAGTGCTCATCCGTTAAGTTACTTTTGATGAAGGAACTAGTACACTCGGTACCAAATAAATGGAGAAATTAATATCTCTCTGAGGTAGAATTCCTGGCACTTCTTGAAATACATTTGCAAATTCTTGTAACACAGGGTAGTCTTGTAGCTTTGTCTCTTTTCCTTCTATTGGATCCTCCACATGAGCTGCATATGATTGGAAAATTTTACTGAAATACTTTTTTAGTTATAGAGCTATGATCTGTCTCAAAGATATGGCTCTAGGTATACCTCTCATTGTCACCTAATTGCCTTCTTCATCTAGACAAGTGTAAGTCTTGTTGTGACAATCAAGCATGGAATGACGTGAATCCAACCAATACATTCCAATCAATGTATCATATGAACCCAAAGGTATGATGTTCAAGTCTGCAAAGGTATTCAAGCTATTCATGTCCAACGGACACTTCCTTATTGTTTATGTGACCTTCCTCTTGGTGCCTATAGCTAACTGCACTAGAGTTGCAGTCTCAATCTTGATTTTATTCAAATAACATCTCTCAACTATGTTAGGTGAAATGTAACTATGGTTGGATCCATAATCAATCAAAATATGGATACGTTCATTAGCCAACTTACCTGCTACCTCAATCATCTAGGACTGATGATAAGCTTTCCTTCCATCCAGGGCTGCATAGATTCTTGGAATACTGCTCCCAATATTACCAACGGTTGGGGCTTCTTGGATGTTGTGAATATTCTCCATGATGCTTCCCCTATGTGGGAAATGCTTCAAGTAGTGATTCTCCTTGCATAAGAAACATTCAACAGATGGTATTTTCTTCTTGTCCTAATGGTCTTCTCCTTTGGCTTTGCTTTGATATGGTTGCCTATGTTGATAAGAATTATTATTGTTTTTTAATGATGGAGGATGGAATCATTTCTTTCTCTTCTCTTGCTTGTCCCTTTTCTTATCTTTCCAGTCCTTCTAATATGGGGTTTTTTTCTTATTCGGATCATACAAATGTTTGGCCCTCCAAATGACATCCTTAAGAAATTTCGGTCTATCATATTGGATCTTGTCTCTATAGAATTCTAGTAGACCACTTAGGAACCTCTGAATATTCACCTCCTCATCCTTTATGAATCCATCACACCTCATGAGTTCTAGGAACTTCTTCTCATAAGATTCCATGGTCATGTTTCCCAACTTGAGTTCAAATAACTCTTCCATCTTCTTGTCATAATAGTGCTCTGAGAGATATTCCTTCTAGAAGTACCTTTTGAACTTCTTCCAAGAAATTATATCTTCATCAATATCCTTCAGTTTGAATAGTTTATCCCACCAAATGGATGCTTTACCTTGCAAATGGTAGATGGATACCCTTGCTTCCATGTTTGATGAGTATTGGTGCAACAGGAAGAACTTCCTAGGTCCCAACAACCAAGATTCTGCATCTTCACCATGCTTTGGTTCTCCATCAAAGGTTGGAGGCTTGATTCTCATTAGTTATCCCACTAATTTGTTCCATTCAAACCTTCTCCTCTTATATCTTATTGGAGATATTTTACAACTATTTTTTGAGCTACTTCATTAATACCCTTTCATATTCACTGTGGAGGGCATGTGATGAGGTCTTCTTGAAGATGATCTAGACCTCTCATGATCTCTTCTTGGAGTTGTTCTTTGCTCTTCTTGCAACTGCTTCAGACTATGCATGGTCTGCTCTTGAATGTGGATGATCCTTTCAGTATCCTTTCGACGGGTTCTCACTTCCACATTCAAACTTTTTACCGAGTCTTCCAGACTGAAGGGTTCAAGGCTTCCCTTATGTCCATTTGTCCTTGCTTCTCCTCTTTCAGGACTTTTCCAAACAAACACTTCTTCAGGGTTGCATGGATTTTGTCCATCTTCAAAATCCATATCTGAAATATGTATCTTACCCTTCACTGCACGTACTGAGTCTACTACTTTGATTCACTAACTGGCACTGAAAGTTGTGATGTGTTCATTGTTAAACATTGTTAGGGGACTATACACTAGAAATAATGTGATAGCAATTATAATTGAAATAAGGAGTAAACAAATTGATACTGGAATTATAAATGTAAATTTGTAAGAATAAACAAATCGAAACTAAAATTGTAATTGCAATAAGGAAATAAACAAATTGAAATTGCATTTGGAGTCGTAATTGCAATAAAATAATTGAAATTGTACTTGTACTTGTAATTGAAATTGCAATTGTACTAATAAAATTGCGACCGTAAATGCAAATTCTAAATTGTAAGACTGTAGAATTGAAAAATTGTAATTGTAACCTTAATTGTAAAATTGCAACTGTAAATGCAATTGTAGAATTGTAATAAAATTGCAATTATAAATGCAATTTGAAATTGCAAAATTGCAAAGTCGTAGAATTGTAAAATTGTAGTTGTAACTGTAATTTGTAAAATTGTAGTGGTAACTGTTATTTGTAAAATTGAAATTTTAAATGCAATTGTAATTATAAGATTTTCATCGCGAGATTGTAAAAATCATAAAATTGTAAGGTTGTAAGATTGTAATAATTGTAAAAAATTGTAAAATCGTAAAATTGTGAAAATGTATAAATTGAAAAATTGAAAAAAAAATGAATAATGGTAATTGAGATTGTAATCGTAAAATTGTAGTTGTAACGTAATATTGTAACTTGTAATTTTAACTACACCCTTGTAACCTTAATTTCTTGACATAATAAACGCATAAATATAGAGTCAAAAATATCGTTTGAAGGACCAACAGTCTTGGAGTTGGAACTTAAGCTCTAATACCACTGCAATGTCCCCGACACCGCTAAACACCTCGGAACCAGGGGGAAAGGGATGAGTCAAGGTAATGCATACCGGCATAAGGAATATAAGGCTAGGACAACATGACTAAATGCCAAATAAATAAAAATACATCCCTTTTAAATGAAATGTGGAAAACAATGCATATCATCCCCCCCCACATGCAATGCAAGCATGAATGCAATCCCGCTTGAACCTATGTTTTAACATGTAAATAAACATAATTGAAATATCTACGGGCTGCCATGAACATCCAAATAAACCATAATAATACAAAGTTAGAGTTTGATATCTGAACATTAACAGATTTCTAGTTCTCGGTTTGGTAGTTTCAATTATGCAAGTGTTATCGGTTTTCAGTTTGGGGGCTGCCATATAGCACCCTTAAGTGTTTATCAAATCAGGCTTAGAATTTTTTTCTACATCCATATACTCTTTACATAAGGTGTGAAGGATTCCATGTACAGAAGAATAATCAGAATTTAGAAAAGAAGGAAAGAATGCTCGTAAGAAACCAAAGAGAAGCCATTCAACCCGCATCCAAGGTTAGCATAAAAAGCCATAAACCAAATCAAAGTTCACTCAGCCTCCAAGGTAAATTTATATTCATAAAATAAAGAGTATAAACAAAGCATAAGCTTCCATAACAGATACATATATTTCAGATCTCATAAACAAATATTGCAAGCAAGATTCCAAGTAGAAAACCATATGATCCTGCATCCAATCATTGAAAAAATGAGCATCTATTCAAACAGAGTCTATAACATCCACCAAGGTCGCATTCGAAGATATAGACATAGCATATAAACACATGAACAAACATATAATAGAGTACTTATCTTGTGGAAGAGCAACTGGCTTCAACAGGACAACTTTCCTCCCAGCCATAGGCACAATCCAACCAAATCTTACTTGGATAGGCCACCCCTGAACTAAGGCCAAGGAATCCATAGGAAGGGCATGCTTAAGTAATGGAATAGCTCAATATCATCTTTAGAAACATGATTCAATCCTTTCACCGTCTACTTCCCCCTCCATCTACACTACCCAATGGAATGTGACTCCCTTCACTACATAAATCCCTCGGGACATCACCATTCTTCCTAGGCTTTACATGACGAGATGGGGTAGATATAAGAAATGGGAGTGAGGACCAATTTTTGTCTCAACAATGGAAAATAATCTCTATCAATGGTTTAACACCATCTCAACCCACAATGGCTTACAATGCACATAGATCTCATCATATCATTCCTCACACTGGCATTAATAGATCACATAACATGACTAAGGTAACTGGTAACTCTTCCCAAGTAAGGTAGCACTTGGTTTTATAGATGAAGGGGGAAATTATAATTCATGGAGGGAATAATGGAGGGAATTCGAACTCCGGGAGGTTAACTTGAGTTGGGGTGAAGTAGAGGTTAAGTTGAGATAGATTCCATTTTTCGGGAATAGCAAAATGAGAGGAGTTACTAAAAAATGAGGAGTGGAGGCCAAGGAGGGAGAAATTGGTCATGGGAGATGAGAGAGGGATTTAATCAGGTGTCATAACTGACCTGAAACACAAAAATAGGGATCCTCTCCCATTAGGAGTGGATAAAGGGTGCTATCTCCAAGTGGGGCCCACCAATCTCTCTAGAGGGCGCCCTAGTGCAAGTGGTGCTACCAAACCTTCATGAGGGATTTAAAAAACATCAATAAGGTCCAATAGTGTAAATTTGGGTCCATCATCAAGTGTTTGAGTGGTTATCAAGTCTAGAGTGCACTCAGAATTCCCCATTCCCCCTCACCTATGAGTCCAAGGCCCCCCATTCTCGTTAGTTGTTCATGTTGAGCCAGATATTTTATTTATTTCAATGACATCAAGAGACCATAGTCTTGGAACCTAGTGCCATAATAACAAAGAAAATAACAAGTACATATGATCAAGGGCTCAAAATCGGGGTATTACAACAATATTATCAATAAGGAACATGCAACAATCTTAGAACATTAGAAAAAACCTTGGTAGCACTAGGACTATGATTACACCTAATTGGTTTTGCATGATACCAATTAGGGTGGGGTAGGTGATAACTAGGATAGTTTTCAATTCTCTTTTCTCTTTACTTGTATTTATTTTAGATTATTGTTAAAATTCATTTCATATGTTGATTTTGAAGTTGATTTTTTTTATCATTTTTTTATATATTTTGTTCTTGCAGTGTTACACCCATATCTTTGTTAATTTTGAAGTTTAGAAACTTTATCCATGTTGTCCCTTCCACGCATAAAGTAACATTTTACATTGACTATCTAATTGAATTTATTGTTCTCGACTAACCTTTGCTATTTATTTGTCTATCTTCAAAGAAATTGTCAACACATTTTGTGACATTCATTTCACATTTTTTTAATTTTAAAGAAAATATTTACACTCAAATGTGATTTCTATAACTATTCATTTACATATATATCACCACACACAAGGTTTGTATTTGTAATTCCATATGAAAGTGTTGAGGGTGGACAAATCCACTAGAAATTTGACCTATTCATGAGTTTGAGCTCCTAAATAATTCGTGTACATATGGAAACTACTAAAAGCACCATCTTAGACATTATATATGTGTGGAAACATGAAAATCGTAACACTTTTTCTTGTTTTTTTATGAAGAAAACTACATTTTTTCTATTTCTTCAACTTCAACCCCTCCCTCTAAATCCATATTTTCATCGAGAATTTCACTTTGGATTAAAAACAAGATTTGTAGAGAAATGCATTAACTTTGTACTCGTAATTTTTTTAAATGGGATAAATGGAAATCAACAATTCTTATATCATTACAAACCTGATTCAAAGATGAATCCATTGGTAGTTGGTCCAACACATGATCTTAAAAAATTGTAGGGGTCTGCGCTTGTTAAAGTTACAAGTGTCTATAAACTACAAGAAAAGGTGTAATTCTAATTGACCAAAAACTCTCAACATAAAAAATATTTTAGTTGGAAGTTTAATAAACTCTAGGCTAAGAGTTTTATAAACTCTCAATCAAGAGTTTTTCCTAATCTTAAACTTGTAAACTCTCAACTAACAACTCTGATCCTAGAGTTTTTAAAACTCTCAACTAACAACTCTGATCCTAGAGTTTTTAAAACTCTCAACCTAGAGTTTTGTTTACTTTTTACATGGCTTCATTACATCGCCCTCATCGTGCCTCACTCCAAACAATGATACCCATTTTCACACTTTTATAATTGTTGAGGGTAACACTAGCAACTTTACCAAGGCTATGGATGTGTGGTTAACAGTGAGGCAATTTTATGGAAACCATCACAACTCCACCAAGGCTATGGACGTTTGTACGGCCATGGAAAAATGTATAAAAAAGTATATCTGTTGTTTCTTACTAAGTTCAGTTATTATGCCCATGCTTTATCCATATACAATCTTTACAATGCTATATATATATGGTTTAGATCCAATATTTTATATTAAAAAGTGCTTAATGGTAGCATCATTAACCTTTGTCATTATGGACACTTAGTTGACACTATAGCAATGTTTATGACATGACATCAAAACTCCACCAGCGTTATGGACTCTCGATCGATGATGGAGCAGTGCCACTAAAAGAATTATTTATTATTTATTTTAAACCAAGTTCATTTGTTATGCCCCTACTTTAAACCAAATTAGAACTATTAAGATTGATTGTCATGAACGTGTCTTGGTTACATGCCTAGATATTGATAAAAACAAAAAATATAACATCTATGTACTTCGTTACTCATTGTTTTGGGTTGAGTGGTCCACATTTGTTGTGGCCAACGAACCCAAAATCAATTATTTTTGTCCATTTCTCATTTTGAGGTTATAGTTTTCTCATTTTGATGGTTTTAATCTAACATTTAGTTACTTATATTTGACCATCATGGTTTTTAGGGCATTTATGTTTATTAACGTTATGTGATTTATTGCAATCCTTGTTGTGTTTTGTTATGGGTCACTCTTACTTTACACCAATGTCCTCTAATGATTCGATGATAATTTTGTCTTTGTAGTTATATATGATCATTTTAAAGCAATAGATTGTGTTATGGAACTTGGAGGATGATAGCGTTGTGTGAGCATTCAATGACAAGCTTTGAAAGCATTGTATTTATACAATTATGATGTTACTGATGTTACTAATTTAATATTTTTTAGTTTTGATTTTTTTGGTTTCTTTGTATCGACATGTTATTGATGTTATACATGTATCTCATTAATGTATGCAAGGAAATATGGTTGAGTGGAGCTTAAGTTTTGAGTAGTGAAGCATGGGTGAAGGAACCAATCATTGCTTAAGTTCGAGAATTGGCAATGTCGATACTTGAAAACTTTAAGGGGTTGAAGTAGTTTTCCAAGCCTTGAGGACCTAGTTCATGCACCATAGATCTTGGTAACTTATAGGTGCTCTTCTACTTACAAATTTTGGGAAATCAAGTGAACCTACAAGGCCCCTTTATAATCCTCATAGTGCTTGTTCTTTCCATGGGTCCAAAATATTATAAGGTTCAATCAAATGATGGTTGGATCTATATAATCCTCATAGTGTTGGTTCTTTCCATGGGTCAAAAATATTATAAGGTTCAATCAAATGATGGTTGGATCTACATAAAGAGTTGATAGAGAATTATAGAGAATTATATAAGCAAATGGCATGCAATAACAAATTTTGAGCATGAGCATTAACGATCTAACCAGGCATAACTCCTATGGATAACATTAGGATTATAAGCAAAGCAAGAAATATGAAATGAGATACATGAAGACAAGATTTAAAGTGGTAAAATCTCCATTCATTGCATAAAATCTCATTACAACATCCTCCAGTAGACCTCTCATGTATGGAGTTTTAAATCATTGAGAGTTCATACACTCACAAAACTACATGTGGATGATCTAACATAAACACACATACGGTTGAAGCTAACAATCAAGACCATAAGGTACCATCCAACTTAAGATTCAAGACAATGAGGCTTGAATGTATAGTAACCAGTATAGATCCATCTTAAGTGTGGCTCTATCAAGGGTCGATAGGGATCAAATCTCTTGAGGAAGTTTGGGACTCTAAAAAGGGGTTTGCACCTCAAGGGATTTGATCACTAGTCTCAGCGCTTGATAGAGCGTTAAGATGGATCTATGCTGGTTTATTAATATGTAATTATTACAAAACTAATATTTAACTCATTGTTATATTATCAACTTAAAAATACATTTAATCTAATATATTTTAGATATTTTAGGTTATAATCATTCAAGCACCAACTATTCCAATTTGGATATCTTACAAATAGACCAAAGGTGCATTAATTAATTAATTACGAAGTAAAAAAGATATTCACACAAAACTAATATCTAACCACCAACTATTCCAATTTGAAATCATGTTGTAAATGCTAACACATAAATACTACAAATAAGCAAAAAAAAATTAATTAATTAATTATAAATTAAAATAGTTATTTAACCAAATTTAATGGTGGAAGTGCCAACTATTACATGTTCTAAAGTATAACACATCAATCCTACAAATAGGCAAAACTTGTATTCATTCATTAGTTATGAATTAAAATAGTTATTTACCCAAATTTAATCGTCCAAGTGTCAACTATTTCATGTTGTAAATTATAACATATAGATCCTATAAATACACAAAAGTTGCATTCATTGATTAATTGTGAAGTAAAATGCTTTCAATTTACTTAATTATTGATTAATTTGCAATTATCACAAAACTAATATCTTACTTATTGTTCTATTATTATTATTTTTAACAGAAACGGATATTTTATATTAAAAAAAATGAAAGAATGGAGTTGTGGCGTTGCCAAATTCAGCTGGATACAAAGTTCTGAAACTTGACTCTAATGCTTGTTACAATGGCAAATTCAAAAAGTATATGACTTCTTCTTTGGCTTCTGAAATCCAATTTGCACAAATTCCACTAATTCCTTTGAGACTGTTTTTGCTTCAAACTGAGAGAAGGATAATAACTGTTTGATAAAGCTGCTAACTTTGCTGGAGTTGATATCTTGATCTCCTAAGTTCCAATTGTAAACTGTAATAAATTACGATCCTTCCTTCCAGGCTGTATTTAAGAGCTACGTTCCATAATGAGCTTTAAAAATGCTACGATGAGATCTTCGTTTGAGTCACATATTCATCAAAAATTGCGTTGCTGAATTCCTAATTGACACAGGAATTGAATGTTATTCCTACTATTTTAGTATTCCAGTCGCTCAGAGAATTCCTGCCTCCATCGAATTCAACTATCCAAATTCCTATTACATAAATCTTGTTGATGTCATTTGAGTCAATGATACTGACAGGAGTAGAGCTACTCATTAGAAGGAATCCATAATTCTGCTAAAATCATCGAGTTTTCAGAATAAGTCATCGGTTTCTGCATTAGTCAACTTATTTTCAAAGATCAGAGTGCCCTGACTTGCACTTAGTATCCAAATCAGGGGATTTGTTGAATTTTACTCACATTATTAATCTTTAATATACCCTGGCTGAGCTGGGAACCTGCATCAGCTTCCTTGTCTGCATCATTGTTTAAAATTCTTAATACATGATATGCCCTGAACTCCACAAATGTGCTGGCTATGCCCTGAATTCACTGGATAATTCTATTTAACTTGAGATTATTGAGATTGTTGCTTGAGTTGATGGCTCTGATAATCATCATTAAATCCCCAAATACTTGCAGTTTGTCAATCTTTTGCTCTTTGGCTATTTGGCATCCTTTACACAAGGCTAATGCTTCCGCTGTATTGTTGGTGCATCTGCCTAAGCCCAATCTATACTTCAATCTCAATGTTCCGCCACTTAGCCACATAACCCCTCTGGCTCCTGCTACACCTGGATTTCCTTTGGTTTCACCATCGAAGTGCGGGCTGTTTGTTGCTTGCTTGTTTCTCCAACCCATAAATTCATTGCTAGATAGTATGATTTGCCAATTAGGGAGATGTCGGTGTTGTATAGTCTTGCTTGGGCTAGGAAGAGTAAATCCAATCCAATTCTTTTCTTCTCTGCTGAGTCTAGCTTCTTCCTTGTAACTGGTGTTCATAAGAGCTTCAATCAGTAGGCTTTTGGATTTTCCGGCGATTTGAAGTGGAGTGTAATGCCTATCCTGAAAGCTGATGTTATTTCGAGCGATCCAAACATTCCATCATATGTATTTGGTCATGGAGATCCATATGTGGAGCCAAGTTTTCTTAGTGGAGAGGGCAGAAGGGTACATGGATTTCCATTCTTTAAAGAGATGGTTGATGGAAGGGAAGTGCGGCATGGGGAAATTAAGGCCTTGGAGCATATGTTTCCAAACCCTCTTGATATACTTGCAATCTATAAAGAGATGTTGAATGGTTTCTTCACTTTTTCTGCATATTGGGCACTAGAACGGCCCATTGAAACCTCTCTTGATTAGATTATCTCCGGTGAGGACTTTGCAATGTACTAACATCCATGTGAAGAAGTTGATTTTGGGGAGTCCCAAAGGGTACCATACTATCTTCCATACATCGTTTCTTTCAGTTTCTTCAGAATTCAAAGCTTTATAACCGAGAATAGAGGAGTAGGAACCTGTGGGGCCCTATCCTTGAACATCTTTTTTCAGCAGGTGAATGGGGGAGCAGTCTTTCAAGTTGTCAATGAGGATATTTTTACCGGACTCAAGTTGAGTGGGGATTGCTCTAACGCTCCAGCTTTGCCAAATGCCATTCGTGTCCAAGGTACGGAATTCTTTCAAATTAGTGATCCCATTGTGCTTGAGCCATGCTGCAATATTACTTAATTCATGCATGCTTTGAAGTGTATCCTTATTCATGATCCTATCCATGAATATGTCGATTTTACTACCATTACCGGGAACCCAGTATTGTCCCTTTGAAAATAATTTCCAAGCTGCCTTGCATAAAGTCCAAATGCTGGTGCCTTTCGTTGTTGGTTTGAGATCTAGACAACTTAACCTATTACCCTGTAAGTATTTCTTTCTGAGCACTATGCTGACTAGATGGATTTTGTTATGGATGATTTTCCATAAAATTTTGCCACCTAATGCTAAATTAGCATGGAATGGATTACAAATTTGAAGGCCTCCAGCGGACTTGGGTTGCTTTAAGACCTCCCACTTCACTAGATGGATTTTGTTCCCATTGTTTTTCCCACCGGACCAAAGGAAATCTCTCAAAAATTTACTTATCAAATATGATACTCTTTTTGGAGCGAGGAGAATGGAGAATTGATAAATAGGTATCGCAGAGAGAACATATTTTATAAGGATCATTTTCCCGGCCTTGTTGAGCCAATATCCTCCCAGTCTTCTAACTCTGCTTTTTATTTTGTTTATCGTTCCATCCCAATTCCTAGCTTTTGAGAGTCCTTGAGTGATTGGAAGGCCGAGATACGTGAAGTTGTCCCACTGGCTGTGGACTTTGATGCCTAGTATTCTGCTGATTTTGGATGCCGCAATTTTACTTAAGTTCCAACAATAAACAACACTTTTATACAGATTGATCTTGCCTCCAGTTGCTTTGCAGTACCAATTCAGATTTCGATTGAATTTCCGTGCTATTATGGAAGAAGCACCACCCAATAGTAGAGAATCATCAACGAATAGAGTATGGTTTAGTGGGTGGGAATCAACGGTTAATTGTAAGCTAGGGAGGGCTCCTAAATGCATCTCATGGTTAAGCTTTCGACTAAGGGAGTCAGCAGGAATGATATACAAGAAAGGGGATAAAGGGCAGCCTTGTCTAATGCTATGCGTGACTTGGAAAAATTCAGTAGGGCGGCCATTGATGAGTGGAGCGATCCAAGGTTTGCTAATGCAAGCTGAGATCCAGCTGATGAGGGTGTCCTCAAATCCGAAGCGTTTCATAATTTTAAAAAGGAAAGAATTCTTTACACGGTCAAAGGCGTTCGCCATATCTAATTTGATTTACATACCTTTTTCCTTTCAGGCCTTGCTGGAGTGGATTGCTTCTTTCACAAGAATCACATTGTCTAGAATTTTCCTTCCTTTCAGAAATCCACCTTGGTTATCCAAAATTAGATTGTTGAGTAAGGACTTCAATTGAGTTGCTATCATCTTGGAAATAATTTTGTATGAGGAATTACATAATGATATCGGCCTGAATTTGTTGAAATTGTTGGGATTTGTTTCTTTAGGGATGAGAGACAGGAACGTTGAATTGGTGCAGCCACCGATTTTAGCCTTTGAATAAAAATTCCTTATCATTCTCATAAAATCCTTTTTGATGTACTTCCAGCGAGCTTTGTAAAAACGGATCGAATAACCATCGGGGCCTGGCACTTTGTCTGCTTCAAGGGAGTTGATAGCTTTGAGAACCTCTTGTTCAGTGTACGGTTTATGCATGGTGAGATTCTCCTCGGTCGTAATCCTCTTGGGAATGTGTTCTAGAAATTTAATCTCATCCTCTCCACCATCCTCACCACCAGCGCTGTCATCCATAAATAACTTGGAGAAATGCGTGTAAGTTTCACTTTTGACATTTGAATTCCCGTTGACAGTCGTTCCATCCTCATTTTTTATCTTAGCAATGTAATTTATTGACTATATGACTTTAAACTGCTTATGGAAAAATGTTGTATTTTTATCCCCCGATTTAAGCCATGTGCTTCTCGACTTGAGCCTCCAATACTCCTCTTCTATTTGAAATGCTTGAAAATCCTTGGTTTGTCGATTTACTTCTTCCTGTAGCGTGTTAGCATCAATTGGGTGTTCATCCATCTCGAATTGGATGTCCTCAAGAGTGCTTACTACATCTTTCCTGGGTTTTGCAGGGGCTGGGAAGTTGGATTTGGACCAAATCTTAAGAGTTTTTTTGGTGTTATTAAGTTTCTTTTCCCATACATAGCATGGGGATCTAGTGACTTGGATTTTCCATGCCTTTTCGAGAGTGCTCCAAAAACTATCATGCGTAAGCCACTGCGGGCTGAATCTGAAGGGAATTGGGCCCAGCTCCTCCTTTTCCTTAAAGATAAGCTGGATGGGCTTGTGATCGGAGGTTAGGTTGGCCATTATGTTGGAATAGATGATATGATTATCAGACATAAGATTGCTATGAACAATGAACCTGTCCAATCTAGCCATTATATTTCCTTTGCCTATACGCTTGTTGGACCAAGTATACTTTCCTTTGTTGGGCTTGATATCAATTAATTCCCAAGTTTGGAGAAGTGCTTCAACCTGTGTTTTGAAGCAACCAGAACCACTGTTTCCCCCCTTTTTTTCCAAATTTGAAAGTGTAATGTTCATATCACCGGCCATAATGATATTCTGAGGATCATATGCCTGCAAGAAATATTCAAGTTGGTTCCAACACTCTTTTTTCTCTGAATAAAGATTGGGCACATACAAATTGAATAAGGTGAATTGCATGTTGCTTTGTATATGAATGAGATCCGTATATATCCAGTGCTGCGTAGAAAATGAGTTGTGGAGATGGAATTTTTCAGGATCCCATAATGTTGCCAGTCCGCCCGAAGCTCCCCTAGCACTAACTGCATAACCGGTATTTTTCTTCCAAATTTCTTTTCCTATATTCAAGACAACCTTGTCTTCGAGCTTGGTCTCTTGGAGTAATAAAAGGTATGGCATATCTATTCTTTGGATATCTTTTACTGCTTCAATCTTGCTAGGGATTCCAAGGCCTCTGCAATTCCAAGAGACCATCTTCATCATTTAGGATTATAGATGGAGGAGGGAGTTCCTCCTGCTAGGTCTCCGCTTTTCTTTCCTGCTTGTCTGGTTTTGGTATTTCTGCTGAAGACCATATCAATAGTGGCTTGGGAACCTTGAACTTTCTCACGCTCAGCTTCTTCTTCTCTCGGCTCTTTGGTCGATTTTCGACCAGGTTTTTTGACATATTTATCTATGAACTCTTCCAAGGACAAGGGTGAGATGGTCGTTTTAGCTTTAGTGACTTCAGCATAGGGGGGAGATTCTTTGCTTGGGGTAGATCTAGTGGGGCTTGGAATATTATGAGGAATGGAGATATTTAGATCTTCTGGGCCTAGAGGAACATCTTGAGAGTCTTGATGTTCACGTATTTCTCCTTCTTCTTCGATCTCCGGGATCTCTTGATTCTCCGATATTTCAAGAACTTTGAAGCTATTCCTATTGTTTGATGTCGTTGGCTCTTGCTGCTGCTGATCTGATTTCTTTCTATTTAGACATTTTGGATGGGATTTCATTCCTGATTTATTATTTTTCTGAATGGATGTCCAGTGCTCTTTCCTTCCTTCTGTTTCTGGATTTGCAGGCTTCTTTTTGCAGGACCTGGCGAAGTGTCCATACTCATGGAAAAATCTACATTTAAATGGTATTTTTTCATAATCGAGTTCTTGAATATGAGACCAATCTTCCACGGTAAGATTTATTGCTTCAGGAAGTCCTTGTTCCAGGTCCACTTCAACGCAGATTCTCGTGCATGCATACTGATCTTTCCTATCAGCTTTGTCGATATATTTTCCCAGGGCATTTCCAATTGCTTCTAGTGATTTGGAATTCCAGCAATGAAGGGGTAGATGAGGGAGTCTCACCCAGACGGGGACTGCAGAGGGAATGTCAATAGTTGGATCAAAATTCGGGGTCCATTTATTCATATAGAGTCCTTGCGGACCCATGAAGTACAGTCCATTTCTGAATATGAGCTCGAGATCCTGCTTGCTTTCGAAGACAAATGCAAAGTATCCTTTTCCTAGAAAAAAGGATTTCACATCTTCCGTGATTAAAGGTCTCCAGTTGTTTTGCACCCAATGTTCGGTAGCCTTCGGAGAGGGCCATAGTCCCGTGAATTGGCTGATCAATCCATGATCCGATAGATTAAGGGCTATCCTGCACGGAATATTAACCGGTAAATCTACTGTCGGGATCTCATTAAGTTTCTTCACAAACATCTGCTGAGCAGAGGATGTGCTCTTCTTTCCCTATTTGGCTAACATATTCAGAAAGTTAGAAAGGTCAGAAGAAGGGTTACCTGCTCCCGACGCCATTGAAGGTTGGGGCAAGCCTTGAAGGAGTGAACTGGGAGCAAGAATGAATCCAGGATGGATCTCTTAGTCAATCAGGCTCTCAGGAGACGACCAAAGGGCTAGCCCATACCCAGCGCTACGCCCTGTCAAATGCTGCCAGGATCGAGTTCTCAGCCACACTCACGCAGAAGATAGGCCCTCACTCTCGCACAGTCTCGGATCCTCGACCTCCAAACATTTTTCTGTCTCAGATCCTCGGCCTCCAATCATTTTTTAGTCTCAGATCCTCTGCCTCTAATCGTTTTTGCTTATTGTTCTATTATTAACTAAACAATACATAATCCAATATATTCATCTACTTGCCAAATATTCCAATTTGGGATCCTAAACAATAACACATAAGCCCTACAACTATGAAAAAATTATGTTCATTCATTGATTATGAAGTAAAATAATTATTCTTGTAACTATTTATGGAAAAAAATATTTGAAATGTCTGGATGCATGAATGGAAATTGAAATTGAAATTCAATGTATATTTATATAAATGTATTTACAATCTAGCCAATTTAAATTCGGAGTCGACATGTGACAGACGTGACACATCTCATCCACATTGGGCTGTAGAAAGGGCCTCTCGACCCAACCCATAGAAATTTGACCATTAATCATAGAGCATAATCAAGGGCAGAAATTGACTAATCCATAAAGGTGGATGATGAAGTAAGAAATGAGGTGATCATCAAGAGATAAGGAACAAGTGGTGGATAAGAATGAACTAGGAGTGTAAGTTTGGAATTCATTATCTGAAATTCAAGTCACCACCAAATAACTCCAAAACTATCTCCATGTGCAATGTTACAAAAGTCTATTGAAGTTCAATTACGTGTATACCCTACAAATGATGTTATAATAATCATCGCTATGACACTAACTATGAGACCACATCAAGCCACTAAACAACATTAGATCACATTATAACATGAACCCCCCTAATGTTGATGAGAGGAATGAACACCATAATAGAGGAAGGAGATGAGGAAGATGGTTTACATTAACATTCCCCCTTAAGGATAACTTCAAACATCGTTAATAACTTGCAAAGATAAGTGAAAATTGTTTTCATCGAGGATAAGTTGTTGAGTGGAACAATGTAGAGAACCATCCATAAGATGCAATCATATTCTTAATAATTTGCAAGGAGAAAACACCTGGCACCATCAAGAATCAATGTAAAAATGATTGGTAATGGCATCATCAATCTATTTACAATGAAGTGATAAACTAGAGATAGAATAATAATTTGTAGAACCAATGTTCTCCAAACTCTTCACACACTACATTTCAAAATAGGTGAAGCAAATAGAGAGATAACTACAAGCAAGAATATCCAAGAGAAAAGGCACGAATCATCATAGTAAGTCAATAGTCTGTCAAAGACAAACCTCCACAATAAGACATGAAAGATAGTAGAAGACGAAGCTAAATGTAATCGAATAGGTTGAAAGTGTCAATGATTAATTTGAGTGCTTCAATCAAGAACATGAACATGGTCTCACAATAATTATCAAGTTTAACAATTGCTTAAATAGGAAACACATACAACAAGATGGGATGCCCATCAATGCATTGTGCCAAGCAAAGCACAAAAGAATCTTTGCCATCAAAAAAGTATCTCAAATATACTACTATCACAATCAAACAAAGGAGAATGATGGTCATTGTCATCCTTAATAATCATATGGAGGAATAAACACAAACTAATATCGCCATTGCATGGAGTAGAAAATTGTATGCACTTCAAAAGAAAATTCACTCAAAAACGGTGTTTGTGTCAACAATTTATAACCATTGTAATTTCCAAAAGCGAGGTATGGGCCTAGGATTTTAGGAGCAAATGAAAATCGCTAGCATAAACCAAAAAATTGATTGAATCCAAATATGTTAGTGCATAGATAACTAAAAAATATACAACATGCAAAAAAGGGCATCAAAAAAAAACTTCATATGCAAAGGTTATAATAGTTTTAAAAATTGGCTTCAAAAACAAATTGCAATCCCCACAAGTCAATTTGAAAAATTAGATTTGAAGCAAATAAACTCCAATTTTGATAAAATAGGATGCAACCTTGGAAGATTGGACCACTTTGGACACAATTATAACATTATAATTTGTATAAAATTATTCAAAATGTTAGATCCAGAGCATCATGTAGCCAAATTGCACAAAACAGAAGTCGGTATAGATTAAATCAACCACTTCAGACGTAATGAAGCCAAGTGTTTTGCCTAAAAATGCTTTAATTTTATATAAAGAGAACATGAATTTTAGATCAAAAGTTATAGATCTATGAAAAAAAGGTTTGAAAATCTAACTAACTGAATCAGCAAAATCTATTGAGGAGAGTAAGGCTATGAAGTTTGATCGTGTAGATTTGGCTTGAAAACTTTCTTGCAACCAAATCAAGGTAAGAAAGAAATTGCAAGAGAAGTTAATCTTGCAATATATAAAAATTGGTGCTAAATAAATGTCCAAAGAGCTTTAATGTTGAGTTTTATGAAATATGGTGGCTCCATAGACAACAGAAAACTAAATCCCCACGCTAAAACAATGAAGATTAGATCAAGAACTTAGCATATTATCTCTAATATTGAGATAGAAAAATAGATAAAAAAATCACAAGCAATAATAAAGGTTAAGCATGAACATTAAGCATCTAACAAAGCATAACTCACATGGATAACGTTAGCATCATAAGAAAAACAAGAAAGATGAAATGAGAGACATGAAGACAAGATGTATAGTGGTAAAACCCCAAAGCGGGGAAAATCCACTCTAAACAACTTCTCCAGTCATTGCATCAAGCCTCATTACAACATCCTCCTAAATACATCTCAAGTATGGAGTTCAAATGGATCCATACACTCACAAAACTACATGGATGATATAGCCTGTAACGCCTAGGGTCCAAGCTAACAATCAAGACCATAAGCCACCATCCACCTTAATATTCAAGAGTCCTAAATTTAGTGACCATGAGAAAATTGGGCCATCGATCATAGGGCAAAATCAAGAGTGGAGATCAATCAATCCATAAATTTGGATGATAAGCAATTAGCTCATCAAGAGATAGGGGAGAAGTGGTGGATAAGATTGACCTAGGAGTGTAGTTCATCATTACTTAAGAGACAAGTCACCACAAAATAAATCCAAAACCATATCCATATGCAATGGTAAAAAGTCTAGTGAGGACAAATTACATTTATAAGTGCCCCACGAATTATGTTATAGTGATCATCATTATGACACTAAATATATGACCACGTCAAGCCACTAGTACAACATTAAAACACATTATAACCCTCCCCCTTAATGTTGACTAGAGGAATGAGCACTCAAGAAAAGGAAAGTGTTGAAGAAGATCGCATTACATTAACATTCCCCCTTAATGGCAACTTTAAACAATGTTAATAAGTTGCAAAGATAGGTGAACATTGATTCCTTCAAAGATAAGCTGCTAAGTGGAACAATGTAGAAAATCGTCCATAAGATGCAATCAAATTCTTAGGATAAGACAACTTATATCATCAAGAATCAATGTAAACATGACCAATAGTGATAACATCAATATGTTCAAGGTGAAGTGATAAGAAAGTGAAGATACAATAATAATATTCAAAATCAATATGTCCACACTCTTCACACACACATTGCTTTAGAATACAACTTAGGAGAAGACAACTTATATCATCAAGAATCAATGTAGAAATGACCAATAGTGACAACATCAATATGTTTAGGGTGAAGTGCTAAGAAATTGAAGATACAGTAATAATCTGCAAAACCAATATGTCCACGCACTCTTCACACACACTACTTTAGAATAGATGAAGCAAATGGAGAGCTAATTTCAAGCAATAATCTGCAAGGGAAAATGCATGAATCATAATGGGAATTCCACAATGTGTTAAAGAATAAAAAATCCCAACAAGAAATGAAAGATGGTAGAAGATGACAATTAATTTGATTCAACAAGCTAAAAGTGTCGATGATCCACTGGAGTGCTTCATTTAAGAATGGTAACACAATCTCACAGTTATCATCGAGTTTAATAAGTTCTCAAATAGACATCACATGCAACAAGATGGTATGCCCGTGAATGCATTGTGCCAAACAAAGCACAAGACTCTATGTCATCAAGATAGTATCTCAAACACAACGTTGTCATAGTCAAACAAAGGATAAATATGGCCATTGTCATCCTCAATGATCATATGGATGAATCAACATAAATTGATAGCATCATTGCATAAAGGCTGAAATTTCATGCACTTAATAAAAATATTACTCGATATCATGTTTGTATCAACGAGTTATGACCATTATAAGTTCCAAAAACTGAAGGTCTAGGCCTAGGATTTTGGAACAAATGGAAATCGCAATCATCAAACTGAACAATTGACTAAAGCCAAATATGTCACTACGTAGATAACTCAAAACGAAAAACAAATGGGGTCCTCCAACAAAATTCTCAAGTACTAAGTTCAAATGGGATCCATACAGTGATAAAACTACATGGATGCTCTACCTGATGACTCATAGGGTCCAAGCTAACAATCAAAACCATAAGCCACCAACCACCTTATGATTCAAAACAAAGATCCTTGAATTTATAAAAACTAAGATAAACCTAGACCATTGATCATAAGGCACATTCAAGAGAGGAGATCAACAATCCATAAAGGTGGAGGTTTCAAGGTAAGAAATGAGCTCATCAAGAGATAATGAAGAAGTGGTGGATAAGAATGACCTAGAAGTGTAGGTCACCATCACCTGAGAAACATGTCACCACCAAATAACTTCAAAACCATTTACAGGTGCAACATTACAAAAGTCTAGTAAGACCTAATCACAAGTATAAGTGCCTCACAAATGATGTTATGATGATCATTATTATGACACTAACTACAAGACAACATTAAAACACAATCTAACCATAGTTAGGGAACCTTAGATGCATGAAAGTATGGATTTGTGCACCACTTAGACCCAAAATATTATCAATCTCAATTAATTTGTATATCAAGTCTATGAAGGAGGTTGTGCAAGTTGAAGTACAAAGGGAGTAGGATTTTCCAAGTACCTAGACCCAAAGGGACTTTCAATTATGATTAATCCTCCAAGGTGAGGTTCATACTAGAACTTGTGGAGGGCCAAAAAAGCATAATCCGATATCTACATGGGCTCATGGATGGATCTATGAATACATTAATAGCATGGTTTCAAGTATGTCCCTTATAACTAAGATGAGTCTAGGAAAATATTTAAGTACCAAACATCCCAATGCCACATGGCACTCAAAGAGACCTCCATGCATCTTGATGACTTAAACTTTGTTCACAACATCATGTATACACGATAGGATATCATTGCCTAGGCCCCCTCCTTATTGTCACTGATGATGTCATTGCCCACAATGTGGCATGTGGATAAGTGTAACATCCCGAATTTTCATAAAAATTTAAATTTTTTTATAACAACATTAATTATGATAATTATAATTGTGGAAATAATAATTGTTGATTACGACAACATTAATTGAAAAGTTGTTAGTATTTGAAAAGGTATTCGGATGATCCACGGTGGTCATTTTCGTAGTCGACGTTTCAAATCCCAAGCTGGATTCATCATCAGGATAGAATATGTTGTAAGAAGTTGCTCATCTGCATATAAATAGTTAGGGATGCCTTCTCATCTTCTCGTCTTTTCATCTTCTACATCTTCATCTTTTCACATTCAACTTCAACCATGATGTTCTAGAAATTCTCCAATTTCCTCTTCGACAACGAAATTCTAGAAATCATTATAAGTTCAACTTAATAGAAAGATAATCAAACAAATTAAAATCATTATTGAAATAATGATTATTAAAACCTTTACTAATGAAATAATGTCACTATATAATAATAAAGGTATTAAGTTGAACTTATAATGATTTCTAGAATTTCGTTGTCGAAGAGGAAATTGGAGAATTTCTAGAACATCATGGTTGAAGTTGAATGTGAAAAGATGAAGATGTAGAAGATGAAAAGACGAGAAGATGAGAAGGCATCCCTAACTATTTATATGCAGATGAGCAACTTCTTACAACATATTCTATCCTGATGATGAATCCAGCTTGGGATTCGAAACGTCGACTACGAAAATGACCACCGTGGATCATCCGAATACCTTTTCAAACACTGCAAACCACGGAAACCTAAAATCCTTAAGTTGTTAGTACTAAACATACTTTAATTTCTGTTTAGAAGCAATATGACAGTGACAGATTTAACACAATAATTAGTAACGTGATTATGATGACAAATGAGCTAACAGATTGGAAATAAAATGCGACACTTTTCTTTTGCAATGATACTGACAGTTTGACTTTGATGCATAAGGGTGTCCTATGAGGTACCCTGGAGTTTACTTAGCTACAACGCTAATGCACTTGAATATTCTATGTGCAAATGACAGGTAAAAGGTTCAATAACTATGTAGTTAAAAGTACATGTGTAATTCAATTCAATCATCAAAATAGAAAAATTGTGAATTCTTTTATGAAAACAAGTATCTACAGGTATGATGGTTTAGTTCTACTTCCCAGTTTCTCGACACTGTATTAATTGATTATAAAGTCGATAATAGTAACGTCTTAGAAAGTGTACATGCTGTTTAAGTTGTCGTCGTAAGCCAAAGATGTAATTCTAGCTTGGCTATGGTTGTCGTCTCAAGATATTAATACTTGTAAAGTATTAGTGTCGTGGTTTTAATGTTAACCGTCAGGTGCATTGTAATAAGAGTTAGGGTATGGAGTTTAAGACCATAGCATGGTTTTTATGCTAGTTACAAATCAATGGTCTGGTTGAAAAATCAAAGTGTAAACTCCTATATTAATACAGATTTATAAATGGAGAAAATGGAAAACTATGGTTAATATATTAACCATACAAATCTTATAGATTTGCTATTATATATAATAGTTTTGTAATTGCAAAAATATTCATTATATAAGTGGAAATCTACAATATTAGAATTAATATGCAAATCGAAACTTAATATATATATGGCTAAACTTAAGCCTTGATATACTAATTACGATCATAAACATTGGAACTAATATCTACTATACAATAACAACATTAATGGTTTTTAAATTTATGAATATCAAATGGAACTATATCGTATATTTCGATGGTATTGACATGCAATTAAATTGACAGGGTGGTGAGTTGATGGTTCATTAAATGGCGTATGCCTCGAGCTGTCGTGGAGATCGAGTATCGATCCTGCATTAAAACTTGGCACACCACTCCAGCTGACATGGATTTGCCAACGATCCACGTAACATGAAATCGATGAAATAGTCTCTGCGCTTGTCACTGTGTAAGGGTTAATTGTTTTGAAACGCCTTCGAATTGGTTGTTGATCGGTCCTTCGTGTGCCATAGTGGCATTGCCAAGCTTATACTGAGGAGTGGGGCATTAAATGTAGATGTTGCTCGTCCCAATGCTATTTCGCTGGCACTATTGTGATCGTTGATAGTGATGAGTTTGGACCGTTAGATTGCAACCCTAAATTTTGTCGTTGATTTGGTTTACGAAATTGGAAAGTCGTTCATTGTTCTATTGTTTCGGTCTGTATGGCCGACAGGTTGTCGAATTTCTAGGGCTTAGACAGTTTGTAAGAGGTTCGACCTCAAGACCTATAGTTCAGGGTTAGAGTTGCAAGTTTTCTTCCACTGTAGTGGCGTCGTGTTAACAGAATGGGTCTCTGGTTTATAGTGTCAATGGTTTGATAGTTTTTAAGCTTTTCGTTTTATAGTTTGAGTAAAAAAAACACACCATGGTGCAAAATGACAGAGGGTAGCCTGTCTCGTCTACAGCGAGGAATTTATTGTTTAACTGGTGAATACAAAGAACTCATCTGCTTGGTAAGTATGCTCGAAATAATGATTATTTTGTTTGAGTTCGATTTTATTGTTTGACATAAAACAATTATCTAACTCCAAGCTATTGTTTTGTCAGATGCAAGATTGAAGATACGACTTGAGCAAAGTTTTGGAAGGGAAAAAGGGCGTGCTCCCATTCCGGGTAAGCTCCGGGTCTAAAACCCTCGTAGGCGCTTTTCGATTATGGTTGATATGGGTTTAAGAGGATGAAAAACCAGTCTTATACCATACTTCGGCAAAGTCTGTCAAACGAAAAACGTTGAAGACCTTTCTGTTTAATCAAGCGATGTTTGTACAGGGTTATGCCCTTCGTTTGTTTATATGTTACTCTATCTTAAACTTTGAGGTCTAAACCACCAGGAGGAATAAACTTTAGGAATTAGGATCTCCACTTGCAGTAGTACCAATTGTTGAATCTTCAAGAACTAGCAGTCCAATAGACCTGCACCAGCATCTCTGGTCCTTCTCAGCAATATGCAGACTTAAGATTGCACTCACAACTAGCCTCCCTATTTGAATATCTCAGTGATCACCTGATGCATATGAGGAAATATTTCTGCATAAAATATTGTGTGTAAGAGCTGCCTGCTCAATTCGAATTTGCCTTATGTAGGTTGCCTAGGCCTTTTCAGTTGTTACTGGGTAATTAAATGAGCTGCCTTCTCACTCCCTCCACTTGGGGGAGAATGCCACATTTTTAGGGGTAGTTGTCCCATAACCAACCGCTAGTGGTGTGATGCAATTGTTGCCATCTGTCCCATACCTTCCAACAGCTTCCATTTCTCCTAGTGGGTCAGTGAACACTCATTTAACAGTCCCCTTGGGTGTTTGTCTCCTAATTAATTTATTTAAATAATAATATTCAGTAATTACTTTCATCCTTGATCAAAATTGATCTTAATTACAAAACTTTGTAATTAAATTTAACATAAAATATTTTGCAAATAAAATAATAATTTTTAGAAATTTGGGTAGGTGACACACACCCCCTCTTAAGTCTCAACATCGTCCTCGATGTTGGATAATCACTACTTGAGTGTTCCTGAAATAGAGTTGGGTATGCTGCCTGCATACTACTCTCCAACTCCCAGGTTGCCTCTTCTGGGCTAAGGTGCTTCCACTGCACCTTCACTTGCCCAATGGTACGATTCCAGAGAATAGTTTCCCTCCTTCCGAGAATACAGTCCGGTTCCACCGGAAAATCTCCGTCTTGTCCCACCTGTACATCATTCCATTTTACAACATGAGTAGCATCGTGTACATATTTCTTTAAAAATGATATATGAAAAACATTATGTATTTTTAAGTTAGGTGGCAAAGCCAGTTGGTATGCCACTGCTCCGACCTTAGACAATATTTCAAAAGGACCACAATACTTGGGTGCCAACTTGGCACAACTTCCCAATTTCAATGAACTCTTTTTCAGTCTTACCTTGAGGAATACATGTTCACTGACCTGGAACTCTTTATGAGTCCTTTTTAAATCTGCTTGACTCTTTTTCCTATCTTGGGAAGCTTTTAAATGTCCTTGTACCCGTTTCACAATTAGTTCTAACTCCTGCAATAATTCAAGTCCTAAAACAACTCTATTTACTGGATCATTCCATGAAATAGGTGTATCACATTTCCTACCATAAAGAATTTCAAAAGGACTAAGTCTGGCAGACGCATGATAATGATTATTATAAGCAAATTTTGCTAAGTGCAAGTAATCTTCCCACTTACCAGGCTGATCCTTAACATACATTCTTAATAAATCTTCTAAAACTTGATTTACCCTTTCTGTCTGTCCATCCGTTTGTGGATGAAATGCTATACTGATATTTAAGGTTGTATTTAATCCCTTAAACAGTGACCTCCAAAAGTTTCCTGTAAACTTAGAGTCACGATCTGAAATTATTACTTTCGGTATTCCATGTAGTAGAAAAATTTGTTTCATAAAGATTTTTGCAATGTCTGGAGCTTTATGAGTAGTCTTCACAGGTATGAAATGTGTTGCCTTGCTGAGTTTGTCCACTACCACCATGATAGAGTCATGTTGTTTATGATTTTTAGGTAGTCCAGTAATAAAGTCTATGCTGATCACTTCCCATTTCCAACTTGGTATCGGTAACGGTTGCAACAATCCAGCAGGATGTTGGTGTTCAACCTTCACTTTTTGACAATCCAAACATTTAGCTATGTACTCTGCTACATCATCCTTAATTCTGGGCCAATAGTATTCTTTCCTTAGCATAGTAATGGTCTTTTGATAACCTGGATGACCAGAATAATGACTTTTATGCATCTCATTTAATATCAGAAATTTTAATTATGGTATGTTTGGTACATACAATCTGTTTTTATATAGTAATAACCCATTTTCCTTCATGCTGTAATCTGCCATAAAATTTTTAGAACTATTGTTTGCTATCTTTTCCTTCATTTTTCTGTATTCTTCATCTGTTTCACTCTTTTCAAGAATCTGATTTTCCAAATCAATTGAATAAGTACTGATGGCTGAAATAAAATTTAGTTTTGCCTTACGACTTAAGGCATTTGCAACCTTGTTCTCCTTTCCTTTAATATGCTGAATTTTGAAATCATACTCACTTAAGAACGTCAACCATCTAGCTTGTCTAGCGTTCAGGTTTGTCTGATCTAATACATATTTCAGACCCATGTTATCTGTCAATAATGTAAATTTTCTGCCAATAAGGTGGTGAAGCCACATTTTTAAAGCATGAATTACTGCCAATAACTCTAAATCATAGGTAGAGTAGTTCTTTTCATGTACTTTCAGCTTTCTAGATTCATATGTCACCGCATGTCGTTCCTGTGTTAAGACTCCATCGAGTCCATCATTGCATGCATCTGTACAAGCTACAAAATCCTTGTTGGGGTCTTCTATCCTCAAGATAGGTGTTGTCGTCAATAATTCCTTTAATTTCTTAAAATTGTCAGAACATTTCTGATCCCACACAAATTCCTTACCTTTCTTCTGGAAGGAAGTTATGGGGTTGGCAATCTTTGAAAAATTTTCTATAAAATTTCTGTAATACCCAGTAATGCCCATAAATGATCTTACATCCGACACATCTTTAGGAACCGGCCAGTCATTAATGGCCCTTATCTTGTCGGGGTCTATCGAGATTCCTTCTTTCGAAATTATGTGTCCTAAATACTGAATTTTGTCTTTGTGAAAGTCACACTTGCTAAACCTAGCGTATAGTTGATGATCTCTCAGAACTTGTAAGATAATCTGTAAATGTTCATCATGCTCTTCTTTACTTTTAGAATACACTAAAATGTCGTCTATAAATACAACAACAAACTTGTCTAGGTATTGGTGCAGAATATTATTCATCAAACACATAAATACAGCCGGGGCATTAGTCAAGCCAAATGGCATGACTACGAACTCGTAATGTCCATATCGAGTTCTGAAAGTTGTCTTGAAAATATCTTCATCCTTAACCCATACTTGATGATATCCTGACCTTAGATCAATCTTAGAAAATATCGTTGCTCTACGCAGCTGATCAAATAGATCGTTTATGCGGGGCAACGAATACCGATTCTTGATTGTCATCTTATTAAGCTGGCGATAATCTATGCACAGTCTTAAAGTTCCATCTTTCTTCTTAACAAAGATGACAGGTGCTCCCCAAGGAGACACACTGGGTCTAATATACTTCTTATCAATAAGCTCCTTCAGCTGTGATTTTAATTCGTTTAATTCTAGTATGTTCATTCTGTATGGAGCATTTGAATTAGGTACTGCTCCTGGTATTAATTCGATGGTAAAATCTAAATCTCTTTTAGGAGGCAATCCTGGAATCTCCTCAGGAAATACATCCTTAAAATCCTTTAGGACAGGTATGTCCTCTAATTTATGTTTGTCCTATTTACCAATAAACTCATCATTCACTACATTTACTGCAAACAACTGGCACCCTTTCCTAACTGCCCTCTTAACTTGCATGGTTGAAATCTGTCAAAGGGTTACCTTCCTTGGGATGCCTTTTATTTCTATAGTTTTTCCTTCATCATTTAAACATGTAAAACTTTTTCCGTAACAGTCCAAAATGACATGATGGGCTTCTAACCAGTCCATCCCAACTATAATAGCAATAGAACCTAAATGTAGAATATTCAACTTGATTTGTGTTTGTAAATGATTCATGGATAAAACACAATTTTCTATAAAATCTGATACTTTTCTCTTTGTTCCAGTTGCTAGTCTAACTAGCCAAGATTTACTAAACTTTTCAGTTTTTAATTTAGGACTTTCCACAATATCTGGTGATATATAACTTAAACTAGCACCTGGGTCAATTAAAACAGTAACAGGATGATTTTGTATCATACCTTCAATCTCTACCATAGAGATTTGATGATCTGCTTGTCTGTTGTCGAGTGCTGCATTAATTCTGGGCATCTCCCTCGCCACGTCTCCAACAGTAGGTTTAGTCTGAATAGAGTTGATGTTGTTAGTCTTTCGCTTCCTCAAGGAACATTCTAATGCGTAATGAGGACCTTGGCATTCAAAACATTTGATAGTGCCTTTGGTTCATTAGTTCTGGTATTATTAGGTGCATTTCTGGGTGCTGTAGAATTCTGCTGTGAATTATTTTTGGAGTTGTTCCCTTGATAATTCTGATTCTGAAATTTTTTCTTTTGAAACCCAGAATTTCTGCTGAACCTAAAAAAATTTCGTTTTTGCTCAAAGTTGCTGGGCTTATGACTCTTCCAGTTTGACATTCCTTCTCTCTTCCGATTTGTGTCATAGCGGAAAACTGCCTTTCTCATTGCCCCTTCCAAGGTCTTAGGACTGTCATACTCGATTTTGTCCTTAATATTGAAAGGTAGACAGCTTAAGTATCTTTGAATTTTTGTTTTTCTTCTATGAGGTATGGCACATATCTCAGTAAGTTCAGAAATTTACTACTCATTTCCTTCATGTTCATACCTCCAAGCTTCAAATCGTAGAACTCTTTATATTTTTCTTCATAGTACTGTTAAGACAAATACTTCTTTTTAAAGTATCATTTAAAGGTACTCCAGCTTACATATTTATCTTTGATGCCTTTTACTCTTTTGATGTCCTGCCACCAAATATCCGCTTTTTCGGTCAAGTTATATATAGCCATTTTTGCCTTCAAAGACTCTGAATAGTTATAAATCTGGAAGTATTTCTTCATACCGAACAGCCAAGCTTTAGTTGTCTCGCCCTTCTCAGTTTCTTCATTGAAAGTTGGAGGTCTAATCTTTTTGAACTCCCCAGAAATATGCTCATATTCCTTATGATTTTTCCTCCTGGGTTTGAAATCTCCTTCACTACTATCACTAGTGTAGTTACGTTTATTTTTGCATGTTTCAATAGCATCTCCTGATGAGGTTGAACTGTTGTTCACCTTACTGGTTTTCATTCTCTTGTTTTTATCAGCATGAGGCAGATCCTCAACTTTGGAAATATCTTCATTATCCTTCTCTTGCTCCTCAGTTGGGCACTATTCAAACAACACTTGGTTTAATTGTTCTTATGCTTGCAGAATCCTTTCATTTCACCGATCTGATTTCTGCTTTTAATTCATGAAAAGCACGTAACAATTTTGACGAACTGTTATTTAGTTCACCGTGACCTTCTTCTACATAGTGTTGTCCTGAGCTGTGACTGTTTGGCTGAAATCTGTCATCTAATTGTTCAGCTGAGTTCTCCATACTTGTAACTGAAAATAATTTATGGATAACATAATAATTAAAATTTCAAATTAGTACAATTTTCTGCTGTATAAGATTTTCTGCTACGTCTTTTTGGACCTCTTTCAGGCCTAGAGTTTGAACATAAGCTTTGATACCACATGTAACATCCCAAATTTTCATAAAAATTTAAAATTTTTGATAACAGTATTAATTATGATAATTATAATTGCGGAAATAATAATTGCTGATTATGACAGCATTAATTGAAAAGTTGTTAGTACTAAACATACTTTAATTTCTGTATAGCAGCAATATGACAGTGACAGATTTAACACAATAATTAGTAACGTGATTATGATGACAAATGAGCTAACAGATTGGAAATAAAATGCGACACTTTTCTTTTGCAATGATACTGACAGTTTGACTTTGATGCATAAGGGTGTCCTACGAGGTATCCTGGAGTTTACTTAGCTGCAACGCTAACGCACTTGAATATTCTATGTGCAGATGACAAGTAAAAGGTTCAATAACTATGTAGTTAAAAATACGTGTGTAATTCAATTCAATCATCAAAATAGAAAAATTGTGAATTCTTTTATGAAAACAAGTATCTACAGGTATGATGGTTTAGTTCTACTTCCCAATTTCTTGACATTGTATTAATTGATTATAAAGTCGATAATAGTAACGTCTTAGAAAGTGTACATGTTGTTTAAGTTGTCGTCGTAAGCCAAAGATGTAATTCTAGCTTGGCTATGGTTGTTGTCTCAAGATACTAATAGTTGTAAAGTATTAGCGTCGTGGTTTTAATGCTAACCATCAATACTTATATTCATTATATAAGTGGAAATCTACAATATTAGAATTAATATGCAAATCAAAACTTAATATATATATGGCTAAACTTAAGCCTTGATATACTAATTACGATCATAAACATTGGAACTAATATCTACTATACAATAACAACATTAATGGTTTTTAAATTTATGAATATCAAATGGAACTATATCGTATATTTTGATGGTACTGACATGCAATTAAATTGACAGGGTGGTGAGTTGATGGTTCATTAAATGGCGTATGCCTCGAGCTGTCGTGGAGATCGAGTATCGATCCTGCATTAAAACTTGGCGCACCACTCCAGCTGACATGGATTTTCCAACGATCCACATAACATGAAATTGATGAAATAGTCTCCGCGCTTGTCACTGTGTAAGGGTTAATTGTTTTGAAACACCTTCGAACTGGTTGTTGATCGGTCCTCTGTGTGCCATAGTGGCATTGCCAAGCTTGTACTGAGGAGTGGGGCATTAAATGTAGATGTTGATCGTCCCAATGCTATTTTGTTGGCACTATTGTGATCGTTGTTAGTGATGAGTTTGGACCGTTAGATTGCAACCCTAACTTCTGTCGTTGATTTGGTTTACGAAATTGGAAAGTCGTTCATTGTTCTATTGTTTCGGTCTGTATGGCCGACGGGCTGCCGAATTTCTAGGGTTTAGACAGTTTGTAAGAGGTTCGACCTCGAGACCTGTAGTTCAGGGTTAGAGTTGCAGGTTTTCTTCCACTGTAGTGGCGTCGTGTTAACAGAATGGGTCTTTGGTTTATAGTGTCAATGGTTTGATAGTTTTTAAGCTTTTCGTTTTATAGTTTGAGTAAAAAAAACACACCATGGTGCAAAATTACAGAGGGTAGCCTGTCTCGTCTAGAGCAAGGAATTTATTGTTTAACTGGTGAATACAAAGAACTCATCTTCTTGGTAAGTATGCTTGAAATAATGATTATTTTGTTTGAGTTCGATTTTATTGTTTGACATAAAACAATTATCTAACTCCAAGCTATTGTTTTATCAGTTGCAGGCTTGAAGATACAACTTGAGCAAAGTTTTGGAAGGGAAAAAGGGTGTGCTCCCATTCCGTGTAAGCTCCGGGTCTAAAACCCTCGTAGGCGCCTTTCGATTGTGGTTGATGTGGGTTTAAGAGGATGAAAAACCAGTCTTATACCATGCTTCGGCAAAGTCTGTCAAATGAAAAACGTTGAATACCTTTCTGTTTAATCAAGCGATGTTTGTACAGGGTTATGCCCTTCGTTTGTTTATATGTTACTCTGTCTTAAACTTTGAGGTCTATCTCGTTGAATTGGAAGTTTTGTTACTTTGTCAATACTGAGGGTTCCTTGGATTTGTTTTTGAAATGTTTAAAGTTTGGGTTTAAACCCTGTGCGTTTTCGTTTGGAAACATGTTGTAATCGTTTTTGTTTTCTGAGAACATCATTTACCCTTCTTGAAGTTGGAACTTGTATTGTGTAAAAATTTGTGCACAACCTATTTGTTTAAGTTATGAAAAGATAAGTGGAGCCAAGGCTCGATTACAGTGGATACAAAGCTTTTCTCTTCGATAATGAAAATTATGATAAATCATTCTATGTTATTCGTATGTACTATGGGTTTGTGTGCTGTAGGTGGATATTGTGATTTTTGAGCTATACCAGGGTTTAAGAGACTTGTCTTGGATAATAACTCTGTAAATCTGTAAACGATGTAATAGTTTTTGTGTTTGAAAAGAAATAGAATAGGGCCACACCCGAATTCTAGTTTTGTCCTTGAATCGTAAAACATATTATCTATGTAACTGTAAAATAACCCTTGTGTTGAACTAGGGTTTGTAGTGTAATTTAAATGTGTATGTACAATTTGTGTTCATGTTTCTGTTGATAATAATAATAGAAACCTGGAAAATGTGATCTAGGGTTTTTACAGTTGATAGGATACTATGTTTTAGTACATATGTGTAGTTCGTAATATAATAGATATTACAACACTTAGAATGAATAATACATACAATATGTAAAGTGAAATGATAAGTGAAGATAATATAGGTCTTACATTTCCTTTGATTACAGTTCTGATAATACTTGTATGATTATAGGAAATTATTCTATTAGTAATTTAGTGATGAAAACCACAATGTGTGTGTAAAAAGTGTATTGACTGTAATTTGTAACTTACATTCCTAGTCAACACATTTATCTATTTGTAGCAAGTATATTTACAATGCAAATATAATATGATGTAAGAAAACTTGAATTTTTATTTGTTTCTTATGTACATAGTAGAGATAAAAGTTTACAATATATTGTACAAGAAATAAACAATGTTTGTTTAAACTGGAAATAATGAAATATTTTATAATATTTAAGTATTGTACAGATCTTTCTACTATTATTAACTATAGGACAGAAACTGATAAACATATAATTACTATCTTTATCTATCGAATTCAATGGCACATTTCCTATCTTGTCATCTATTCTTAATTTGCGTATCTATACTAGAGTACGATGCAAAAACAACATGGGGAAAAATATAGATACTGGTTTATCAATTCCAATTCATCATCAAAACTTTAACATTCAGACTTGAAACAAATTTAGAAATAGATTCTTCTTCCAAACAGAAAACAGAGATTACTAACTTTACTGAACAGAACTATTAGCTAAGATAAAGTAGAAAATTTGTAAAACCTGGATAAATCTATAGGGCAACAAACAACCCAAGAAGACTGTTCCACCCAACCAATTCCTGAAGACAGTCAAGTACTTGCCTTAGGACCCCCGAGCCTATTCACTGAACTATCAGGAGGAAGAAAATTTAGGAATTAGGATCTCCACTTGCAGTAGTACCAACTGTTGAATCTTCAAGAACTAGCAGTCCAATAGACCTGCACCAGCATCTCTGGTCCTTCTCATCAATATGCAGACTTAAGATTGCAGTCACAACTAGCCTCCCTATTTGAATCTCTCAGTGATCACCTGATGCACATGAGGAAACATTTCTGCATAAAATATTGTGTTTAAGAGCTGCCTGCTGAATTCGAATTTGCCTTATGTAGGCTGCCTAGGCTTTTTCAGTTGTTACTGGGTCATTAAATGAGCTACCTGCTCACTCCCTCCACATGGGGGATAATGCCACATTTTTAGGGGTAGTTTTCCCATAACCAATAGCTAGTGGTGTGATGCAATTGCTACCATCTGTCCCATACCTTCCAACAGCTTCCATTCCTCCTAGTGGGCCAGCGAACACTCATTTAACAGTCCCCTTAGGTGTTTGTCTCCTAATTAATTTATTTAAATAATAATATTCAATAATTACATTAATCCTTGATCAAAATTGATCTTAATTACAAAACTTTGTAATTAAATTTAACATAAAGTATTTTGCAAATAAAATAATAATTTTCAGAAATTTGGGTAGGTGACAATAAGAAGCCATGTCGCACAATCATGTGTCCATGGAAATTTAAAGATTTATGAATTCCCTTTACTCACCCTTCCAAATCCATTTACTTTCCTCCCAAACCCAACTATTTTATAATATGGCTATGTTTGCATTGGGTCCAAGGAGTAAGTTGTGCAAGCGCAAAGGGAAAAGGACTTGAAATTGGCTAGGCCATGAAAACCCAAAAGCATTATAAATAGATAAAATATTGGAGATCATATCCAAAAAAAAGGCTCATGTAAGCATATAAAACGAAGAACCCTGGATATGCCTAGATCAAAATACTTGAGGGGATTATTAAACATAATCAGCAGTGGCATTGGTTTGAAAGCTAAAGTTTTGTAACATAGAATGCATAAAGTATCCAATCCATCCACCCTAGCAAATTCAATGGATTAATGAGTTGTGTTAAAAGAGATTTTGGAATCCAGATTATGTGCATAGAACATAAAATGGAAAGCTTCACGAAATGGAAGGAGGAGACCTAATGAAGCTACAACCACTCTTAAAAATTTGCATGGTAGTCATGTCAATGCTATGTGGGAATGAATCAAAGTTTGTTGGCAACCAATGGAACAATATAGAGATGTTACATGACAATAGGGCCCACCATATATGATTTATATAATAAAACCTTATTTTAATTTTGATTTTATTTAGAGAAAACATTGACAAAGGTTTGTGTTAATAAGGATTAGGTGATTTTATGATTATTTTGATTTGACTCGTATATCATTCCGACAAATTTATGGTTGTTTATAGATTATGTGACAAGATGAATCGCCATTGTCAAGGTAATGAAAGAATTAGTTTTGTATATTTGACTATTTTCATTTTGTAAACTTATGATCAACTATTTCAAATCATTCAAACAATGGGTGTTTCACTATGATGACAATTATATGCACAAAAGAATTCAAAGGTTGTTATGAAAATGGAGTTAAATAGATATAACTAGCATTTTCCCCTTGAGGGGCAAAAATGAACGCTGGTAGGAAAAAAGGAAAGTTAGAAGGAACAAAAACATAGGCACAGACAGTGAAGGACACTGGTAGGAAAAGAGCAAAGTTTGTAACAATCTCAGATTACAAAGACATAGGCACTCAACCCATACCAAAAAATAATGTTAAGTTCATAAACACAGTGAGCCAACTACAATTGCTTTTCTCACAATCTCTGTAGTAGTAATCTCAATAGTATAGATTACTACTATATCTGGAATATATAAGCAATTTGAAAAAATAATTCTGTAATAATATCAATGAAAACAATTATTATAATAGCCCCCAAACTGCACAAACTACGTGTGAACAGAAGTTTGCTTTCATGCCATGTGCTATAGCAATAAATTTAGGAATCTCCATATACAAGTATAGGTATAGAACTCTTTCATGGACCAGCTCTTGATAGTGCCACAATCTAAGTTGAAAATTAATCTTCATTATGCTTGCTTCAAGAAAATTAACTACTTCTGTTGTGTTTGATAGATATGCACACACATATTCAGTTATTAGTATGAAACTAATGAATGGGGTTGAGTTTATGTAACAACCCCAGTTTTGGAGTCATGGTCCCTTCTGTGCGTTGGATCGACGGGAGGGGACATGAAAGTATGGTATCAGAGTGAAGGTTACAACATTGGGCCTACATGGGCCAACTTGAACAAATTGCAGAGGTAAGTATTCCTCCTGCTCAGCATTGATCATTAAGAAAATTTCAAAAATTGGAAATTTGAAAAATTTGTAAGTGTTTCTGAGTTTTCTGCCAAGACTGTGTCGGCGAAGATAAGCCAAAAACGCCGAAACTGTTGGCGAGTTGAGTTGATTCAAGCGACACGTTTCGGCGTGAAATCGTTAATTTGGCCAACAAAGACGCGTTGGTGAGTTTTGTGGAAATCGCAGTGAAACGGTCGGTGAAAATTAGCCATTTCTCAGCGAAACGATCGACAATTTTTGGCGAAATCGGAGCGAAGTGGTTGGCAAGATTTGGAGAAATCGTTGTGACATAGTCGGTGATTTTAGCTAATTTTCTGCAAAACGGTCAGCGGTCGGCGGTCGGAGGTCGGAGTAAGACCCGGTTGTCGGTCGGAGGTCGGAGCAAGAATCGATCGACGTTAAATCGCCAATTGCTCCGAAACAGGCCGGGGGAATAACAATAAGTCTGCCGAAATAGGGAAAGGGAAGCCACAAGGGGGAAAGCCCCCTTGGCCCCCGTCGTCCCCCTATGACAGTCGTGCATTGTGAGAAAATTTTGTGGGGTGAAATGGAAATTTTGCACCTTGATGGGGTAATTCAGATGGTTTGGAATTATGAAATTCTTACATTTACTTTGGTAACGAAACTTTGAATTAGATGGTTTGCACCTTGATGGGGTAATTGAATGTGTTAATACTCACATTCAATTACTAGGAGGGTTTGATGTAGGAGCATCCTTGCACACTCAAAAGTTTTATTTTTATTTTGAATTCCTTTAATTGTGCATTTAGTTGGTTTGACACCAATAAGTTATAGTTGCTTTGGGTTGAGCTAGCATGGTTGCACATTGTGTATCGAATTCATTTAAGTGGTGCAACTTACAAATAATTCATTGTACAAGGGTTACATCAATCTTTTGAATCTATGATGTGCGAACATAGTCACATGCCCAAGTAGAGTGAAGGGAACTTAAGACCATATCATAAGAGCGGGAAGGGATTTTTGGGAGTTGCTAGAGTTTAAATCTCACTTGTTGTCCAAATCTAGAGAGGTGAACAAGTAGCATGTGCGCAAAGTTGGATCACGGATAACTTACCAAAATAAATTCTTAGTTTCTTTTCTCCATATGATTCATAATCAAGTCTATGTGGTACAAGCCCAAGATTAAAGATAATGAGTGGACTTACATTTAGAGCGTTGATAGTGCTTATCTCAAAATGTAGTTATTTTAAGTAATGTTTTAGAATATTTTTAATATAAAAACTTATTCATTTTATTGGATAAGTTAATAATTTTAATGATATTTTTGTTTAATTGTATATAAACAGATTTTACAATCTTAAATATCTATCCAAATTATAACATGTTTGAACTATTCTAAAATAAAATAACATTGACATTTACTTTAACTGAAAATCATATTCACATTTAATTTAATGCAATCAATGTTTGAAATATGTGTCTTCTTTCTTTTTCTAATTTAATATAAACAAAACAAAATTGAAATTCATAATCTACAAATTCTTCTTAGAAGTTTGCACTTTAATTTTTTAAAGTTCTTTCAATATTTAATTTAATATAAAGTGTAATGAATTGAATAAACCAAATGTAAATTAGTAAATTAATATAGACAATTTTGGTTTAAGTGTAAATTAGTAAATTAATATAGACAATTTTGGTTTAAATGTAAATTAGTAAAATAATATTAACATAATTAAAACAAAATTGAAATTCTTAAATTGCAAAATTTTAGAACTTTGCATTAATTTGTTTTTTTTTCAATATTTACTTTGTAATGAATGTAAAAAACTATTTTTTTTTCACAATGAAAGAGAGGAACATATTGGCACATGATCTCTTCAACTAAACGTTCATCATTATATCTAAAAAAAAGCTCCTCCTTTCAAAGCTAAACATAAACACATGAAGAAAATAAATAAATAAACAACATATGGGACTATAGGTATCATTAGTTAGGGATTTGTAGGGGGTTGTAATCTTTCTCTAGTCTCTTCCCTATATAGAAGCCCTATTTAACCTTAGAATACTTATTTTTATAGACCATCAGCTTCAAAATTGTATTGTCAATAGACATGAATCAGGCCTATTACCTCAAATAACTTAGTGGTGTTGAATATTTGATATGTAGAGGACCTAAAAGTGAGGTTCTAAAGTTTAAAAGTCCCTTGAATTGATTCAATAACCAACTTGGAGTGACCCATGATTTGTGCTTATGTGTGTTCTCATTGATATTGTTTCTTTTGATTAATTGCAACATCCCACCTTAACATGAGATACATACATTTGGACCTTGACAGTGTAACATGGGGTTGAAAGATTTGAACCTTGCACATCTCCCAAGAAAGAGAAAAGCTTACCCCAACTCAACACAAGGTAATATGTTTACTCAAGTTCTTACTATTCTTCTACATTGTATGGTAGGTTCAAATCCATTGAATTTAGGTTAGCATTGAACCGTGTAAAGTAGTCATCATCTTTTGTACTTTCTTAAAATTGTAATCCTTGACTAAGCAACAAACTTGCCATCTACATATTAAGCATCTTGTAAAAGTTAGTGTTGGAGCCTAAGAAAACAAATTTGCATGGTCCCTAACTATCAGGTTTTCCTTATAGATAGGAGACACTTTGATGAGTGTGCACAACTTGAAATGTACCCATTGTAGGCACGCTAAAAATTTAAGGAACCTCTTTTGGTTTCATTATGTAGCCAAGTCTCTCTCGGGAGGGTCAATTATTTATGTGGTAAGTGTAGTCATGCATCTATTGCATGGAGTGTTGCTCTCCTAGGAGATAACCTCCCATGGGTTGTATATTTGTAGAGTTCTTAGCTTCTTGTTTGTGTTGAGATTCTTCTTTTTTGTGGAAGAAGAGAATAATACATTATTTTTAATCAAAATAGGATTCTCATGCCTTTTGAAAGGTGGGAAATGCTCTAATATGTGTGAGATTATTAGTGCATATCATTGTTTATGTACAAAAGATAGGGTGGAGATGAGCCATTTTCAATAGTCGTTAGATTTATATAATGGGCCCCCGTACAATATGAGTAAAGAACCACCTAGTGCATCCCCAAGCACTTAGTGTATGGAAAATTTTAAAGTTCGTTGTGTAGTTTGGCATAGGTGTGAATAGATCTATCATTGAGTTCCCTCTCTAGTTCAATGCGATAACAAATTCTCAACCATGGTCTTAGCTATTTTAGACACTACAGCCCATTAAACATAATAATGATGATTGGAACGCAATCATTATAGATCCAAATCCGTCCTCTCCTTGGAGTCCAACCACCAAAAATCACAAGAGCAAATCATCTTATGATATAGCGCTTACTTAAGTGACTTTGAACCATTTAATGTAAATTCTTAAACTTGTGTTATTTTAATACTATTTTATTAAAAATATAACATTACTTTATTTGTTTATTTGTGTATCCTTAACTTGATTATCTTTTTTTTTTATAAATCGCAATTCCCTTTTATAGGCCTATTTTATAAGTTGTAGTAACATGCAAACAGGCAAGACATTAAATATTGTTTGCAAACATAAATGATTGCTTTCTTGTCTCTCCTGAAAAAGGGGTCTACATATGTAATATGATGTTTCTTATATAATAAGAGCATTAATAAAAGCAATGTTCCTTTTTATATATCCATGAGGTCGGAATTTTTTATAAATCTCAATCTTCACAAAGTCGAACTCAGATTCTATATATATGGAAAATAATGAATTGAATAATCTTTATAAAGTTTAAGCCAAAATCTTAATCCTGAGAAATTATAATTCAAATTCTATAGAGTAAGATGAGCCAAATTCTACATATGGAGAACAATGAGTTGAAGATCCTTTACAAAGTATAAACTAAATCATACGCACAGAGAACAATCAGTTCAAAATATCTGACAGAATACAGCTCCACTGTGACTCTGATGTGACCTTTTAGTTTACCACAAATGGGGAAAAAATTGTTTTTTATACAAAATTATGAGAGTAGAGGTTTACTTATGATCATATTTATATATTTATATTTTAAGTCTAAAGGTTGATGGCTAATTTTGTGATTACATCTTAGAAAAAAGTCTTGCAAAAAGCCAAGTCATATTTTGATAGAAAAATCACAGAAAACAGTAAGACGGTTGCCAATTTGTAACTCTTTCTGGAAGTCAGCTTTTTGCTTTTTTTAAAACCAGGCTTTAGCATTATGCACATGAACAGTCCAACTATCCCCATTTGAGCTTTGACGATCTTGTCATCTCTAGTTTGTCTCTATCGGCTGGCACCAGACCATCTATTAAATTCTATCTGGTTCTGACAAGCCTAGACCGTCACAATAATCTAAATAGCCATATTGGATTAGACGTTACTCATATTGAAGGGTTAGGAAAAACAAAATACAAATTATAATATATTGGCAGCCCCATTGAAAAGAATTACCAGCGCGGATCCATCTCAAACCCAGATCTATTAAGCACCGAGAGGGATCCAATTTCTTGAGGTGTAATTTTTTTTTGTTTTATCTTAAATTTTTTACACATTAAGAAAAAAATTACCCCTCAAGAAATTGGATCCCTCTCTTTTAATTTTTTAATTATTTTTATTTTTATTTTTGATAAGTTATGAGCGAACATGAATTTTTTAATTACTTTTTTATAAGTTATGAGCCGACATGGAAACGTAACGTGACAAACGTGACACATGTGACAAACGTGACAAACGTTACAACATCTCCCCCATACTGGGTTGTAACGTAACGTGACAAATGTGACAAACGTGACAAATGTTACAACATCTCCCCCATACTGGGTTGTAACGTAATGTGACAAACATGACAAATGTGACGTGTGACATCCGTTACACGATCTCCCCCATACTACAAACGTGACAAATGTGACATGTGACATCCGTTACAGGATCTCCCCCATACTATTACTTTTTACATTTTATTACTTTTGAAAACGTTACATGTGACATGTGACATCCGTTACAGGATCTCCCCCATACTGGGTTGTAAGCACCTCATTTACACTCGGTGCAATGATTAGTCCACAATTACATATTAATTCTATTACCATTATGATTCCTGGTCATTTATAATAAGTAATTCAAAATAAAACCCAATTTTTTGAACAATTAGAATAAATTATTTAGGTTTTCTATTTTTGCATGTAGCCTCCACGTGGGCTCCTCCGTAAATTATTTTAGGGTTTTATTTTTGCATGAGCCTCCATGTGGGCTCTTCCATTTCTTCTCAGCTTGTTTATCTTACTTAGATACTGATACACATTATTTAGCCCTTTCCCCAACTTGAGCCCACTCATTTCTCCGTGAAAATTTTTAGTGTGCTCTGCAACTATGGTCTGAGAGGGCGAGTGACTCAGTGAGCTCCACAAATGGGGTTCGAGAACACAAGTAATTCAAGTGGCATCCTCCGTCCAAATGCAGATATAGGGTTCATTTTGGATTAAGATTATAATTTTTTTGACCAGTTAGAGTTCTGTCTCTTACCTATCTTTTTTCTTTTGGATTGGGCGAGTTGTTCTACAGGATTGACGCCATGCTCTTTCCTGTATCACCACACAAACCTGGAGGGGAGGCCTCACCGCTCGCACCCTCCTCTCCCACACTCTCTCACGAGGTCTGCTCTAAGCGTGTACGCATAGGCAATGGCTTGCTTGGGGAGCTTAGTGGATTGTTGTGCATTTTTAGTAGACTTTGGGAGCTATGACCTGGCTTGTGGCCATGGATTCATCCTCCAATTACCCCCTCTCATGCATATTCTTGATGTGGGATGTAACCCTTAGCCTCACGCAACTAAAGGAGCTTCCAAGTATGGAAACAATGGTATCTTACCAGCGTTCTTAATTTTTATTTCCTCTCCCCAAACAAAAGTCATGATAAATCACAAATCTCATAATCCCATAACTTGGTAGTGCTTACAACTCTGTGATTCGCATTAGTGTTCATGCAAAGCAGCAGTATCCCTTGTATTCCTGCCATTATGGAAAGGAGTAGCAAGTTGGTAATAGCGGAAGAGAGAGCGAAGAGATTTCATTTATGTTTTTTCGTTGGGCAGACAGGTGTGTGAAGCTGAAGAGCATATGTGGCTTGGAGCACGCAACAAATGTTGCTGGGATGTCCGAGTTAGAAGAGCTGCCAAGTATGGAGCCATTGACATCTTTGGAGGAGTTGTGGGTAGACATGTGTGTGAAGCTAAAGAGCATACGTGGCTTGGAGCACGCGACAAATGTTGTTGGGATGTCCGAGTTAGAAGAGCTGCCAGCAGTGACAAACGCAGGACCAGTACCGCACGACGTGAAGGTGGAAAACATAATTCCTCACTTGTCTATTCAGAACAACGAATTTTGCCTTCCGAGTCTCCAAACCAACAGAAAACTTGGAAGCCAGACTTTGGACAAAGTTTTGTGTATTCAAATTTCAGAGGAATTGTCGTGCACTGACTCGTGTTTGATCCTGAAATTCCAATGGCTCCAATGGTTCCAATGGCCTGTCAGAGCTTCCGTTTAGTATAACTGATTTGGCATGTCAAGAATTTACAGAATCACGTCGTGGTAATGAAGCATTTCCAGACTATTTGCAGATAACGTTGGTTCAGGAAATTTATGTTTTTTTTAATTTCTTCTTTCTCTCATTTCCTTCGTCCATTTTTTTTTAAGAGTTCAGCCACTAGGGAGCTCTGCAACCTCGGCGCAGCTTGCAGCTGGTAAGATTTCTTATTTGTAGTGTATCAACTATGGTTTTCATTAATTCTGTCATGTTTCAACTCTATTGCTAACAGACGGAAAAATAAGAATGAATGGAACATGAGAATGGAACCTCCGTCATGTTTCAACTCATTAATTTTGTGTGCAGGTTAGGGTTCGCGTGGATGGAAAAATACGTGGGAGTAAGGGAAGTGGTAGCGTTGGTGCGATGCAACACAGAAGGGAGGCACGATAGAGGAGGCGCGGAGAGATGAGAGGTGATTGGGAAGAAGCTACGATGGAGGAGACCCGATGGAGGGAGATGGAAGATGGATGGCGCATGGGAGGAAAGGGGAGGCGTTGGAAGATGGGAGGAGCCGCGTAGTGGAGGAATGGATAGGGCGCACAGGCTGGCGGAAGGGCGTGGGCAGGAAGAGTGAGGCACGGAAGGAATGGGCGGGAGGCGTGCGAGAGGGTGGTGACAAAGGTGCTAGAGAAGAGGGGCGTGGTCAAGGAGGTGGCAGGCGGCCCGGAGGGGGTAACTATGTAGAGTAGCAGCGGCGACGTGGAGCAGCAACGACGACGGGGAGAAGCAGTTGGCGACGCGGGGGCAGTGGAAGACGGGGATGGAGGAAGCGGAAGTGGGGAAGTGGGGTGGCAACGCTGCGTGGAACAGCGTGGAGTAGCGGTGGAGGGTGAAAGTGGAGGTGGAGCTGCTGAGAGCAGCGTGGAGAGAGTAGCAGAGCGCGGGAGGATGGAAAGTGGATGGAAGTTATAACCATCCATGTGGCAGCATTCCATTCGCTCTATGAGCAAGGAATCTAGCCAACGTGGATGGTTATGCATCTCTGTGGTGAAATGCCTACGGCGTAATTATAAATGTCAAATGTCGTAATGAGAATGCATAGGGGTTTGGTGTAAGAATACTTATAGTAAGAATTACATGTTTAATGTCAATATGATTCAAAGAAGATTTAACTATAATAAAAAATTTAAGTTGCATATTTATTTGTTAATGTCACATTGAGTTGCTTTTGTGGGTAATTTGTGTATGGTTGACTTTTAGCATTTATTTGGATTCTTTGGAATCAAGCATACATTGGCTTTGCGATTCATCATTAAATATTGGCATTCATTAAATTTTGGTTTTATTCAAATATCATTTTTACTATAAGTTTGTCATATATGAATTATTAGATTTATATAGGGTTTTTACGTTATAATCACATTTTCCTCTAGTTGGATGGTAAGTTCACACTGAATCAAATTTAAAACCAGCATAGATCCATCTTAAACCCAGATCTATCAAGCCCTGAGGGTTTAAGTTTTAATTTTTTGTTTTATACACGAAAAATCGATTGTTTTAATTACTTTTCATAAATTTTTATTTTATGAGCCAACATGGCCTTTTTTTAAAATACTTTTCATAATTTTATTTTATTTTATGAGTCAACATGAATTTTTAAACTATTTTGTTAGGTAAGAACGTTACAACATCTCCTCTGTACTGGGTTGTAGAGCACCTCGCTCCTCTCGGTGCAATAATTACTCTTTTATTACTTTGTTAGGTAGGAACGTTACAAGTTTACAACATCTCACCTATACTAGGTTGTAGAACACCTCACTCCTCTCAATGCAATAAACTATTTATGATTAACCTAAAAGTGTTGCTCTAATATCCTTCTCACAACAAATTTTTATTTTATTTCTTTTCAATCCACCCTTTCTTTCTTTTGCAAACCCTTGTTTGCTTACGAACACAAAGATGTAAATACTATAAGTAGCAAAAATTTAGTTTGTAATAAAAGTATAAAACATGTGTTATTTCACTCATAGAGAGACGTGTGGGCATTAATGCTAGAGGTTAATTTCTTAGGGGCTTGGAACCCACGGTTGAGAGGTTTTACGCATGCTTACCCTTACATGTTCTGAAGACACAAATCCTAGGGAACCGATCCAACCCCAAATTATCATAATGAGCCCCCATCCATGATTAGTTTTGTTGTCCAATGTTTATCGTCATAGGCAATGTCTTGTTATTGTTGCTTCTTTGGACCTTTGTTTACTTTGGACTTATTTGCTTAGACTTCTCCACTAACTTTGCTAGTGCTTATGGGTGTTGCATGTGCAACCCTTCTTTTTTTCTTTTTTCTTTTTATAAAAGCTATATACATATTATTTTATTAACAATGAAAAGAAGATTTTATGTCAAAATAAAATTAATGGCTATGTGCTTCTACCCATATATAAAACTATAGGTTATGAATTCCTTTTATGATTGTACAATTGATCGCATTTACAGGGATTTAAATGATGTTGATGCTCTTTCTAAAGAGGCGTTAGAGAGCGAGGAAGGTTGGCTTTTTGGGGAAGAATGGTTAGAGGGTTTAAAGATTGATTATGAATATTTGTATATGTATGCAGAGTAGTTTTGTATAGCCTGAAGTTTCTTTGCTCTGTTTTTTGTCTGTTTTGGAAGATTCAGTTGGATTTGTCCCTTTTTTGATGATGCATAACTATTCTAGTTTGGTTTTGACTTCTTAGAAGTGGTTTTGTAACTGTGTGGGATGCTTCAGTCCATGTTTGGCTAATGATGTTGAAGTTGTAATGGAAACTTGGAATGTACTTTTTTATTCTAAGTAATAGCAAAAGTACAATTTTTTTCTTTTTGAAAAAAAATACAGGGTCTCTCCCCTTTATTTGAGACCTCTATGGGATGGACCTTGCTTTGAGCATATTCACTTGGAAAATAAGATTCTAGTGTCTTTAAGGAAGAAAATAACATTTCTATCTTCTCTAACTCTTTTGAAATTATGGTTTATTATTCTTGGCCCTCACAATATGTAGCCTCTCAAATTCTCTCTTCCAATATCTATCCGCTATATCATATTCTTGTAAGAAGAGTACAAACCAATAAGAAAATGGTTTAACATCTCATCCTTGATGTTGTGAAGTTCCATGAACTCATAATATTGTTTGACAATCATTTGTCTCATTTTAATATCATGGAATTCGTAGACTTTCTTCTTCTACAATGATGAGAAGAGATTCTTTCACTCGAGGTAGTTATTGAATTTTTTCTAGGCTGATGTTCCCATCACAATAAAGCTTGCTCTATGAGATCATATACAACAATTCTTGCTTGCTTTCTTAATGTTTGAATAATTGTGGAGATGGGAATATTTTCGTATTCCTAACGTGGAACTCATAATATTGTTTGACAATCATTTGTCTCGTTTTAATATCATGGAATTCGTAGACTTTCTTCTTCTACAATGATGAGAAGAGATTCTTTCACTCGAAGTAGTTCTTGAATTTTTTTTAGGTTGATGTTCCCATCAGAATAAAGCTTGCTCTATGAGATCATATACACCAATTCTTGCTTTCTTAATGTTTGAAAAATTGTGGAGATGGGAATATTTTCTTATTCCTTACATCCAAGCCAATATTTTCTCATTCCCAATATCTAAGTCTGAACTCATGTCTCAATTAGAATTTTTTCTATGTATACTCCCCAAAGTAATCGGATTATCTCATTGTCTAACAATTCCAATGAAAATCACTACTGAGTGGTCATTTTCTTGATCCTCAAGATCTTTGACTAAAGCACCTACATTCACAATGTTCCTTGTAATTGCCTCTAATCTATTTATGTCATTGCCTCTACATTTAGGTCGCGTTGGAAGTAGTTGATCACTAACTTTGATTTGCTGCTCTTTAGCATTTATTCATCTTTCATTAAAGCTTCGTCATGTTTCTTGCAAGATTAAAACTAATTTTTTATCTTCATGTCCATTGTAACAAAAATTACTAAAAAAGGTAGACCTTAGTAAAACCAGCTCTAATACCATGTTAGAATATGGAGAAATATGCAAAAAAAAACATACAACAATACATTTGCTAACATGTAAATTGATAATAGGAATCAACTAGTCTAGCCTCCTATCCATACAAGCACCAAATAATCAAATAATAAGAGGGGCAAGAGAAAAAGAGATAGTACATTGGATATACATAGTAAAACCCCAAATGGAGAAATATCCACAAGAAGGTATGATCTTTTTTATTCTTCAAAAATCTCCACTCTAGGGCTAGTACACCAAATATATGTGGTAAAACTCCAAATGGAGAACATCCACGAGAAAGTATGATCTTTATTCTTCAGAAATCTCCACTCTTACACTTGAGCACCACACATCACATTTCATCTTCACTTCATGTCACAATGATGTTTCATCAACATTCAACCTATTCAAAGAGTCGCATTCACCTCTATTATATAGCTAGAGGTATGGAAAAATAGCATCCCATAATACATGTGGAATAACTATGTTTCCACTCTTCTTATATAAAGAATGGTAATAAGAAAAACTACTTCATGATGCATGTGGGATAACTCATTTTTAAGATCCATCTTAAACCCGAATCTATCAAGCACCGAGAGGGATCCAATATTTTGATGTGTAATTTTTTTTATCTTTTAAGTTTTTATACGCCAAGAAAAAAAAAACTATATCTCAAAAAATTATTTTACGAGGACATGAATTTTTTTAATTATTTTTTTTATAACAACCTTATGTTACATTACTTTTTTTATTTTTTGGTATAACCGACATAATTTTATTTTTTACATTTAATATTTTTTTATTAATGTATAACGTTAATGCATATTGAAATTATTTTGTTTATTGAATATATTTTTCGATTGTACGGAGATCATATAATATAAATATATTGAAAAAGACATGACTTTTTTTTTTTTTTTTTTTTGTTAGAAACATTAGGAACACATCTCGCTCCTCTCAGTGCAATAATTAGAGAGTTATGAAGAGTTATGCCTTCTTTTGCTAGGTAGATCATCATCACATCTAATGATATCTCACTAGACATCATTGCACATACCAACACCACACTAGTCATCATTGTGTATTCCAACATTGAACTCCATGTCCATACTAATATCTTGGTCTCCAGACCCCACTTTTAGATTTGTTGGGTTTGCATCTTCCTCATGCACATTGCCATAGAGATCTATTGTCTTGGGAATCATCCTCACTTGCAATTATTCAAGTTCAAAATCATGTCTCGAGGCTTTAAAACAAGTATTAGCCAAGTTAATGTACCAAACAAGGGTTTGAACATCCTATCCCCTTGGCTTAGGAAAATTTGTTTCAAATCCTTGGACAAATCCACTTTGACCATTTGGGCACTAGTTAAAGTGCCTAAAGTTTTAGATATGCACTATAAACTCTAGGAATGGCCAAAATTGTAGGGGAGTGACATGAAATTCAGCCCGCATTGGACCACAAAGTCAAGTGCTCTTCTCAATTGAAAATCCCTAAAACCAATAGGGTAAACAAAAGCATTTCAATAAATCGAAAAAAGCCGGAAGCAAAAATGGCAACAATTGCAAAGTCCTTGAGATGCAAATACAAAATGCGTCAAAAACGAAAACAAAGAAGTGTCTTCGGTCACCCTGCAGGTACTGTAACAATGTCAACGATGCAGTAACTATCTCTCCTTCATCCAGGCCCTTGCCATGCCACCCTCGAACAGTGTGCTACTTTGGAGACTCGTTACCTCAGGATATATTTTCGAGACGAATTTTTGGGGGCTTTGAGGGAGACATTATAATTATCTTGATCGTCAGAATAGAGTTGATGTGAATAACCAAACCCAGGATTAAATAATTCTTCCCAAACCCCTAATTAAGCCATAAATGACTGGCAAAGGCCCGATGCCCAGAAGTGAACCAATAAGGCTATAACACAATCCAGCGAATGAGAGGATGAGAAGTAATTATGACAATATCACGTTTGCAACCAACCCCACAAACTAAAACTACATTTATCACTAAGTACTTATCATATCGCTACACACCTGTTTATTGATGCAATATTGGAAGTTCATGTAGATGAGTTGTAATCGAGGCATGAGATTTCATGACAGTAGACCAAGCTTTAACTATTGCTCCATTAACAAGCTTAGCTGAAGAATGATATTTGAAACATGCATTCCAATGATTCGAGCAATTTATCATTTGATCACATGCTTATGGTCTAGTAAATATAATATGTATATATCGTCCTCCTGAATGACTTCATATGACCCTTGATGGATCCTAGTTCAGGCCACAAAAGTACTTTGCCAATTCGTGACTTAAACATGTCATCTTTTGTTGTTGGCTTATTCGTCACACATTTTGGGTACAGATTTTCCAACAGTAGACAACAGTTCGAATTCAAGCTTGCCAACCACTTAGTTTACAAGTTGCAAACAATAATAAAAATTAGCTATGATATCATAAAGGGGCCAATTCGGACAGATAGAGCTTATAGAATAGAAAGGAAAAAACAACGGTATGCAACCCTGCCATAAGCTGAAGGTAGACAAACAACTAAAGGCAAGATAAAATAAATATTGGAGAAGTTTATCACTGTAAACCTCTAAAAAATAAACTATAATGAGTTCAAGTGGGAAATTCATCAAATAATACCAAGGTTTTGTTACACAAGTGAGATCAACTACTAACAGGATTCCTATAATCACTCTGGCCTGCTCCTGGACAATTTTGGTAGGAAAGTTACCTTCCAGACTTGGCACCAAATAAAACAAAAAAACCTTTATGCAGTGTGGCCCTTCGAAACATGTTGCACAAAGCACATAAAACCAATGAAAAACAATAACTTCAAAGCCCTCGAATATATGAGAATCATGCTCTAGGCTTAACTATCCTTACATGAAATACCGAGAATCGAGATATTAAGCAGTTGACTATACCCAAAACTACTACAAAATTAACACCTCAATTAAAATTATGTTAATTGTTCTAATGACCTATGGACAGCAATGCCACCTACAAGTTATGCTTTGAATACTGATACATCTGTGGCAAATCTTTAATTTAAAAGGTACACCAATAGCCCCCTAATTCTCTCGTTCCTATTCCACAACTATTTCACTCATCGCTATAAACCATCGTTACATGAAGCAACTTATGCACACTACAATTGAATATAATAGTGCTCTCGCTAGAGCCCGTCATTACATTAAGCAACTCAACCTAAACAGAAGTTAAATGCATTGACCCAAAAAAAGGATATTCAAGGGAAAAACATTATCTGTTTCAAAAAAGCAAGTAAGCATTTCCTGCTGTCACGTACCCACCCATCTATCTAATGCAAGGAAGGGAACATGGCACTAAAATCTAAGCTTTTAGAACAACTTAGCCACATTCGTCATGAATAAAAAGTATGGCATTACAGCGAAATGCATATGTGTGTAGATGCAAATCAATTTAACATGCACAGCGGAATATAACATCATCCACACACATTTCATAGTCATCCAGCATACCAAAATAGCCATCAATTAAAACATTGCAGAAGTAAACACAATAAAATACTCATCTTGATGTAATGTTGTCCCAAGCAACTAGCTATGTCGCTGCAACATTCCACCCAACCATAGGTCTCTGCCCAGCCTATATTCTTTCAGCACTCAGAGACCACCCCCAAGCTAGGCATGATATCTACAAGGAAAAATGGGCTCTCAAGCTTCAACACAGCCCAAAGCAATGGATACCCAACACAACCCCAGAATTCTCTTACACACAAAATTCAGATATGGGCTTGGAAACACACTTTCACCAATGGAACTTTGAAACTAAATGGACATGGGTTTTCCCCCAAAACGTAGGCACATCAAAAACAGATATGTGAGAGGGAAAATCGACCATAGGGAAGAAAATGATTTCTCCCACAAATATACAAGCAATCAGTGAGCCAAAACAACCTCTATGGTCCCCAAATCGATTTCCCTTTCTTCCCCACTGTTATACAACACAAAAACGCCCTTCCCAGCTAGGAGAATGAAGGAAAACACAGCAAAACCATGGAGTAAAACGCCCAGGTAGCTCCAAACTCATGAGAGCAGAACTGATTGGGTGAATAATGGCTTGGGGAGCAATTCATGGCTATTTTTTTGTCCAAGCAGCCAAACACATTTTTCCATGCAGGTTGGCTTGCCCATACCCGAATTTGGACAGCCATACCTCTCATTCCCCAAGGCATTAACTACCTCAACCAATTCTTGGGAGAGTAAATGATTGGGTACAAAAGTCAGCATGGGTAGTTGAGGGTTGATGGGTTCTCTCCTTGACACTTGGCTTGACTTGATTGGCTCACAAGTTTGAAATTCCCCCCCCCCCAATTCCTTGTAAATATCAACGTTACAAATATCGGTGCGGCGTGGAAATCGGCAAGGTCTAGGAAACATCATCTCGGGATATCTTGGCAGAACATCGCCAAAAATCGGCAAACTTAAAAAACACAAAAATATTCATTTTTTTTCAATTTTTTAAACATCTAAAGCAACAATAACATCAAATAAACACATTGCCACATGAATATGGAAAGAAAATTGATATATAAGATATATACGATGTCTAGAGATACATCACACATCAAATTGGATCATGTCCCAGTCCTATCCTGAATAGTGAATACTGAATGTCTGAATCATCAAAAATATAAGTTATAACTTATAACAAATGTATATCATGATCATCATCATGACTCATGAGTCATCTACAGTGAAATAAAGTAAATAAACTATCGATTCCCTCTACCCCTTTTACGGGAAAAAGTAATCGCTGTGGAAACGGCCCTTGCCCTTCCTCTAGGACTAGGTACCCTCAAGGCTTGTCGGCCTCGTACTGGTATCTGGCGTCCTCTAGAAGAACTAGAAGACCCTGCAAAATGATGTCCTCTAGAACCTAAAGGTGGCTGAAACTGGTGTCCTGAAGAAGAAGGAGTTCGAGGAGGTAGTCCTACAGCTACTCCTCCACTAGTAGCAGCGCTACTATCGGGTCTATCTCCCTCTAACCCTGCCTGTGGCTCTGGATCTAAATGTGGCACACTCCCAGACTCAGTGTGAAACTCCTCTGGAACTGGATCACCCTCATATGGAGCCTTTGTAACATCATCATGATCACGATCATGATCATCTGCTAGCCAATCAGGGGCTACCTCCATAGTAGGCTCCTCACACTCCGACCTCCAAGCTGCAGTGGTGTTGATCTGGTCTAATGAAATGGCCTTTGCATCAACTTTTCTCTAATATTGCTTCACCCACAACCTGAGATTGTAGTGGACGTAGACCAAATCATTAAGGTGCGGAGTATCCAACCTGCAGGAGGATCATAGAATTAGATATTAAATTATAAAGTTAATAATTTCAATTTGTAATGCATAAATTAGAAGGCAAAGGGGCATAATGATAAATGATAAAATTATAAACTAGAAGAGCAACCGGAAGAGCTACATGTCTGGCTGAGCACTCGAATGGCAAGCTTCTGTAGAATAGGTATGGAACCACCATAGTTTTCCCACCAGATATCTACAATGAATTAAAGAAACATAAGAAAAAATAATTGAATTTAAAAATAATAATTAGAAAAAGAAAACGAACTTTGAAACAAGGTGAAGCTTACATGGCATCAGGTTGGTCCTGTCATGTACTGTCAAATGAAACCCAAGTAATCCTGTGGCTTTCTTATACACTTCCATCTCTTGGGAAAGCTCTGCACAATCATCTGTAGACGGCACTATCCTATGGACACACTCGTAGAATCCAGCCATAACCTCTCCATCAAATCTAAAGCCACAGGAGTAACCAAACGCAAGGTTGAGGTATAACCCTGCAGCATGAATGGGGCGATGGAGTGTGTTGTTCCATCGCGCATCAATCATCCCCCATATAATCTGTTGTCTCTCCTGCCCCCGATCTCCCTTGTCCTCGTAATAGGCACGAATGGACTCTTTGGCCCTATCTATGGCCTCATACAGGTAGCCCATTGCAGGCTTATCTCCATCAACCAAGCGGAGAACCCTTACCAAAGGTTCAGTGACAGCACAAACCTCCCTCACGTCATCCCAAAAGGTCTGATGGAAATTCACTAACTTGCATATGGCTTGCCCCTCTGGTCTAGTGCTAAATGATAAAGCATGCCACTCAGGTGAAAGGAACATTTGCTGCAAGTCCCACATAGAACCCAAGAGGGACTGGAGAGAAATAAAGCTAGTGGCAAAGCGTGTGATGGCAGGACGCACCAACTCTCTATCACCTGTGAAAGTTCTCATCAAGCTAAGCACCGCTGCATGATTGTATATGAATTTTGTGATGCTCCGTGCTGAATCAATGGTATCCTTGATCTAATCAATCTTGGCTAAATCCTCTAACATCAAGGCAATGGGCCGCACAAGGAGTCCAGAATAGTGAAGGATACATGTCCATAAGCATCCTACCAACAGACACATAGTTCGCAGCGTTGTCCGTTATGACTTGGACAACATGCTGCGGGCCAACCTCTTGGATGAAGTCATCCAACAAGCTACATAGTAAACCCGCATCTTTGACATATGCAGATGCATCCACGGATTTCAAAAACATAGTGCCCCTTGGACAGTGAACCAAGAAGTTGAGAAGGGTCCTACCCTTCATATCAGTCCAACCGTCTGACATCACTGTGCATCCTGTTAACTCCCATGATTTTCGAAGATCCTCCAACCTGTCAGTGCATTCGGCCTTTTCATTCTAGAGGATGGGCCCTCTCAACTCCTCATAAGTGGGGGGCTTATACCCCGGTCCAACAATAGCAGTTGCCTCAAACATGGACATATAAAATGGGTTATTGGCAAAGTTAAATGGAATATCACTCCATAGCAAGCATCGACCCACAAGTGTATCTGCGTATTTTTTCTCTTTTAATTTCATCATGGACCTTACAGAAGGTTGTCCACCAGATGTGCATCTCGACACAAAGGCACCCATTGGTGATGCAATCAAAGGTGAAGGCATTGTGGACTGCTGTGTGGAGAAGGTTTCCAGACTCGTTCCACTAGCCCCCACTCCGCATCCGAACTCGGATCTTGAGGCAATTTGATGTCTCACGGTCTCTTTGAATTGTTTCTTTTGCTTAGTTCCCTCAATTGCTTTTTTGGCCTTGTCAATGTGATCCTCGTTTGCTGCGGTACAAGGAATCACATTATGCCCCGATATTTGTGCAATGTGATATTTCAGCCTGCTTATTCCTCCCGTCATTCTTTTCCCACATAAATTGCAAGTGAGCTTTTGTTGATTTTCTGGATCAACGGTTGTGCCAAATTCCCAAAATGCATCCAATTTCGACATCTTGTATATGGAAGAAACGAAGTTTCAAACTTTCAAGTAAACCTAGGGCAACAAAAAAGAAAAAAATTAGCTGCAAATAAAAATTAAAAATTAAAAACAACAAAATTACAAATAAGTTAATAAGTTTTTGTTAATGTTTAACAGTTAACTGGGCAATTTGTTAATGTTTCAGTTTCACTGTTGCAAGCCTGCAAGCATACAATTTGCAAAACGTTTTTTTCATTTTGCAAATGCAAAGTTCAAACAACATTAAAATTTAAAAATTAAAACAACAATTTTAATTTTTTTTAAACCTAAACTAACCATTATAGAATCTAACCTACGGCCTACCCAACCCAACCCAACCCAACCCTATTGCTAATTGAAAGTTTGAAACCCGTGGCCATGTGGGAGTTTCTAGAGGAGTCAAAACTTAACAGCCGCGGCCGTGTGGGAGTTTGTGTGGAGTCGTGGACTGTGGAGTGAGCTGGGGAGTGATGGGTCACAGGACGCAGCAAGCAGTGGGTTCAGGGTTGTGCCCGTTGTGGAGTGGGCTGGAAGCTGCGGAGAGGAGTGTGCACAGTATGGAAGCCGTGCGGGAGAGGCACAGTGTGGAAGCCGCGCGGGAGAGGAAGTGGACATTTAAAATTTTAAATGACAAATAAATTTTAAAATTTTGCTTACCTTCAGCTAGAAGCCGAATAAACCCACCCTAATCGCTCTGCTCTCCTCTTGACGGCTGTAGCGAGCAAATGACCCCGAAAAGAAATGCTCCCGCAAGCTTAAAAACTAAAAAACACACCTTTTTTTTAGCCTGTCCCAAAAATCGCAAGTCGGCGGCGATTTTAGGCGATTTTTCGGTCAAATTTCGGCGATTTTTCGGGGCAAATCGGCCCAATTTTTTGGCCAATTTTAAAAAAAAAAAATCGGTGCCTCCAAAAAATCGCAATTTTTCGGCGTAGCGCGATTTTTCGGCCGATTTTTGTAACACTGGTAAATATCATGCTCCCATCTCTTGTTGCATTGCATAGCTAGTTGTGGGCATATATATTAAAATGCATATTTACAATTCCCATGGTTCACTAGCACATGGGTAGTCTAATATCAAATACTTGCCTCTTCTAGATCGAGCGTTCACTAGCGGGGCCTTGGCCTTGAACTCCACGCTAGGAATCATACATAATATGCATACAATATTTACATTATAGCCCAAAATATTATAAGGGTCAAAATGGGGGACATGACACCTGCATTGTATGTCAAGACACCGTCAATAGTATAAAATCATTATAGAATGTCGTACAATCATAATTGTTCCAAAAGAGTGCACAAGTATCCAAAATATAACTCTTAAATGCTGGAAGATGGGTATCCCATTTTTGACAAAATGCAGACAAATTAGTATATTATTATCGCTACTAAATGCTTTTAGAAAAGTAACACTAATACATCACTTTTAATGTCCATAACAGAGATATGCTCCCTCTGTAAATAGAAAGAAGTTCAAATTAAAGACCTCTAATATGCTCTGCAACCAAAAAATAACATCTCAATTCCGTGTCACTTGAAGGAAACAAATTGAGTACTCAACTAAATTCCATTGCTCAATGACAAACTGACTCATTGATCTCATAAATATCTATGCAGGCAAGGCAGCAAAAAGCCTGTTCCATGTAAGCCATGGTGCAGTCGGAAAGACAGCTGCAGAACCTTTACGCAGCCTGTTCCTCAATATGCCTAGGTGGTGGTAACTCAGGTTTTGAAGGCCTCCATTTATCAGCAGCTCCAGCTCGGTCTTCGTCGCGTTGCCTATCACGGTCAGGACCACCTCCCCAACGATCACGATCATCCCTATGACCAAATGCACCATACTTTGTTCGTTGGTCATACCGCCCAATAGGGGCTTGGGCATCCCGTCCACGTGGTGGCTCATATTTACCCTGTATTTGTTTTGTAGGTGGCTCATATTTACGGGTTGGAGGAGCATACTTCTCCCTAGCAGGCACAACATCTGCTTCACGCTGTCTAGGCGTGGAGAGCCCATCTTTTCTGGATAAACCATGAGTTGGACCAAAAGATTGTTTGCCATCATCTGAAAAAAATGGTCTCCTATCATCGATATGGGCTTGTCGATCTGGGCGACGCCAACTATCATTCTCTGCTTCAGTGCCAACTGATTCAGCCCCCTTGCGCAGAGCTCGGGGTACAAATTTGGTTGAATTTACCTCCGAGGGTTTTACAACTCTTGGTTCCTCCTTGATCAAAGCTTCTTTTCGTAGCCTCTCCTTCTCCTCCAGTTCCTTTTCACGCTGCTTCTGTTTTTCTGCAATCTCATCTAGCTTGGCTTTCCTTTCTGCATCTTGTTTGCGCTTTCTTTCTTCCTCTGTAACACATTCGACCCATAAGCAACTCTAGTTATCTTATGGTCCTCGAATGAAAAAAATAAAAACATAGTGCATACAATTCATAACTTCCGTACAAGATATAGCTTGAACCTCTTACCCTCACGCTTGCGAGCTTCTTCCTCTTCCTTGAGCTTTAACAACCTCGCCTCCTCCTGCCTTCGATAATATTCCATCTTTCTGCGCAACTCTCTTTCCTGTGTTCGAATTGCTCGGAGCTCTGCAAGCCTCTCTTCTCTTTCTCGCTTCAGTCTCTCAAACTCTCCTTGGCGACGGCCAACTACCTGACTCTGAAAGATATTCTGCATTATCAAAACAAACCAAAATAACTCAGCTGCAGTTCCAGGAAGCAAAATAGATCCTGCTATAACAGCCATACATCGATCCAAGACCCAGAAATGACAAAAAATGCAAAACCTTACCTTATCGTTCAGCATTCGGATAAGCCTATTCTTCTCCAAAAGATCTGCAGCATGTTGTTGTCTGCTTTGTTCAATTGCTTGCTGCCAGTGCACGAGTATCATGATGGGGAAAGATCATTCAGAACATAACCAAAAGATATTGACTGCTTATAATTGCAAGAATTTCTATACACTAAAGCAAGCTACTCAGTTCCAAGATTAATCAATTATCCAACAAATTTCATTGAGATGAGGGTCCAGAGAAAGGTCACATTGAGATGAAGTAAGGTGCCAAGCTATTGGCATAAGGACGAGGATGGATCAGGATACATTTGAGAAAGAGATGACTGAGATCAAGAAGAATCTTAGTAAGATGATGGAGGTGTTACAAGAAAGTGAATAGGATCAGTACCTTGGATGGCTATTGAGAAAGAAGAAGGTCAAATGGCAGACCTTGCAGCTGAAGCAGAGACAAAGATTGCTCAGTTGGTTGAAGGAAAATGAACTCAGGGGAATTGAATTTGAAGGAAAGTTGATGGCAGAGAATGAAGTTCACATTTGTGAACTTGAGCAAGGTGTACTCTTGAAAGAGGAAGACACTGATAAAAGGTTTGCTGAGAAGCCCATGGGTTGTATGGAGGACCCATATCAGAATGAAGAAGACAGTGGTGGCGATGCTGATAAGAGACCAGTTCAGAGTCTCATAAAAAATATAAATATAAGAGTTGAAGATCAGCAAGCAGGAGAAATGATGATGTCAGAATCATCAAAGAAGGCTATGAAGCCTTTTGATTTTAAAGCTAACAAAGTATGTGATTTTGCAGGTTTTGATGGAGAAATGATGATGTCAGAATCATCAAAGAAGGCTATGAAGCCTTTTGATTTTAAAGCTAACAAAGTATGTGATTTTGCAGGTTTTGATGGAGAAGAACACTCAGGTAATGTTGTCATGAAAGTGAGAGAATGAAGAATTGTCTTTTCAAGACAGTGAAGAAAGACATTCCCGAAGTCTTGTGCCTAGGGGAGGAATGCAGTTACTGAACACTACAGTGAAGGATGATGAGAGCATGTCTTTTCAAGGCATGGGAGCAGAACACAATCAGCATCTTGTTGAAGTAAATGGGACAATTGTGTCTCATAGTGCAGAACCTGTTATTGACAAAAATAGGGAAGATGTGGCTTTTATAGGTAGCCAAAAGGAAGATGAAGTACAGTCATTGAAGACGGTTGGGGAAGAAGACAATCAGATTGAAGAGTATGTTAGAGAAGAAGAAAGGACAGCTTTGTCTCATATTGAAGGGAAGTTTGTCATAGCATTGAAGAAGACCGAGATGGCTATTGGAGTTAGTCAAGGGGATGATGAAGATCGGCTACTGAAAGCTGTTGTAAAGGGAGAAAGGAATGCAGAAAACAATGGCCAGCATTGTGATGAAATGCCTGAGGGGTGCCAGAAAGAAGACGAACATTTGTTTAGGGAGTCAGAGTACAGAAGTGAGATTGCAGTTAGTATAGGGAGAAGAGAGGATGAATATCATAGATATGGTTGGAAGGTGAAGAAGCAGGTCGGATGGCCTGCAGTGCAACCAGCATAGATCCGAGAGGGATCCAATTTTTTAAGGTGTATTTCTTTTTTTAAATTTAAACTCAAGAAATTTGGTTTTAAGTTTTTATTTTATAAACAAACATCTATTTTTTAATTAATTTTCATAATATTTTATTTTATGAACCAACATGGATTTTTTTAAAATACTTTCCATGATTTAATTTTTTATTTGATGAGCCCACATGAATTTTTTTAATTATTTTGTTAGTAACAAATGTTACATCACGATGTAACGTTACCGGTTACATCACACACGTTACAACATCTCCCCCATACTAGGCTGTAAAGCACCTCGTTTCACTCGGTGCAATTATTTGCCAAGAAGCTGATTCAGAGATGTAGAATTGGAATAAAATCAAAGAACCTGAAATGTGAGGAGAAGGTTTGTGAAAATAGACCAGAGCAAGGAGTTTTCCTTGATGAGGGAAAAAATGAAGAGACTAGTGAAGAAGCTAGTGAAGAACCTGATGAAGACATTTCAGAAAATTCAAATCAGCATGAGGAGTTGGTGACTGAGATACCAACTGAGACTGGAAAGCCTTATGGTTTTAATGCTAATAAGTTGTGTTTGACTGCAGGAAAAGAAGGACAGTTGCTGAATACTGTCATAACAGTTGGGGAGGAAAGAAGCATGCTTTTTAAAAGCATGAAGACAGAACAAAGTCAAAATTTTGTCGAGGAAGAAGTTGGGACAGTAGAGTTCCATATGGGTATTCAATCTGAAGATTTCCCTCAGAAAAAGGAAGTGGTTGGTAGTGAACAGCTAGGAGAACAGATCACTGCAGCAAACAAGAAAGAGCTAACTATTGAAGATAGTCTAGAAGTGGTGAAGAAAATAGAAGGGTATGTACAGCCAGTTAGTGCAAATGATGGTGCATACTCCCGAGAAATTGTTGTGGGAGCAGAACAGAATCACCATTCTGTTGTGGAAAGAAGTGAGACATCATTGTCTTACAAAGGAGAACTTGTTGTAAAGGTGAACATGACAAGTTTGGTTTCTGGATCTAGCCAAATGAAGAGTGAAAAGCAATCACTGGAGATTATTGGATTTGAAGATTGTCGAAGGAATAAACAACTACTAAAGGTTGTTCAAGAAGAGGAAGAAGTCTATGCCGAGAATGCAATGGAGAAGCATAGTGAGGAAGAGGTACTTGCAGTACCTAATGAAATTAAATGTTCTGAATTTAATGATTTGATTGAATGTGTAGACACAGTGAGAAAAGTACAGCTGTTAGAGGATGGGACAATAAGAAGTGAAGGTGCAGAAGACTGTGTAAAGTCCTCAAGCATAGTTCCAAGTAATTTTGTTGATCTATATAAGGAGCTAGAACTTCTACAAAGAAGATTGGAAAGACAAAGAGTGTCCATTCAAGATGTAGAGCTGAAGATGGAAGAGAATAAGAAGGCTGTCATGAGCAGTATTAAGGATGAGGAAACTGTTAAGTATGGTGGACAGAGTGAGAAGATTGTCTTGGAAGACAATATGACAGCAGCTGGTGAAGAGGAGGATGTTGTAGAAAGTAATAACCAGATTGTTGTAGAGCAGCAAGAAGATGTTAAAGAAGGATATGTCTCAAAGGACACTGAGGATGAAATGGAAGAAGAAAATGATCCACATTTTGAAGATGAGTGTGCAGAATTGGAGCAGAAAGAAGATCTCATGCAATTTGATATTGCTGAGATAAAAGAAAAAATCAGATTTGAAAATGCTGAGGATGACAACAGTAATTCTGTTGTAGAACAATGGAGAAGGCTTTTTAATGCCTTAAGACATATTTTGGAAGATGTATAGTAGTGAAGTTAAAGAGGAGGATGTTTATATCCTTGTGTGGAGAAGAAATGCATTTACAAGAGGATAATGATCACAGGAACTTTCGGCAGAAGAAGTTAAAGTTGGACAGAGAGGTAGATGAGCTATTGGGGCTCATGAAAACTTTTAAAAGGAGTCATAGTAGAATGGGGCAGACAGTCAAGTGTATAATGGGATTAACTGTGAGAAATTGTAAAGGCAAGTTGAGTGGAATGTTACAGTACAAAGTGTGGAAACCTGGAAGATTAGAACCAACAGTGAATTGTGATAGCAGTGAAGGCAGTGGACGACTACAACATAAAGTTTGGGATCCAGGCAGATGGAGATTGAAGACACATGAACAGGAGTTCATGAATAATTTCTACCTTGGGAGTCTGATGCAGGGGCATCCTGCTCTCAATTTAAAATTTTAAAATCTGATCAGATCATGAGGTCTTGAGTCAGACCAAGTAGGGTTGTTTGAATTATTCATTGTAAAGTTATGTAAATATCCTAGGTTCCAGTTATTTAGGCTAGGAAGTTCTAGAAGTAGGTTGAGGGGTCGATTTGTAAGCAAATTTTGGTTGAGATGGATGACTCGAGAAGCACATGAGGATATCTAGGAACAAACTACATGAATGTAGCAATCTGTTCCATGAGTCATAAGTTAGATAAGTTAGAATCCTATTTTTAGAAGTTAGTTGCAGAATTTTAGGATATTGTTGTGAGAGCTGGCAGTAGCTTGCCATGCATAAATATGTAAGCCTATGGGCAGAAGAGGGTTCGACCTTCATTAGATGTAGAAGGGACCGAGAGGTTCAGAGGAAAAGGAGAATTGGCCGAACAGAGGAGTAGGTTAAAATATTAAGCATGTACAGTTTTATGAATAGAAGAGATTTACTGTGCATATGATATCATCAAATCGTTTGTGTAATTTATGAATGAAGTCCCGTTCTGTGTGAATTTAGTAGTGGCAGAGTTCAGATCTCTGTGTGAAACCCGAACTAACAAAGGGGTTCTATTCTTTTATAATGAAGTCGAATTTGTGTCTTCGAATGCATAAAACGAAATGAAGAAGGCTGTGTAAAGAAATCGACAGAGATCAAGTAGTTAGAAGAATTCACGAAGCTGAGTAGGAGATTGAGTCTTTCAGGTAAGATTCACGATTATTTGTTCTTTAAACAAATCTAGAAGCAAAGAACTCCTAAAGAGATTCAAACTCTAATTTATGCATTGGAAGGGATTGGGACATCATGTATTGTATACGGTTTATTAATTAAACGTTGGGTGATAATATACCTTATATGAAGTCATAAGTATATGAGCTTATGAACAGGGGAGAGATACTAAGTCCAATGTGAGAGAATGAGTGGAGAGGTTTGTATTATTTTGTTTAATGAAGATGAACAGATCATGGGAAGAGATAATGGGTGTTCTCATGTAATTACAGCTGTTGCTTTGTTAATGAAAAAGAAATTCTTCATTTCTGTGTGTCAATAAGATACATACTGTGAATTCTAGCATCTGCGTGTGAAATCTGGAATGAGCAGAGTTTCGAGTAATGTGAATATTGGAACTAGCGATGAGCAGATGTTTTCTTTCTTCTGAACGTTTGTGAGAATTTATGGACTTTGGGTGTTATATAGCTAAAGTAAAAGAACCCTGTGGAATGAGATTAAATCCTCATTAGTGGGAGTATGGGTCGTAGATAGATCCTGCAGAAGTCCTGAGGACTTAGTCCGTATGAATGAACCTGTAGCCGAAGCCTTTGGTTACTTCGGCTCTTTCGAAGTACCATTGGAAAAACAGAGTGAAAGTAGTATGGGCAAGTGGATCCTGCATCACTGACATATGATAACATAAATATTGGATACAGAATCAAAATCATGCTAACCTGTTGTTGCTGTTCAAAAAATATTTCATCATCTACCAAGTGCTTCTGATAGGCTGCTTCAATAAGATGGGTTTCTTCTTCTCTTTTGGCCCTTTCCAAATAATCCATAGTTTTTGCTAATTTCTGGAGTTTGCGTTCCATTTCCTGCCTTTCCTTAAGCTGCTCATTCAGAGCTTGTTCAATAAGGGTCTGCTTTGTGACCTTTTCCTGCAAAGTGAGAATAATCATAAAAGAATAATACCACAGGTGTAAGAATTCCTCTACGACCATATAGAAAAAGAATATCACAGGTATAAGAATCATCTAAAACAAAAAACACAATTGCAAAACTTGCTTAACAGAACTATAGCATATAAGGCACATAGTAAATGCTGCATACCCCTTCAATGGCAGTCTTTTTCCCTTTTTTCCCTTTCCTTCTCTCAGCTTCTTGAAGCAAAGCTTGGGCTTCTTCCAATTCCTTCTCTTCAATCTCCCTCCGAATTCTCTGCTCTTCTCTCTTTGTATACTCAGATGCAAGTCTTTTCTGTTCTGCTTCTTCTGTTATTCTTTGCTGCTTCAACCTCTTGGATTCTTCTTCTCGTTCCTTCACAAGAGCAGTGAAAGCAAACAAATTTAGCACAAAACACTACCATAGAGAATCTCCAATAAACTGTGATATAAAAAGCCTCCACCACCAAAACAAACAAAAAATGGCACATACCATTTCAATCATCTGGCGCTCTTGCTCCTCCTTGCGCCTCTCAATCAAGACTTTGCGAGCAAGAAGCTTTCTATGCTCTTTCTCTATGACCTCAAGCAATACTGGGAAGTGTTGAGTTGTTTTTGGGACTTTCTCAACAGAAGGTAGTTGTATAAGACTTCTAGCCTTGTTTAAGCGTTTCAGAAGAATAGTCAAATGATTCTTAATCTTATCTGATTCAAGGTCCTGCACAAATAAATCCACTGAGTTGCTTATAATATAGTCACTCCCTAAAATACTCCATGCACAGAAGCGGAATCCTCAAAATTAGTAGAGGCTATATTTACTATACAAAATAATGAGAATTAAAAAATTCAATTACTTTACCTGACTTCCAAACTGTACAATGCCTTTTAAATGGTCAATCTTCAACTGTACAAAATTGTACTTCACAGCATCCACACTAAGCCTCTCTATAACAGCAAAATCAGAAAATGGTATCATCCTTGACAGGGCTGTGATTTTCATGGTTTGATACACTTGTGATACCTGGAACATGCAAGGGTTAACTTTAGAAAACAATTGAGAGTTTCGCTCTTAGTATACAGAAGAGAACTGTATACACTTTAACACCAAAAGAGTAAGAAATATATCAATTCCGAGATTGTCACACCATATGGCATAAAATAGTAGAGACAAATGAACTGAATAGAGTAATAACTAAATTCCATCACATGTTGTAAATTGTAAACCCTAAACATCGTTCACGATTACAAATCACAAGTTGTCACACAACAGAATTTTAGAGAACAAGAAACAAAGAGAGTAATAATTAAATCCCATCACCTGTTGTAACACTCTCAAAGTAGTTAGCCTTTCTAAAGCAGGAATGTATTGCTCCAATTGCACTTCTGGGACAGGAGAAGCTGAAGACAGTTTGTCACTAAGCTTAGATAGCCTGCCTAGCAGTGGTTGAACTTTGTCAGCAAGATCTAAAGGGTGGAATTCATTTTCCAACAGATGATACAAATCTTTCACTTCTTGTGGAACATATGTCATGACACCTTTGGAAACCTGACATATATAAAGACACCAGTTACCCAATAAGTACATGTTGCCAGTTCCTTTTTTTAAACCCAAAGAACCTTTACAGTCAATATGATTAAACTATATTCACGTAGACTCGAATGCTAACTGAAATTTGATGGCATCAGTTAATAAGCAATAATGAAGGTACATAGAACAAAATAGTTTGGGGTGAAGAAACTTTTGAATTATTAAAAAATGAGGTGCACAGTGTATAAGTGTATAACTTTAGTATAAGCTATTAATATAAGTATCTATAGTACACATTGTCCTGATATTGAACCACATTCTATTCAGTTATAATTAAAATCATGTAGCATGTCAAAACACACAACTGTACAAGCAGATAAAGTGCATAGCAGAATAGGTGTGCTCTGACTTCTCAGCAACTTAAAGTAAGGCCTTTCAATTTCATCAATAAATGCTTAACAAGCTCTTTACTTATTTACTTACCAATTCAGAAATAAGTGCCGAGCGTGACAACTGCCAAAAAAAATAATGTCAGCACACATAATGAAAAAGAACTCCTTGAACTAAGCATAGAGTATAATACTATTATCCTTGAATTGAAAACAGTAAATACCATTAACATATAAAAAAAAACTGTACAAATGCAAACATCTCAAACAGCGACATATGCACCCCTTTCATTAAAATACCCTACCACTTCTCTGGTGTCCTTTTTAGAATCCAAACTAAATCCCAAAAGACTGGCCATTCTCGAACTCCTTTCCTTCTCATTCTCCAGTTCAAAATGGTGAGCCCCGTGTTTGTGATCATAGGGCATAATAGAAATGGCAGCCAACAATACAGATGATGCCATCAGCTGCAAATCCTTCTGTGCCAAGTTTTTATTGTAGCTTTTCTGGAGGATATAGAGCTTGTACCATGCATAGGCATGATACAAATGACTTTCTGATATCCAGAATATCTTTGTTAACTTTGAATAGTAAATTGCCATCATTTGAGGTTTAGGGGTCTTCTTGACCATGCACATAAGGCCATGAATATCTTCTATAGAGCGAAAAGCTTCCTGCATAAGGCAAAGCTTCCATCATAAGAAATACCGTAAGGCAAATGAAAATGACATAAAAAATAGCTCACCAACCTGCCAGAGCTCAAGCTCAGTTGCAGCCTTCAGTTGCTCAAACCTTGTATCAAGGTAAAGCTGCAAACTCTCAGGTAGATTCAGATCAGGCCTGTCTCTTTGATCCCTGTACTTATTCAAATTGACCAAGTGATTGCGTATTATTTCACAGAGCCGACGGAACTCTGTTGTCCGTTTATATTGCAAACAGAACTGAAAGGCTCGATGTGCAGTCATCTGTCCTTCCAATTAGGATTGTAGTCAGCCATACTAGAATGAAAAACTTATTCAACAATCTTTTTTAATAAGCAACTCAAAAACAACAGTCTTTTTATTTCTATAATCATTAGCTGTTATTTCTATTGCATGTGCTAGGAAGAGTGCAGTATGTGTCTCTCTGTCATTGAGATAGAATATATTGAACAAACTCTACCAAACTTGCCATAGAAAAACATTTAAAGCTCCTAAAACAAGACAGCTGCGGATCAATCATTGTCAGTGCATCCACTGCCAGAATTGGGGCAGCCTATTTGGAGTTGTTAGTGAAAAAATTAAGTGGAATACAAGTTAACAACCATTAATACAAAATTGTCCAGAGTATGCAAATGTTCCATCTATTCAAACACCATTTAACATGCACTCACCGCATATAACGCCTCCAGCTTCGAATTGTTACGAAGTATTTCAAGCACGGTCCTATACGTTTCCCAGAGAAACTTAAACCATGGTGTAACCAGTTCCCGATCAGACCTGTCTTTCCCTTTCTCTCCACTGACATAACTGAGCATCAAGTCCTCTGGCCTCTTCTCTGCCTCTAAGTCCTCCACATCAAGGGCAATCTCAGATGCTTGTGCTTGAGCTTGAGCCTGTTCAGCCTTATCACTAGAAAGCTGGAGGAAATACTTGATAACCTCCTCCAAGGAACTGACATTCACTTGCTGGCATACAATGCGATACTGAATAAGTCCATCCTTGGCAAACCTGCCACGCCTCATATCCACACAAAGTTCCACATATTTGAACATTATCTTTTCCAGTGTCTTTTGCCATGATCTATAACGCTTTGATGTTATCAAGTCGTGAAGAGCCTGTAATGCTGCCTGCTTCTGGCCAACATTCATCAACTCTGCATGCAAATTACACCAAAGCCGATTAAACTTCTATAGGTAGGCAATCTCAAACCTAACCCTAGGACATGGTGAACCCAGCTAGTGACAAGAAACAGATACTCTTCTGAATCTCATAACCCTATCTAGACGCAAGGTTCCTATAATTTCAACACTACAAAAAAATCCATCTTATCAGACCAAGCTGCTGAAGCATATATAATAATACAAATTCAACAAATGTAAAATATAAAGTCCATGTAAAGAGAAATCTCTGTAAATAATGCAAACCTTCGGCCCGCTTGAGAGCATTTTCCGGCTTGGCAAAGGTTGCCATGGTGATAAAACCCTGTAGAACTCAAAAAACCTCTCCACCAACGTTATCGATGACCGTGGGGCTATAAGAAGCATATAGGGGATTTCCCCAAACCCGAAATCCCAGAGCGCGAAAAAGCACCAAAACAGGCTGGATAACGCAGCGTGAGACGATCCGGAGGCCTAGCCACAGAAAACACCTGCGATTTTTATTTTGACTGTGTCGTTTGGAACTTGACGAAGCCGTGACGATTCAGGAACAGAGCTCAAAACTAGCACCTTGGCTTTTGGCTTTCCCAAGCTCCAGACTTTGTTGAACACCTCTACCTCGGGGTCGAGTGGGTTGAGTGAGAGAGGTTTGGCCAACTATTTAATTTGCATGAGTGATTGCACCGGAGTGAGGTGTTACACTCCAGTGTGGGGAGATGTTGTAAGGTGTGTGGATGTAACGTTACACACGAGTATGAGGAAGATGTTGTAACTTGTAACGTTTCACTAGTTAAAAAAGTAAAAAGTAATAAATTATACTATATGAAAGTATTTAAAAAATCTCATGTTGGCTCATAAAATAAAATATTATGAAAAGTAATTAAAAAATCGATATGTTGGTTTATAAAATAAATTATTATGAAAAGTAATTAAAAAATCAATATTCGTTTATAAAATAAAAACTTAAAACTTAAACCCGAGTCTATCAATCAAGAGATATCAAATTTCTTGAGTTTAAATTTAAAAAAAGAAATACACCTCAAGAAATTGGATCCTTCTGGATGTTGATAGATACAGGTTTAAGATGGATATACGCTGGTTAAGTTCATTGATCTGCATAAGAAAGAGATAATTGATGGTTAAGTTCATTGATCTGCATAAGAAAGAGATAGTTGATGTTGCAAGATAACATTAAGGATGTTATATATTGATTAACTCCTTACGGTTTGAGAGAATGCACTACTTGCCAAATTAAGACATGGAATGTAATTGGATTTAGAAGAGTACACTATGTTGAGTAATAATATGGGAGATGTAGGAGTAATTGTTGTGAAGGTGATAAGAGTTGTGCTTTGGAACCTCGTTGAAAAAAGGTTAAATTGCATCTAAGTGAGTTGGTTAAACAAAGAAAACAAGGTGGGTTCCAAATGCTCAAGACCAAGGAGGAAGCGGTGGCTAATTTTATGCATGACATCTTGCATTTACTCAATGAAGTGAGGCTCGTGGTGGTAGGTATGAGAGGCAACAATTTGAGAAGATTTCACTCTAAGTCTATTGATTAAAAAAAATAAAGGGATCATCTTTAATGATCTTGTCTTATGAATCCTTAAATGATTTGGACTGGGGATCATCTTTGATGAACTTGTCTTATGGATCCCTAAATGATTTGGACTGGGATCTTGCACTTTTAAACTAAGAGGAATGGAGGTAATTGGAAATGAGGAACTTAAAATAACTAAGTGTTTCCATTGGCTCTATGTAAGTAAGGCATAAAAAAATTACAAACACCCATCAAATCATGGTCCAGGTGTAAAGGTGATTGCAATTGAATAAGTTAAAATCAATTTAAAAGCAAATTTCTATTACACACAGTGGAAACATGGATCAAAAGGCTCACTAAGCCAAAGATTTGATCATGTGCCGAAGGAAACATTCTCATTTAGATTAAACTAATCAAATGGAGCAATTTGTTAAGATAGGATGGGAAACAAGATTAATAGAAAAGTATACACTATAGTAGAGGTAACAAAGGTGTAGTAAATTGACTAGAGTAAAAATCCTAGCTAAAGTGAGTGGAGAGTACCATTAATAAAGAATAAATAAGCACATTAACTAATTACCTTGCCATCTAGGCCTTAGGAGATATCTCTTGTTATTAACCACCTTATTTACCTATTATAATAGAAAATGAACTTCAAGAGTTTTAAGATAACTTGTTACATGTAGGCCTTAGGAGATATCTCTGGTTATTAACTACCTTATTTACCTATTATAATAGAAAATGAACTTCAAGAGTTTTAAGATAACTTGTTACATGTGGTAATTACGCCGAAGGCGTTCTTTCTACCAAGACAATCCTTGGCACTGTACCAAGTTACACCGAAGGCGTTCTTTCTGCCAAAACAATCCTTGTCACTATACCAAGATTCTTCGTCTATGCCTCCAATAAAACGCTGCCACGTGGTTCTTCGTTCTTCCTGCGTTGTGGTTCTTCCTAGCGTGCTCAGGAAGTCAACTTCACAACCTGATGCCTTGCGGTGGTACTTCCTCGCGTGTATGTTCACCGCATACATTCTTTCTACCTTGTTCTTTCCTATAGCATATTAAATGGCGTTCTTTATTTCTACCATCGGCTACCTTATTCTTCTGCTACCGCCGATGTAGTGCACAAACAGCAGGAGGACGATAATTTGGTTGCAGTGGAGAACTCTTGTTTTTGCTATTATTGCCGAGATGGGTAGCAAAGCACATGCTATGGCAGCGGATAGCAGATGGCTTGGAATTGAGCGTTCGACCGAGTCCAGCAATCTGGGGAATTTGGTCCTTCAGGCATTGATGTTAAAGATCACAGCAAGACATAAGATTTGGTGCAAGTTATGTAAGGAGAAGATTGTTGGCCTGCACTTCAGGATGTCTGGAATTCTCCCAAGATGCCATTGCCACAGGGATCGTCCACACAGGTAAGTGTTTTGAATCTTGAAAATCTCATCATTTTGAATCGATCTTTTGATTTAATTCGATTATTGATTCCGATTTTGAGAAAATAGGTACCAGAGCGTAATTGGGTAATTTTAACGCAGAGCCCAAATGGGTTCTAGTGCATTTTTTAGGTCTTTCTATTTGTTATGCTTTTCCAGCATTTTTTTTATTTAGGGATTTCATCTGGTTCATACTTTTTAGGCAGCATTTCTATTCACTGGAAGAAGTTGCCCCATCTTAATCTACTCTTGCAAAATTATTACTTTTGTTAATCATCAAACTAGGTTTAAGTTTCTTAGCTTACTGAAAGTACGGTTACTGTTGGCCATCTACTTATAGAATTCAAACTATGTTTACTTTTATTTTAGGTTTTGTCGGGACTAGGGCATGTTAGTTGTTCGAGTTGCCTCCTGCACATTCTGATTCCCATTAAAGACCTACGCTGTTGTGGGGTGCTAATTGACTGGTGGTGGTAGCAACAGCAACAACAGTTGTTCCCGAGTTGCTGTATTTCCTGAAATGTTGTAGTAGGATGGATCCCACATCTCTCCTATTATTTTCAATAGTGAGTTACTTATGATTGGCCTGAGTGAGGTAATCAGTCTCAGAAGTCTCAGCGATAACCTTACATTTATTCAATCAAGCAGTTGGTGGGTAGTGCTCGAAATGAGGCTAGCTGCTCTTGGAATCCAGCTTCCTGGATCTTTCCTTTTCTTCTCCACATTCCAACGTTGTACCTGGCTAAGAGATGTGATTAACCCATTGGGTGCACGGTGCACCTGCCAAGTGATAAATGAATATTAGCTTCGGAGGCAATTTCTTTTTATTGGAATTGTTTTGAGAAACACATCGGTGTCTGAGGGGCATAATTCTTGCTAGAATCACCAAAAATTTGAATCCAGCCTCATCTTTTTGAGACTCATGCTGTTTTGGATGGGGCAAGCCATAGCGAGTATGGAGCCATGGTGGACAACTTTATACTTTGTCAATCTAACTAGCAATTCAAGTCTCTGTTGGCTTGAGAGACAAATTTTGGATATGTTTATAGGGGGAATCTTGTGTACAAGTTAGTTTTAGTGGCTGAAACAGCTTAATCTTGGTCTTAGTTGGATTTCAGAGGCAAAATTTGTTTCTGTTAATGGAAGGGGTCTTGTGCAAAAGTTAGTTTTAGTAGCTGAAACAGCTTAATCTTTCCTCTAATAGGATTTATCAATTGTTTTTCTCTCATCCAAGTTAAAAGATTTTCGTCTTTTATAGAAAGAAGAGTTACTATCTGATTTTACTTTTCTCTCTGTTATGTGTTTGATACCAGTTTTTGCTGCCAGCAGTACCTTTTAAAAAAGCAGCGGACAATACTAGTCCTAGACTTTTAGAGGACCTTGTTTTCAATAATCACCAGAAATTTGCTGGTAAACGTGGGATTCCTAATGGGATCGTGCCACCATTTTCTTCAACTGGTGTTTCACCATCTTCACAGACTCCTAATAGGCTCTTGCCAGTTTCTGATGTTTGTTCAGAAACTGGTTTCAAAGGGAATATGCAAACTGGAGTGAAGGGATTTATGCCTAGGCCTGGTGGTAATGAGTATACACGACCTTCTTTCTAGAGAGGGGATAGATAATTTCACCCACAAGGAGAATCCATTCCATTTTTTAGCAACTATGGACATAGATCACCCAACAACATACATGAACAGAGAAGGCTTAACTATGATTGGAATTCTCAGCAAGCCCTTTATGGTACAAATAATATTGTGATGTATCAAAGAGTTGGTCCAAGGAATATGGGGAGACCACCTCCCCCATTTGTTCCTCCAAATTATGGTTTAACAAATCATTCTGGTTTCCATGGTGATTGTACTGTTATGCTTATTCCAGTTTATTTCTCTGAAATGGTTCATAGTGTTTCATATCTTCTTCTTGTGGCGATATTCAAATTTGTAGCTGATGAATTTCAATTTTGTAGCTTTACCAACATACTATTTTCCGCCAAGAACACACCTAGATAGTGTCAGGGGTGGGTCTTATTTTCCACAGGCTCCACCTTCCAGTGTGTTCATTTCTACAACTGATCCTCATTTGCGTGCTAAAGTGGTTAAACAAATTGAGTACTACTTCAGGTTTGCTCAGACATACTCTTTTATTATTTATGGCCCATGGCCCATGTCCATGAGCTAGTTAGTATGTTTTTAATTCATCAAAATTTGTTTTCTTTGATTTTTTAATTATATGACAATTAGCTCATTCTTACCCTCATTAGTCAATCAAATCAAGTACTACCCCAGGTTTTCTTACACAAGCTCTGACTATTGTTAGTCCATTAGCATGAACCAATTGATATGTTTACTTATCAATAATTATAAAAAAATTGTGCAATTAGTTTGTTCTTACACCCATTGACTGGTGAGACATTGGATAAGTGTTCATCTGATATTGTAAATGTCTTCTAAAGCTCACTATAGTGCAATTGACATCTCAATACCCTTTCTGGTCTACATAAGGGAGATTATCTGGTGTTTGTTCAGTGGTAGTAAATCTTGTATGTAATAAAAGCTTATATAATATCTCTTGCAGGTTCACATATTAACATCTAATGTGAACTTTATACTTAGTGCATTGCGAAATTCAAGTGTAGTTGAAGTGAAGGTGAGCATCATAACATAATTTCTTGTCAGAAATGGCCATCATCATGCATTTCTTTATTATTTACATTTTCGGTCTTTTTGTGACAGTCTGACAAGATCAAGAGGCATGGTGACTGGTCAAAGTGGCTGTTACTTGATGGGGTCAACAATTCTACGTTAGGAACTCAGCAACAAGGCACCATTGTTAAGACAGGCAGTGTTGAAAAGGATGCTACATTGCATGGGCAAATAACAAGTGTTTCATCAGGGCATCTTATTGTATCTCCCTTAGCAGCAAATGGAGTTCAAAGTGAAGTTTCATCTAAATTGGAGACAGCTTCAGGTCATGGATTAACTAAGAGAACTTCTCCTGAAGGGGATACGATTAAGGGTATACTTGATATTAGGATAAATGACATGGGATGAACTGCATTTTTAAGCACTTTTTTCCTGTACATTATAGGGTTACTAACTGAAAAGAATGGTGGTTCTCTAGCAGAACTAAGAGCTCGAAGATTTCAGTATCATATATTGGGACCTGAGCAAATGTGGATTAAAACATCATACAACTTCTTGCAGTGCAAGATATTCAGTTTGACAAATAGTTGAGAATTTAACAGTTCACCTGCAAACACCTTAATTTGCATTTTTGGAAGAAAGTGCTTAATAATTTTATATCATGGGTTGTTACTCATGATAAAAAAGGTCGTGAGTTTATTTTGGTACTTTCTATCTCGGATGGATAAATTACGTCTGTTATTTTCTGCTTGGCATGCTGGGTTGCCCTTTCTGCTGTCAAAATAATGACATAGAAGATGGCTTTGATGTAATAATGACATTATTAATTGATCACAACTCACTATTGTTTCAGAAGTGTGACATTTCAACTCCTTTGGTTGAATCAATTATAAATTAGTGTGAACAAAAAGGCATGCATGATACTTGTTGAAGTAGATAGTACATCTTCTGACACACTCAATTCTATATTTAGAATTGGCTGGTCATGTTGAGATAATTTGGATTTTGCATTTTCTAGGTTTTATTGTTTACATGACAAGTACTAATATTTTAATCTCGTCTGAAGGTGTGAATCTACCAGTTATTATTCTGATGGAACTTTCAAATAAATGCTTGTTTTAAGCCAGTTTCTGCTATCTTTTTTTGGGATTTCACTGTCTTTTTGGTTAATCCAAATGAAATGGGGTTTATATTTATGTTGATTTTTTGTTTACTTCATTATCGTTTCTCATGTATTGGTCAAAGCATTGATCAAACAAATCCGTTTATATATTACCTTGCTCTGAAAGATAGAATGAAGATCGAGATACTTGGTTTGACAGTCATTGCACATTTTTTTAATGCCTCTTTTGTGTTCTGGATTGTAGTCCTATTTATGGATTAGTTAATGTTTAGAAGCAGGAGTTGTAAGTGATCATGACTTGTGCAACTATATTGGACTATATTTTAAAGATTGAAAATTTCATTTTTTTACAGTTACAATGCTTTATTTTGTCTCTTGGATCGTACTTTTCATTTATGTATTAACTAGCTTTTACGTATGGGTTTTGGCTTATGACAGTTTTAACATTTTTGTAGTTCTAATTTGGTTTGATTCTCGTTTGTATCCATCTTCTTCCATCATTTAATGATTTTGGAGTGACAAAGATAATGATTGACAAAGGAAACGTAAAGCAAAACTTGAATCTCTTTTTGACATTTATGGTAGAGATTTTGAAATTCTTGCAGATAAAACATTGGGTAATTCACTAGAGTGATGTTTGCACCTTGAAGACCTTGAACATATACCTAGAGTCTAGATTTACTACCCTTGTAATGGAAGGATTCTTGTAGATATGACATATGGTAATCCAATAGAGTGATCTTTACATTGAGAACAGTTGAAGGAATCATCGAGGTTAGTAAAAAATGTTTTTTTTGTTTGCCTCTTCATGTGATGACCTGGTCTTATTGCATTGTAGATGCAGTTCAGTTTGATTCTTACTCGCAACCAACATTTTGATTCCTGAAGAAATATTGTTGGGGATGAGGAGGATGTTGACCCAGATTGGAAACATAAAGAAAAGATTTAATTACTGTTGTATCAGAGTATTTATGAGTTCAGTTGTAGATGCAGTTCAGTTTGATTCTTACTCGCAACCAACATTTTGATTCCTGAAGAAATATTGTTGGGGATGAGGAGGATGTTGACCCAGATTGGAAACATAAAGAAAAGATTTAATTACTGTTGTATCAGAGTATTTATGAGTTTCTTGTAGATACATCATTGGTTAAATCAATAGAATGGTGCTAACTCTTCAGGCATAGGCTTGTCTACCCTCGAACTTTTCGACCTTTGAGGTAATTATAGGCATAATGGGTCTAGATTTTGTATGTTATTGTGACTCTGAATTTCCTGTGTACTGTTTGCTTTCTCTTCCTGGAACTTGGAGAAGGATAGGTCCCAGTGAGTGTATAGCTCTAATAACTAGACTTCCAAGTGTTCATTTAGAATAGGAGAATGTGACCCAGATTGAAAACAAAAGAAAAACTTCAATCACCTTTATAAAAATGGTAGACATCATTTGGCAGAATGGTGCCACACACTATTCTCTGCTTCAGAGATTTTATCACAATTACAAACTCAATCTCCAGATTCTTCTTCTGTTGTTGATAATCTCCAGAGAATAATGCGAATGCTGGCGAGTTACAATGTATTCAAAGAGCCCATTACAGAAGAGTCCAATGGAGTCCGTGAGAGACTCTATAGCATGATTGAAGTGGCCATGGCCTCTGTTCCATTCAGCGGTGCTGCGTCATTACCATAACCATCTACTAGAGCATACATTGAACCATCATAACTTAAAATAGGATCATCTGTAATTAGCAAAGAGGAAGTGTCTAATTATGCTATAGTTGTGATGAGATTGAGAATAAGAATAAATTGTAGAGGAGGAATTGCCAATCCTTGTGGGATTTAGAAAGAATTTTTATCATACCCACAAAGATGAAGAAACAAAAGAGATCATCATAGATCGTGTTGGAGCCAAGGCCGCAGCTATGGTAAAAGCTGCGAATTTTGAGGAAAAAGCACAAGTATGGAAGAGAAAGTGCTAAGTTTTGAATAAACGCCAATTTTGGGACAGAAGCAGACGGTGCGCAGTACGGTGCCAAATGGATAATCTCAATGTAGATTACGGACCGGAAATCGCGGAGCTCGCGCGCACGTCAGAAGAAAATGAAGGTAGCTGAGTGGAAAGCCCAGCTACCACAATGAATGAAGCAATGGAGTAGAGGACTCAGCTACCCTCATTAAGGCTGAATACAGAAGTTATGGTTGCTCGGACCAAGGAGGAGCAACGGACTAAAGCATTGAAGGCGAAGGACAAGGCTCCCATACCCGTAAGCTGCGCCGGAAATCATGGAGCCTGCAGGAAGCGGCGACATGACTGCAAGCGGCGCCTACAGTACACCTAGCCATGTCTGGTTAGGGTTTTTGGGGATTACTGCTGGGAAAGGCCCACAGTTTTGTAGAGGTGCGACCGCCATGGCCACCTATATAAATGTATAATTGTAAAGGGTAGATGTTAGCTAGCTAGTTAGTGAGCTGGTTAATTAGTGAGTCAGTTAGCTAAGCCTGTGAGTGAGCTAGCTAAGATAGTAGATACTAGATGTAAGAAGGGTTGATCGAGTTGATCATCCTCTGTTACGATCTTGCTGATTGTTTTCTACCGTGTTGCTAGAAAACAGGAGTTAGAACTGGTTAGCAGTGAAGCTAATCCTTGAGTTGTAGACAGTCGGAGTCGACGTCTGAAATATTGTAATCTCTGAAGAGGAAGAGACTAGATCGAGAGAAGGGCTCCCAGCTGTGTGCGTGGAGTTTCCTGGAAAGATCTAAGGCTGCAGCTGTGTGCGCAGCATGGTGTATAATTCTATCATTTTCTGGTTAATATAAGATACTCCCGTGGACATAGTTTTCCCCGTGGAGGTGGATTTCATATTTCTCGCCATTGTGATGTTGTGATTGAAGTGATTGCCTGTTTTAGTTTACTAACAATGTACGCAGGAATATTGCATTATCTTTATGAGTGTGTTGAGTAAGTTCTTGGAGCTTCCTTGGGGACTATAATCGTTAAGGGTCGAAGGAATCGATAAGACAACGTCGCCGCAGCGATAGGAGAACGTGTTGCTGCGACGGGTGCGCTAGCAAGACGACGCATAGAATATCGGCGCAGAGGATAATTGGTCTTAGCGCAGGAGTGGAAGTGCCGCGCAGCTAAGCTGTTGAGCAGGAGCTTGAGAGCTGTTGCGCTCATGAGTCTGAAGAGGGGTCAGATATTCACCTTAGAGGAATCGTCGAGGAGGAAAGAGCAGTCTCCGCGTCGCCTAGGTTAAGGAAACCTGATTCCTTAGCCCCCCCATAGCCACTTCGAGTGAGACCTCGAGCTGCTGCGCAGCTCGTTGCCGAGAGGGCCAGTGCGCCAAGGGGTTTTGTTGCTGCGCTTCATTAAAACCCGGGTCTGTCCAAAAAGCAGCCAACAAATGGTTCCGTTGCCTTATGACTTCTTGATCACGTCACTTCCGTTGCTTTGAACCCTATTGTTGAGCCAACAAATGGTTCCGTTGCCTTATGACTTCTTGATCACGTCACTTCCGTTGCTTTGAACCCTGTTGTTGAGCCAACAAATGGTTCCGTTGCCTTATGACTTCTTGATCACGTCACTTCCATTGCTTTGAACCCTGTTGTTGAGCCAACAAATGGTTCTATTGCCTTGTGACTTGTTACTGTGAGACTTGCTATTTTTGCGACGTAGGAGATTGTTGCTGAAGCCAACAAATGGTTCTGTTGCCTTGAGACTTGCTCAGCTAACAAATGTGTTACTGGAATCCTACAGCTACAGAAATTCAGGAGTGGTTCGATTTAAAGGCTAAAGAGTTCGCTGAACAAGAAAATAGAAGCTCTAGGCTCCATCCAGAAGAATGGTTGCAGAAGTATATCTATACTGACCTTCATGAAATTTTCTTTGTCACATTTGCACTTGAGTTACATGCTTGGATAGCCAAGTTAGCAAATACTATACCCACTGTGCATATTGATCGACCAGTCGCTGGACCCCTGAGCTAGTCAGTTTTTGAAGCGGGTAGATAATTCTGTGTCCCGCGCAGTAGACTTTTGGTTGAACAGTCTGCTGGAAGGATTCATCACTGAGTTTGCAGTGGATACAAGAAAGAGTTTCAGTGAAGCCGAGAGGAGTTTCTTTCAAGCACATAGAGGTAAGTTCCTAAATTCTTTGAACTTATGGATTAAAATGCTTCTGTATTAAAAAGCAAAACTATGTATAGCTTCAGATGAATAGCATAGACAAGTAATGTCCGTAGACTCTGATAGTGACCCTGAAGTTATTGGTTGCACTCGTAGTGGAAAACGGTATAAAGTAGGCCTTGACCAACATTCTTTTGAGTCGAGCCCAGAAGACAGTCAAGTTCCTAGAGCAAGCCACATACAAAGACAAGGGAGCGCTCATATCCCTTACCACCCTTTTACACCGCAAAAGCCAGACGAAGCTCAGTATAATCCCGCAGTAACACCACACGGTACTTCTAGTACCTCTGTGCCACCTTTGTTCAACCAGCCCAGAAGAACTGCTACAGCACCTCCACCTCAACCTAGCGCAAGAAAAATGGGTGATGACATGAAACTGCCAACTTTTAGAGGAACAGGGATAGAAGACCCTGAGCAACACTGGTTCCTATGCGAAGCCATTTGGACAATTAAGCAAATTAATGATGATGCTGTTAAACTGGTCCAGTTAGCAACCACACTAAGAGAAAGAGCCTTAACTTGGTTCATGAAATACTCAGCAGCACAGAATAGAACGCTTGCTGATGTAAGAAATGCAATGATTAGAGAATTCAAGAAACCTAAATCAGAATCACAGTGTATAACAGAGCTCAAAGACATAAAACAGTTACCTACAGAGTCAGTATGGGACTTTGACCAAAAGTTCAAAGCCTTGATAGATCAAGTAAGCTTTGAGTTTGCACCACAACAGCATAAGGAATGGTTCATTGCTGCGCTGCTTCCACACATTAGACTTCCTCTTATGCAACAGAATCTCACTACTCAGGAACAAGCTCTAGAGATGGCTATGAAACTAGAAGCTTCACCAATTGTTGGAACAAGCAACGATGTTGCGCACTTGCAGAACCAATTAGCAAACTTAACCTTGCAAGTGCATGATATTAAGAAAGGCAAGGATGCTAAGGAAGAGATATGGTGTACAAAATGTAAAGCACAAGGTCATTCAAAGGACCATTGTCCTGTTTTCATAGAGTATATTGCAACTGGAGCACCTAACCCTTTACCACAGGCACAGGGGCCTTGGTGTGAAATCTGTAGAACTAGAGGTCATAGACCACAAGAATGTCACTTACTTCAGAAATATGTACAAACTCCAAAGAATGTATATTGTAATTTCTGTAAATCAGTAGGCCATGATGAAAACAATTGCAGAGCATATGACCTTATGATGGAAAGGAAACACGATGTTTATAGAGTACAATCAGAAGCACAAGGACCCGTAGCAGGTCCACAGTATGACCAAACTCGCGACGGCCGAACAGGAAATTATAGAGGTCGCGGACGCACAACAAATTTTGGCCGCGGAAGAGGCCAGATCACTTGTTATAATTGTGGAGCGCAAGGTCATTTTGCAAGAGATTGCCAAAACTCTACAACCCTTTGCAGATATTGCAAATCTTATGATCATATCATTGAAGAATGCCCTCAGTTGATGGCTAAGATGCAAGCAAAGACGCCACAGGTCAACCAGAATATTCAATTGATTGGAGCAGAAAAAATGGAATCAGACCGTACAGTTAATATCGTGACGCGCAGTGGAACAACCACTGGTGCGCCAGAGTCGGGAACTGGAAAGCAAGCGACGCAATGGGTGCGCCGCGCTAATATTAAACCAGCCCCACTTAATCTGCAGAAGCAAAAAGAAGCATTCAAGCAAGCCCAAGAGTCTTTCTCAGATCCCAGAGCTTCAAGTTCTGTCGCAACTTCGCATAATGATATTAGATCGCAAGTGCTAAGACAAGACAACCTGGTACAAGAACAGGCCACTACATCCGGAAGGCCTGATGAAGAAGATGCACTAGGCACTGTCCATACTTTTCTAAGGAACTGCTTAAAGTTGTTGCGCAATGAAAAAGCAACTATGGAACTTCAACACCTATTGGATAAATGTCAACAATCTGCTTCGACGAACACGCCGCAGCGTGCTGTTCACCAGATTGGGAGTCACACTAGAACTGGAAAAGAGATGAGGCTCACATCGCAGATTGGAGCATTTGAGATGGACGAAGTCATTTTAGATGTGGGCTCAGAAGTTAATGTTCTCACCATGCAGACATGGGAACAGATGGGAAGCCCTCAACTTACAAGATCCCCCATCCAGCTAAGACTCGCGAACCAGCAACGAGTCTCTCCATTGGGCAGATTACCCAATGTACCTATTGATATCGAGGGAGTAAGAAGTTCTGCAGACTTTGAAGTAATCAAAATTCTGGATGATAGTAGACCTTACCCAGCACTTTTAGGTATAGACTGGGCATTTGATAATTTGGCTGTCATTAATTTGAAGAAAAGACAGATGACCTTCGAGGATGACCAGATTAGGGTCATTGCACCGCTTGATCCTATTCAAGGACCAAGGTATATAGAACCCATTCGGGCAGAAGAAGAAGCGCGCCACATGGAAAGTTTGTATCAGATGACTGCTAGTCAGAGTGACTATGTCAATCCCACAGCAGATGGCCATATCAGCTGGCGATGCGATAGCTCGTGCACATCAGACTTAGATGCAGGATTGGAAAACTGGCAGAATCGCTTACATGAGGTTTCTACAAGACGTTGCGCCATGATGACTAAATCCATTCGATGGATTGGCACAGAATTGACTGACACTCCAATTTTTGATGGTTTAACTGAAGTAAGCGAATTCATACAGGCATATGAACAAAAGCTTCTAGAACAGCAGCGCATACAGGCATTAGATGTATCACTACGCGCTACACCCGCAAGATGGTGGGGTGCGCATAAAGAGAATATTCACACATGGCAAGACTGTCGCAGATTCCAGGACACTACAGCAGAAGTGTCGCGCAAATATGAGGGACAGAGTGACCCCGGGTCACACATTGAAGCATGCATTCAGCAATGGTCGGATATTTCGGACGATGAGTGGGTTCACCTATTCATCCACACATTGGACACAGTTCCAAGGAACTGGTACACTGAAACAGAATTGCGCAGAGGCACTCTTACTTGGCCTCTTATGATAGAAAGTTTTCAACTTACCTTCAGGTTTGAGTCAGAGCATCCAAGTATTGATCAGGCTCTGAAGTGTATTAAAAAGAAGGTATTTGAACCATGTCTATTACCAGAATATTCCCAACTGGATTGGGCTGCTCAGATAGAACATGCCCTGGAATGCTATAATTTCACCGCTGGAGAAGAGGAGGATGATCCTCGCAACATCAATATCCCAGAATCAGAAGGGACACGCAATGTTGAAGGTCCTCAGCTTGATATCCCTGCCATTACAGAACACATCAAGCTCAAAAAGGTTAACATTGGTACAGAAGCCGAACCCAAGTTTGCTTCTATAGGAGACTATTGGGATGATGAAACTGTTGGGCATATTTCAGATTTATTACGTGACTACCAGGATATCTTTCCTACCAAGTTCACAGAAATGAAAGGCATCCTAGGAGACTTAGGAGTAATGCGCATACCTCTGAAAGCAGATGCCAAGCCAGTAAAGCAGTGCCCATACAGGTTGAACCCGCGTTATAAAGAAAAAGTCAAAGAAGAAATTGACAAGATGCTCGCAGCAGGTATTATTGAGCCAGTAGAAGAAAGCGATTGGATTATCCCTATGGTTGTACAAGAGAAGAAGACAAAAGGTGAAATAAGAATTTGCGTGGACTTGCGCAAACTCAATGACGCATCCGCGCATGATCCATTTCCTACTCCCTTTACAGATGAAGTGCTTGATAATGTTGGAGGGCAAGAGGCTTACTCCTTCACTGATGGATTTTCGGGATACCATCAGATCAGAATCCATCCAGAAGACCGCCATAAGACTACTTTTGCGACTGAATGGGGATCATTCCAGTATACGGTAATGCCCTTTGGTCTTAAAAACGCTCCTGCTATCTTCTCTAGAGTCGTTGTTGCTGTTTTTAAAGAATTCATCCATAAGTTTTTAGAAGTCTATTTTGATGATTGGACTGTGTTTGGTTTACTAAAGAACCATATGGGGAACCTGCGAATGATGTTAGAAAAATGTAGACAGCACCAGATTTCCCTTAACTTGAAAAAATGTATCTTCTGTGCTCCTTTTGGTATTTTGTTGGGTCATATTGTATGCAGACAAGGACTCCTGATGGATCCTGCGAAGGTTGCCATCATTGCTAATTTACCTGCGCCCAACTCAGTCAAGCAATTGCACACTACATTGGGACATACAGGATACTACAGAAAATTTATCAAAGGTTATGCAAAGATCACAGCACCTATGGAAAGATTGCTGAAAAAGGATTCGAAATTCCAATGGACAGAAGAATGCCAATAGAGCTTGGACACACTTAAAGACAAGATGATCAGTGCGCCAATTCTAGTTTTCCCAGACTGGAATAAACCCTTTCATGTTCATGTCGATGCTTCTTCCATAGCATTGGGGGTCGTACTTACACAACCGGGAGAAGGAGGTATCGATCACCCCATTGCTTACTCTAGCCGGAAGTTGTCCACAGCCGAGAAGAACTACATTACTACAGAGAGAGAAGGACTAGCTATGGTGTACGCCCTACAGAAGTTCAGACACTACTTACTGGGCGCACATTTTAAAATGTATACTGACCATTCTGCTTTGAAATACTTGGTCAATAAGCCAGTGTTAGGGGGAAGAATTTGCAGATGGATACTGCTCTTTCAAGAATATGATTTTGAGGTTATTGTAAAGCCAGGTAGATTGAATGCAGGACCTGACCACTTATCCAGGATCGAGTCAGGAGAAGAACCTACAAATCTGGAGGACAATCTGCCTGATGCACAGCTATTTTTTGTTCAAGCAACAGATGAATATTATTCTGATATCCTTGAGTTTCTCACCACCGGACAAGCGCCAGTTGAGTTTACAATCCAGCAGAAGAAACAACTTGTCGTCAAAGCCGCAGACTTCACTTTGATAGCAGGCCAGCTCTATAAGTTGGGCCCCAATGAAGTACCGCAGGAGGCCATTTCGCAGGAAAGCCGACTGCTTAGAAGATCTTAGCCGCAGGTCTTTGGTGGCCGACATTGCATAAGGATACTAAGGAATTCTGCAAATGTTGCGATGTGTGCCAGCGAATAGGAAAACCTTCAAGAAGAGATGAGATGCCGCTAAGACCTCAGATAACACTGCGTGCTTTTGATAAATGGGCCATTGATTTTGTAGGTCCTATCAACCCACCAGGAAAGAGAACCGACGCAAGATACATCATTACAGCTACTGAATACCTCACCCGATGGGCTGAGGCTAAGCCAGTGAAGAACTGCGACGCTGCCACGGCCGCGCAGTTCATTTTTGAGAATATTATCACTAGATTTGGATGTCCACTGATTCTAATGAGTGATCAGGGTACACATTTCCTCAATGAGACTATAGAAGCCCTTACTGAGGAATTCCAAATTAGTCACCATAAGAGTACACCCTACCACCCTCAAGCTAATGGCACGGTGGAGGCTTTCAATAAAATTCTTGAGAATGCCCTGACGAAGATCTGTAATCAACAAAGAGATGATTGGGACCTTAGAGTTACAGCTGTATTATGGGCTTACAGAACAACATGCAAGAAATTAACAAGCCACACACCTTTCAGTTTGGTGTATGGACAAGAAGCAGTTATGCCTATGGAATACATTATTCCCAGTCTCAGAGTTGCGCAAATTACAGAAATGACAGATACGGATACCATGAGTGAAAGACTTTCACAATTGCTTGCCTTAGAGGAAGACAGACTCTTAGCCGGATTCCATCAACAGGTACAGAAGGCAAGACAGAAAGCTTGGCATGACAGGCATATTAAGAATAAAGTCTTTAAGGAACGAGACTTGGTACTCCTCTATGATAGTAAATTCATCAAGTTTCCAGGCAAGTTTCGTGTACACTGGTTAGGCCCTTTTCAGGTGATAAAAATAACAGAAGGAGGAGCAGTTCAGCTTGCGAAGCTGAATGGAGAAGTACTGCCTACAAAGATCAACGGGAGTCGGCTCAAGCTTTACCGCGACGACCACTCCGCCCTGTCGACTTAAATAGCTGCTCAAAGAAATGCAGATGTCCAGTGTAGTTGAAAGAGGCATCGCATTATCAGTCTACACGGAAGTCGCGAGACCCTCAGTCTCTGGCTTCCCGCGCAGTTTCTTGAACCATCCGCGCACGTCAGTAAAAGTTTGTAAGAAGCGACCTTATTTTGCGCTCTGACGAAGTTTTTCCCCGGGATGTTGAACTGTCGCTCTTGCGGAGTTCCCTGTGATAATTTGCCGCTTGAAGAAGTTCTTGTTGTGGACCCCTATAGGCACAGTTACCTAAGTTGAAATGACCCGCCGAAAAACTTGAATTACAGCAGTTATGTAGCCGCGTCTGAGAATAAATGAAGGATAAGCCCACCATTTAAGTGTAGCCGCTCTGACAGATTCGGCTTGATCTCCGTAAGATTTGCATTTAACTCATGTGCCGGAAGCTTTAGCTTCTCCCGGAAGGCTGTCAGAGCCCGTCCATCACAATAAATGCACCGCAGAGGCGAGGGGGATAGAACGATTGTCAATTCATGCAGAGCCACCTACAGCTAGTAGCCCCACTTGGCCGCAATTACTATCACCTTTGGCTATAAATACCCCACACTTGTATATTTTCGGGTTACTTTCCTCGAGCTGCATAGTCTTGTTTGAGAATCTAAGCCATTGTTTTCAGAGCCGAGTTGTGCAGAGTGCTTCCTTTGTTGTCAGCGTTCATATCCCACGCTGTTCCGCTGTTTCTGTCCAAGTTCTTGTTACCTATACCTGTTCACGACGGAGAACCTGTCGACTGAAGAAGTTGTTCGTCAAATCCTGCGCCGAGGCCTAGATTTCGGCATGACTACCCCTGTGACGGCCTCGAATTATGTACACCCTGGTTATCATGATCCCAGACAATCTCCGGCCACAAGAGCGTCTCAGCCACAGCCAGACGAACCCGTTCCAGAGCCGTTGGCCACTATGGTGAATTATATTCCGCCGCGTCCAGAGGATGCACCAGAGGTGCATATTCCGAAGAATGCAAAGTATCCACTTCCGTTACCTCCACTACCGGCTGGCGTGCGACTAGAAGGGTCCTTGCTCGGACACCTTCCATTGGTTAAGTTCTCTGATTTCAACCTGGGAGATTATAAAACATATCCTCAGTTCGCACTAGATCGATATATGACAGTAGTGCATAATCCCACCAGAAAGGTTGACGAATTCATCCCGAAGGGATTTGCAGCAAATCTTGAGCGACCTGGACTCCTGAACCTGTTAAAGCTACCGCATTTCAGGCGTAGCAATGAAGTGAACGCAGTTGTTAAGACACTGCTATCCTGCGTTCATGGAGGTTACCTTTGGCTGGGGAGGCCAATCGATTTAAATGTCGATTTGATTCACCGTATTACCGGCCTATCTAAGGTTGGTAAAGATCCCAATATTCATTTTGTGGGAAAAGACAAGGATAGAAAATTGGCTGCACAGCTGGTGCAGAAATACAACCTCACGAGAGGAGGTCGGGCTTATGACCTCACTATAGTAGAAGACGAAGCACTTAGATTTACAGGAAGTCTGCTCGCAGGTAGACTTCTCACAAAGTGCAGATCGAAGGAAGTTACTGGAGCTGTCGTGGAACTCGCCATTGCAGCTGCGGAGGGAGAACAGTACAACTGGTCCCTCTTCCTCCTCAATTTTTTCTTGGAAGACTGCCGGAACGTCCAAGATAACCCCGGTCAGTTGTTCCATTTTTCTTGGCTTTTAATTTTATGTGCTCTCGTCGGGTGGAAGGAGCCCCCGAACACTCAGTTCCTCCCGCGCCGCGCAGGAGAACCTGCCGGAATCCGCTATGTTAACCTTTGGGAGTCTGCTAATCCCGCAAAGCGCAAGATGAACCGCGCTGTATTTTGTGAATACTACTATCTCCTCAAAGATACCATTCAAGAAATGCCAAGGCTGAGTGAGGAGACAGCGAAAATATATGACGAAAAGTTGGCCTTTACTGCCGACTTACATCAACTTTACCTCCGTCCCTGCGGCATTCAAGAGGAATGGGCCGTAGGCCTTTACAGGATGACCACCGAAGATGTCGAAGAAACTATCAAGTCTTGGTCGGATGAATGGAGGGAAGCCGCCGACATCGCATCCGCGATGCCACCCGCCGCTGCGCAAGAGAAGGATAAGGGCAAGGAAGCCCCCGAGCAAAGAAGTGATGAAGGCTCGACAGAACCAGCAACCAAGAAACAAAAGGTGTTGCATCCCTCTGAGGCCATTCCCTCGGGGATCGACCAGTATTTGAAAGAGAAATTTCGCGAGCTGCGGACCACGCACGCTCACATCAGAAGTGCTCTAGACCTGCAGTTTGTGGAATTAAAAGGTCTCGCAGGAAGGATTGCGCAGACCCATGCGCCAGCATCTACTTCACAGGCACCACAAGTACCCACAAGCACTGAGCGAGTTGAAGTACTCGCAGAAAGGCATACTGTCATGCACATTCCGCCTACGAGCATGACACTTCCGGATCCTCTAGCTGCACTACAGGTAAGCGCAGTTGGGCCCGTCGAAATACATTTGTCTTTAATTCCTATAGAGACTCTACAGCTAGTACATGAGAAAGTTTCTGTTTAGTTGAGAGCTAGAGAGCTCTCTACATTCCAGGCAAACCAGCGACTACAAGCGCAGGAGATAGAGTTGAAGGCAAGCCATAAGAATATCTCCGAGAACTCGCACTTTATGAAGCGCAAGACATTGGCATAAGAAACGCAGTGGATGAGATTGCCCAGGAGTTGCCGGCTTGCGAGATTCAACCAGGCCTCCCTCTGGTTGAGAAAGTTCAAATTATTGGAGGAAGGGTGAAAACCCTGGAGCACGAAATAGTTGCTATGGCTGAGGGCCATAGAACCCAGATCGCCGAGCTGGAAGCTCGTGTTGCTGCGCAGTTTACAGATGATGCGCAGGAACAATTTGAAGCGCTGAGCAGAGCTTCCACACAAATGAAAGACAAAATACAGGAAGCCGAGAACCTGATGAGCCAAGCTATGGAAGCTTGGACGGAGCTTGAGAAGCTCCCTTTTAAAGTTGGTCTTTTGGAATAGGTGCAAGCCGCAGAACAGTCCCTAACTGTTCTGACTGAAGAAGCTAAGGCCTTAGCAGGCTTAGCAAAAATGAAGAAAATGAGTGAAGTGCGCAGAGTGCAACAGCAACTGCACAAGCTCAGAACTGAAGATGAGAAGCTCACCAACATCATTCAGCCATTTATGGATGAGTATGCTGACATCGTTGGCCAAGTCGAGGCAAAAATCAAAGAAATTGCTGAATCTCAACAGGTGATTGATGCCATAACTAAAGAAGAAGCCACTGCGGAAACGGTGCAGACGGCTGTGGAGTGTGTCGATGAATTGGACTCCGCTATTGCGCAGTGGAAGAAAACATTCGCGGAGACCCAAGCAAAAGCAGATGCGCAAGTAAAGCGACCACGCGCTAGTGCGAGTGGCTCGAGGGCGAGCCACAAGTAAGTGTTAGGGGCCTGTTGGAGCCAAGGCCGCAGCTATGGTAAAAGCTGTGAATTTTGAGGAAAAAGCACAAGTATGGAAGAGAAAGTGCTAAGTTTTGAATAAACGCCAATTTTGGGACAGAAGCAGACGGTGCGCAGTACGGTGCCAGATGGATAATCTCAGCATAGATTACGGACCGGAAATCGTGGAGCTCGCGCGCACGTCAGAAGAAAATGAAGGTAGCTGAGTGGAAAGCCCAACTACCACAATGAATGAAGCAATGGAGTAGAGGGCTCAACTACCCTCATTAAGGCTGAATACAGAAGTTATGGTTGCTCGGACCAAGGAGGAGCAACGGACTAAAGCATTGAAGGCGAAGGACAAGGTGCCCATACCCGTAAGCTGCGCCGGAAATCATGGAGCCTGCAGGAAGCGGCGACATGACTGCAAGCGGCGCCTACAGTACACCTAGCCATGTCTGGTTAGGGTTTTTGGGGATTACTGCTGGGAAAGGCCCACAATTTTGTAGAGGTGCGACCGCCATGGCCACCTATATATATGTATAATTGTAAAGGGTAGATGTTAGCTAGCTAGTTAGTGAGCTGGTTAATTAGTGAGTCAGTTAGCTAAGCCTGTGAGTGAGCTAGCTAAGATAGTAGATACTAGATGTAAGAAGGGTTGATCGAGTTGATCATCCTCTGTTACGATCTTGCTGATTGTTTTCTACCGTGTTGCTAGAAAACAGGAGTTAGAACTGGTTAGCAGTGAAGCTAATCCTTGAGTTGCAGACAGTCGGAGTCGACGTCTGAAATATTGTAATCTCTGAAGAGGAAGAGACTAGATCGAGAGAAGGGCTCCCAGCTGTGTGCGTGGAGTTTCCTGGAAAGATCTAAGGCTGCAGCTGTGTGCGCAGCATGGTGTATAATTCTATCATTTTCTGGTTAATATAAGATAATCCCGTGGACATAGTTTTCCCCGTGGAGGTGGATTTCATATTTCTCGCCATTGTGATGTTGTGATTGAAGTGATTGCCTGTTTTAGTTTACTAACAGTGTACGCAGGAATATTGCATTATCTTTATGAGTGTGTTGAGTAAGTTCTTGGAGCTTCCTTGGGGACTATAATCGTTAAGGGTCGAAGGAATCGGTAAGACAACGTCGCCGCAGCGATAGGAGAACGTGTTGCTGCGACGGGTGCGCTAGCAAGACGACGCATAGAATATCGGCGCAGAGGATAATTGGTCCTAGCGCAGGAGTGGAAGTGCCGCGCAGCTAAGCTGCTGAGCAGGAGCTTGAGAGCTGTTGCGCTCATGAGTCTGAAGAGGGGTCAGATATTCACCTTAGAGGAATCGTCGAGGAGGAAAGAGCAGTCTCCGCGTCGCCTAGGTTAAGGAAACTTGATTCCTTAGCCCCCCCATAGCCACTTCGGGCGAGACCTCGAGCTGCTGCGCAGCTCATTGCCGAGAGGGCCAGTGCGCCAAGGGGTTTTGTTGCTGCGCTTCATTAAAACCCGGGTCTGTCCAAAAAGCAGCCAACAGATCGAGAAAGCCAATACTAAACAGAAGCATAATGGCAGGAAATCTCACAATATTATTGTTTGTGGCGAGTAGGTTGATAGCAGAATCCCTTATCAAGTGGTTGTTCTTTATCAAAGTTTAGCTACAGAAAGATTGATGGCAGTGTATATTGATACATGTCGAATGATGGGCTACTGATGGCTTTGAATCAAAGATGCAATTTTGGGTAGCTTGTATTCATCTAAGTTTGCAAGTCACAGCAGTGTGGGTTCTCATTCCAGATATGTCATATGCATGATGATTGTGATATCATATGCCACCCAATTTTAGGACTTCAATATGGATAGATCTTTGTTCTTAATATGAGTCCTTCGTAATGTAGAAGCATGGTGACTTTGGTGTAGTGTTTAAGTTCTATGACTGATATTTCACACCTTTATATGGGTTATGTTGAAGTACTCTGCATATACAACAATGCAATAAATTGGCCTTGCATTTCTATTTTGAACAGTAGCAGAAACAACCTTCCTGCGAGGAAATACTTTTCAAAGATCTTTAGTTGTTTCCTTCTGTATAACAAAACATACTAACTTTTGTGACTATAATACGACGATACATTTTGCAACCTAATCCTTACCTTTTGTTTTTGATGTCTACCTCTTCTGCTACCTACAAGATTGAAATCAGACTCATCGGGGTCATCTTCTACAGTTTTGATGGGAAACATTAAACACTTCCTACTTTTAGGCAAAAAGATGATAACACTTCTATGCAAACAACTTATAGTTGCTACAACACCAACATAAATGTACACATTTATGTATCATATTTTTGTATGAACCATGTACAAATTTCTATATCATATTTTTGCCACCTTTTTGTTTACACATTTTTTTCTATATTGACTTTTAAACTAGAAACAATATGGTGTTTGGATAGGTTGTGACCTTAAAAATAGATTATTATTATTATTATATATTTAAGTTTGTAAATATTTAAATATAAATTTTATGTTTTATGATGGTTTGATTCACTTTGATTTACTATAAGAAAAAATGTTTACGAGAAGTTTTTAGAGTTACAAGATTGACCAAAATGCTCAAATTCACATTTATAAATCCCTCTACTAATGTTTGCAAAGGTTACTTCAAGTTATAAATTCTCGGTGAATGGAGGTTTGTTTTTAGGTTTCTTTTACTTCGGTGTATTAGTACCAATGTAGTCTATATCCATGTGCACCTATGTTGTAGAGTTGTGCACACTGCCACACTCACATGAAGGTGATCAGACTAATCATGTTGAGCCAAGTAATGGAACCAATATTCACCATAATTGCACCAATGCACACATTACAATATGGGGCCTTTAGGTGGGAATTCCAGTATGGAACCTCATTGTGGAGCCTTTGGGTGGGAATTCCAGTATGGAGCTTTGTGTACATTTCAAATATAAAATATAAGGCTGAATTCGATTTCATTTATCAAAGGCTGAATTTGGTATTCCATTTTATTAAATAATTCTTTGTGGGAATTCCAGTAGAGTCAAATGCCCTAAAATATGGAATAATTCTTTCACTACTAATCTAATCATCAAAGGCTGAATTCGATTGTCTCTTATGATCCTCAAAATATGACATTTCGATACAATTATCAAATGATTTGCTACATATCCATTGAATGCTCAAATTCTACCTGAATATACTGATAAAATTCCTCCAAATCTGGAATTGGTTCTTTGACTGCTGATGCCTGGAAATCTAGGATATGTGATCAATCATAGAATTTGAATGATGATCTTTTTGAAGCTCGATGCTAGAATCCTGCCCCAATTCTCCAACTGCTTTTCAACCTGTTGAAAAGCATAGCACCAACATCCTTTCCATTGGGCACTGGAGTCTCAATAGCATAGCAAAATAGCTTAAGATGAAAGATGGAGGAAGTTTAAGGAAAATAATAAATCTCTGGCCTATGAGTAAGGAAGTCATTGTTTGGCTAAGATGAGGAAAATATGATTCACTGGGCATAAATAAATGAATCCAACATTGAAATAGTTGTCGTTAACCAAGCACAATTTGTTGAATTTAAGAACATAGCTCTTACATATGTAATCTGAGAACAACTTTAAAATACATTCTGAAGCTACAAGAAAGAGTCATTTGTTGAAATTCTTTCGCCATATCCTAAAACTGTACAAAAACTTCATAAAGAAAGAAAATTGAATACAGATAGGCTTGAACCAAAACTGCCTTGGATCATTGCTTTGATTATATAGAAACTAGTAGCAAAATATCAATCATAGCTTGAACATAACATATACTGAAATGAAAGAAGCCTAATACTAAAACGAGGAAACCATAGGTCTACATAATGAGAGGTAAATCCATGGATGGTTCCCTCAAACTCAGAAAATTTACAAAAAAATGCCCCCTCTTGCTCATTCCAAAGAAAAGTCCTCGGTGCTTCTGCCAAAAAATCCCTGGAAGTCTTCAACTGCTCTCTTTATTCTCATCAGATGATAACTGAATCGTGCAACTGTTTGCGAAAATTAGAATGTAGTTAGGGCTGCTTTGGAGGGTTCTACACCTTGACCATGTATTCTTCCACTCATTCTAACAAATAGGGCTTAGTTGATATTCATTTACTCATCAATAACCCCTGTTGCCACCTAGTTTTTGAGTTGTTCAATAGTATTTAATAATCCACTAACAATCCCATTGGATATTGATTTGGCAACATAAACTTAAGGGAATAGCCAACTTATTCATAATTGTTCATATACAATATGTTGATAATGAGAACAGGCTTAAGTTTTGAATATTCTAGACCTTCTTCCACAATTCTAGCATGTACATACCCTGCTACTACTATCCAAGAAGTTAGAATAGCAGGGTTGGTTCCAATTTTCCCTCCTCCATGGTAAAATATATATAGCCATTGCATTGATAACAAGATTTATAAGTATATGGTATGTCACCTGTACAATATCAATCTTATTCTTGCAGCCTCTACAAACAAAAGAATTCTTCTTCGATTCCACAATAGCAATTAAACCACAACGCTCAAACTTATAAGGATACACTTGTTGGTGTTATCGGTGTGCATCCATATTCCCACCCAAATGAACTTATGTAAAGTGCATGCAGCTCTGTTGTGCCTAGATCCTTCTCGATCGGTTATATCATGTTAAGTTTGCAGGGGTCCAATCCTTCACTGCTATCTGGGCAATAACAACCTTCAAATACCTCAACTCCACCACTAGAGGAAGTAACAATCAAACAATACGCCTACGAATGCATAGGCATCCACGCCTGCCTATTCCAAAATCCTTGCCCATATCTGGCCAGAATAAATCAATAAAAACAAATCCTCTACCTTCATGAGTAGCACATCTTCAGCTCAAGCCATCCAATTACTGCAATAGGGTTCGACAACTCAACCTTTGTCCCCAACTCATTTAGTGACAACAGTCTAGTCAAAGAAACTTTGCTTTAAGACAATTTTCACAAAAACAGTGACATCAAAGGTGTAGGTAAGAGCTGTCATGGAGAAGGTATTAGTCCACAAAGAATGGATCGAGGTAATGGAAAATAATTCGATTTGCCAAATTTTGCTAAACGCCAAAAATTTTGATAGGCACATTCTATGTTATAACATTCCCAATGAGAATTGAAGTGAACCAAGACCCTTGATCTATCTGTCTCTCTTGGTACTCGAAATTTTGCAAACATGTTTTCATACAGAAATTCAACTACAATTTTTTTGGTGTCCAGACTCGCTAGAAGATCTTAGTCGAAGATCTTAGTTGAAGGTCGTTGCCACACAGACTATCAAGTCTTCAAACTTCGGTTCACCATTGCTCCAGAGATGGGGAAATGCAGCCAGAGCCTTGAGCTCAAAGGGAGCTGGTGGTGACGTGATTTGGTATTGAGACAGAGGAGTCACGCAGAGAGCTTGCTGCAGCTCAGGAAGACTCAGGGATCGTTGGATCAAAAAGTCGACGGCGGTGATTGATTTGTGTTTGGGTTTTATCCCACATTGACAGTGTAAAAGAGTTTATTTGTGTTTACAAGGACCGTTCTCACTATGCCTAGTCGACGTGGAGAGCAAAGGTATGGTGGGGGCTTGGGGTGCTTGGACTCCACGAGAAGTCACCAGCCTGGAGCCTGGGACGACTTGTCAGGTCCCCTACCTTTTGGAAAAAGTGACAACAACTGTTGATCTGCTGAGAAGATGATCTCGATCGTTGATTTTTTTTAAGAGAAGATGATCTCGACCGTTGATTTTTTTTAAGTGACAACAACTGTTGATATGCTGAGAAGATGATCTCGACCGTTGATTTTTTTTTAAAGTATTGGCATGACGGTCATATGGGTGATCATGGGTGTAAAAGCACTGGTAGAGAGTGTGTTTGATAAAGCCAACAAATATGGTGCAAAGTCACCGAAAAATTCTGCAATTTTATTGTTCTCTTCATAGCATCTATTTCACTGTTCTGTTTTTTGCGTCATCACGTTTACTTTACTTTCTATTTATTTTATTTTTCATGTCGTCGTTCATTTGCACCTTATGGGGCAATTGCTAATTATTATCAGAACTAAAATGTGCACACTTTCCCACAAACGTTCATTTAGAACCCATTGAAACAAGGTCAAAATGGTAGTAATATGTCTTATAATGAACATGACTTTTGATGGATGTCAAAGAAGTCAATGGACTAGATCCAATAAAATTGTAGACTCTAAGATTTTTCTTACTACATAGTGTTGCAAACTCTAATGTGAACACGAAGGAGATATTGAGTGTCATATATGACTTTTTTATTCAATCTAAAATACGTAATTTGTGAGAAGTTAGTGTGTTCAAAACGACATAACATTTTACTAATAATCTTACATACAAAATAGCTCATAAACATAGGGTGTAGTTATTATAAGTTAATATCATAAGAGCTCATGGGTTATAATATATGCTTGAACCCAAGAGTTAGAATTTATGCTAAGTGCATGAAATTATGGAAGGGTATTGTCCTTGTTACCATTGCAACATGTCATGATAGCATAGTTAAAAAAAATTGGCCTTCATTGACTCATCGTCACCTATCATGAGTCCTTTGAAAGTCATATATGACTTCAACAAGGCTTGGAGATTGTTTATTTGATCTATCATTATCTCTCGTTATCAACCATAATAAAAGTTTATTTTTTTGTTGGGAGTAGCAAGCATGATGATCCCTCCAAAGACACCTCAAAATTTTGTACAAAGGGTTTATCATGAAGTAATGAGTGTTCCCTTAAGGATACCCCCATTGATATATATGTTTATAAATATGATGTTGTTATCTTTCGAGGTTACTCCAAAAGTGTTTACACCATGCTTGGGGCTTCATGTGATGTGGGATGCATGGTTTATGGATGGTCCTTGGTTGTTATGTGATGGACATGCACATGTGGATGTCGCTTACATTTGGATTGATAGACCTTGTATGTATGCTTATGTGGCTTTCTTCCTTAGAGTGTTGGAAACCTTTAGATAGCTCGATAACATTCTTAATACTAGCCACATGGAGGTGGGTTGCTTGCTTGTGAGGACACTTTGCTTTGGAGGAGGAGCACTTGGCATTCCAAAGGAGTGCGTTAAGCCCCAAATGGCATGGGCACACTTTAGTCACTTGCATAAAGGCTTGTACTTGACTTATGCTAACTTGGGTCAAGGAAGTGATCATGTAGGTGGGTGTACTCGAAGGAGCATTGAAGCCTTGGAGGCTTGTGGAGGAGGAGCATTAGAACCTTGTAGGTTCGTGGAGGAGAAGCATTGGACAAATCTCATGGAGTATGATGCCTCAAAGCCTTCATTGTTGGACAACACCGCCTTGGAACTTGACATGTGATTTTTAGAGAGGAGTGCTTCACATGTGTGGACCTACTTGTTAGAAATGCGTTGCTTATAAGGGTTTAGGCCCACTTTATTTTGTTGGCACCCCTTACCTCTCATATAAACAAAGGACAAAGAGAGTCCTTTCATTCATTATTCAATCATCGTCATTGTACTATTTCTTTGTACTTGTGTTGTAGGGAGTTGTCACATACCCAGTAGCCTCTTTACACTGTTGACACCACAAGGCACTCAAATATGTACATAAATTATGCTCTTTGATACAAAATTCAAATTACCCATCCATTCACATCTATTTCATGAATTTTATAGCGGAAGCATACTTATATTTATAACTGTGGATTGTTCCAAACACCCATTCAATTTTATTGGATTATTCTGACCATAAATGTATTCAAACTATGCTCTAATCATCCATACATATAAACAATTCAATAACAATAATTTAAGCATGCATATATACCAGCAATTATAAACCATGACAATCATACACTATTTGGCACTTATTTTAGGAATGTCCTCCAACCAGTTGTAAGCTAAGGACGTTCATCCTATCCATAGACACTCTATCAAGCCATCTCTTTCTTTAGCAGATGCCAACCACGAGCTAGGGATATCCATCCACAAGAGGAGAATTTCAACTTCTTCCTCTTCAATTTACAACCACACTCCTCACCCAAGGGCACCTATCCTCTACCCAAGTGGTGAAAGTAACCTCATACACAATTGACCCCAACCCCTCACTAATTCCCCATCAGCTTGAACAACACTAGGGAAGGTACCCCCTTCTCTACACTATAGCCCCTCGAGTTGTATCCTTCCCCTTTTGGTGCTCTGGTACATACCAGCCAAGATGCTCTGGTACAGACCGACCAAGAAGCCTTTGTGACAAGGCTTTAGGTATGTCACACTATAGGCCAAGTTCCCTAATATTGGGCACTAGTTTATTAGGGTAGCTAGGTTGTCGTTTATCGAGGTGGGATCGAGTGTTTTTTTTAACAAGAACAAGTAGAATTTTGTATTTAAAAAGGTGGCATAGCCACTCAGCAAAAATACATCTGAAAGTTCATAGAAAATTGTCATCTAACGTAAGACTTCCAGTAGAATTATAGCCTAATACTACATAATACAAAATGCCCCCAATATTAGTGGGAGTAAATAGAAATGAAAGCAGTCTGATTATAGAAAATTCAGACAAAAAGACCTAACAACAAAAGGAATTTGCAAAACATAAGACAAATTAAGTAAAATTGGAGAAAGATCCTTCTCCAAAAAGCATGCTTGGAAGCTTTGGTTCTTGCTTGATCAAAGAGGTGTTGTGTGTGGATTTGGACAACTAGTATTCAAGAAGTTCCAATCAACACTCCAACTCCTAGATTTTATTTCCATCAGCTTCAAGAGAACCGGTAGAGTTGCACTCTTTAGACTATTGTTCTCGTCTTTCTATCTTAGCTTCACACTCTAGCTGTCGAATTCGGTCTTTGTAGTGACACTCGGACGAACGTAGGCGGTACTTCAGGTTGGATACTTTGTGTTTTAAAACCTTTACTTCTGATGAGAGGTTTTGGACTCCATGATTCAGACAACAATCTGCATTGCTTTCACTATCGGGCATGGTTAAAGATTTACACTTACTATTCCAGCTCTCGTCATGGCGGTGCCTACTCAATGGATTGCAAATCCCTACCTGTCTCTTTTCCTTAGCACTTATTCAAGCTAGAAACCATATCAACTGCTTTGAGCGATGGGGTTTAAATCTCCCCATCCCACTAATTCGCATTATTATCTCAACACCCCAAAAAGGATCACCTCACTTAACAGTAAATGCATTATACCATCTTGCTTGGGATCCATCTTATCCATTCGTAGGGAAGAAGATTTAGTACCCAAAGCGTACATGTTTATCCTTACTTCACGTACTTTCGTCTTTTTTCAATTTGAAGGCTCATTAATATCCTTTCTCCATGATTGTTGGGAAGAGGCATGTGTGTCATGACACCACACAAACTAATTTTGTATATCCCCCCTCATCATGCTTACAAATGTCAATATTCATGGAATGATTTGAAAGGAGGAGTTGTCGTTTTCAACCATTAAAACTCCTTTCAGGATGTTCACCATCCAGTTGGCCAGGACATCGATAGTCTTATTTAACCCCCTTAGGATGTGAAAGAACTGGGAGCTAGGGAGAGAAGATAAACTTAGCCCGATTATATCAGTTAGCCTTCGAAGGGTAAGATATTTAGGCTCCAAATGGGAGTGGACCAAATGGATAATATTCAAGGAGTCGTCGAAGACTCGGATCTTAGAAGTTCCAATCTGTTGTGCCAACCTTGGCCCTTGAAAAAAAGCCAAAGCTTCAACACAGTTGCGAGTATTCCTTCCCAACCCCAGGCAAATTCAACAATTCTTTGTCCCTCGGGGTTAAAGAAAATCTCTCCTGCTCCTGCCACCCCTCAAGGTGGGATCAAGTGTTATCTTCTAGAAAAACTAATATTTTTTGGGTTTACCAACCGGAACTACCATGGAATAGATGCTCTTCCTCTATAAATTTTAGAATGAATGAATCCTGAATGAAGTGAGTTTCTAACATTAAATATACATGGTTTTATCTTGCCACGTGACTTCCCCATAAGAGGCCACTTTCCCCTCTTAATACTCATTTAAGATAATTAACCCATGATTAATTAAAGTGACCCTCATAACTACGGTTAAGAGATTCTGGGTTAAAAAGGTTAATGAAGGCTAAGGCATAGTTAAATTCCATTAGGGTCATCGCCCCTTAGCCCCTCTCACTTCCCCCACTTGTGGATTCATAGCCCCCTATCTTTTCTTTGTCCTTCTTCACTTACAATTGTCGAGGATTTTTATATTAAAAGGAGAATCTACATATGTACAATATATTTGATCACCATAGACCATTCATACATGGCTTCTAGCCTTTACATAATTACATCGAATTTACATCTTGGGGTAAAAGATGGGGTGTTATAGGATTCGGGTTCTTGGGTTCATGAGGAAACCCTAAGAGAAGACATGAAGAAGAGAGAGACATATTGATTTTTCTTGAGGATATTATTCTTGTGAAATGCTAGGGTTTGCTTTTGTGAAGAAAAAGATGTCGTAGGTGATGA